>CM021768.1:64116107-64154744 GCA_011076525.1 Nettapus auritus
CCCCCCCCCCCCCCCCACCCCCCCCCCCCCCCCCCCCCCCCATTTTTTCTTTTCCTGTTTCCCCCTCTTTTGGGGGGGCGGGGGGCCTAAAGAGGGGATTCTGTTTTCTTATTCAAGCATCAAGTGTGGTTTGTTTAGGATGCATCTTAGGAAAATAAGGACCGTTACCCAAGTCTGTGCAGGGCATCAGACCAGAGATATACCTGAAGAGCCTTTTATTAGGCTTTTACGTCCATGTAACGTTGCATATATGTTCGAGGCTAACTTCCTCTTAGTAAAAACATGGAAATTTGCAATTCACCTGTAGTCTGTTCCACTGACACACTAGCTCTCATTCTTTTTAAAAGCAGTATTGCATTATTTGTTAGTGTAAACCAGCTCTTCTTGTCCTTGTGCAGCAGAACCTTCTGCTGCTTGAGGTGATGCTTGGGGCTTGAGTTACTGACTGGGGTGAGTTGTGCTGGGCTGAAGTCACTGGAACTATGAAGCCTTGTACCAAGTAGGTCCATCCCTCCACTTTCCACATTCAGATGGCTGCTTCCCACTGACTTCAGTAGCATTCTTTACCTGTGCAATTATGCAGCCAAGAAAAAGACTGAAAGAGTGTTAAAGCTTTGTAGCTTGTAATTAATAACTTTATTTATTTATTTATTTATTTTAATTTGAAGAATAAGCTCTGCTCCTCATGGCAGGTATCTGTTCTTAATTTTATTGCACCATGAAGTAATGGTAAGAAATGAAAATACACATCAATTAATTATGAAATGTAGAGTATCAATTGACAGTAGTTATTTATATGTGCAATTGAAAGTTCAATGTTCAAAAAGACTTGACAGTACAGTGTACTAAAGTCCAGTGTAGTCTAGATATATCCCTGAAGAATAAAACCTTTGAAAGAAGTTTTGGAGTCTTTGGAGTCTTTGTCACTGTTTTTACTCAGGAAAAGGATGGCATGTGCTCCGTGTCCAGGAGAAAAAGGTTCATTTATTCTGTGGGAAAACTGCAGCATGCCATAATGTGCTGTACAGACTGGTCCTTCTGTGCCTGTGTTTATCTGCTTTCTTTGGAGGAATGCTGTAGTCCTAACAAAGCATCTTTTCTCATGCATCTGTGTACGTAGTGATCTTCATTAATGTATAGATGTGTGTGAAGAACTCTTCCTGCTTGCTGAACTATCAGCAAGCAGGAAGAGTTCTGGTGTTCTGCTCTGTGCTTGCTAGTTTGGAAAGCTTGAAAGAAAGCAACAGGAATTATAATCTCTATTTTGAGGACTGTCCTGTTTTGGTCCCAAACGTTTCCGTGCAGTGAAGATGGGACTGTTCATGTGTCTATTTATAAACTGGCAGGAAGGTGGAGGTGTGGCTGCTGTGTGCAGTATCCGCAGCTCCTGGTCTGCCAAAGTGCTCATGTGACTGGCAGCAAGGGAGTAGTATTGCTAACTCCAGTATTGCTTTAGAGGAGTATTTCTCACATTCTGAAGTACAAATGCCTTTCTAGAGTTGTGTCCTGAGCAGTTCTTTGGGTTTGTTGGGTTTATTTGTGAGGACAGGTTCTCTGACAGTTTTTGCAAATGTCCTGGCATTGGTTCCCAAGTTGCCATTGCTTGATCTTATCTTCTCACTCTTTTCTGTTCCTGTTTTTTTTTTTTTTTTCCCTTTCTTTCTGTCCTCATTATCTTTGGTATCTGTGTGGTGTATTGACTCATAGTTCAGCACAGCTGTTGTGCAATTTCATCTTTTTGTCAGAAGTGTAAATATAGTAGGGCAGATGTGAATATGGTCTGCTGACCGGAGCTTACTCCTTCCCTTTAAATGGGCAATCTGCAGCATTGCTAAACTTAGAGAGGGGTTTTGTAGAAGTCTCTTTAAAGTAGTTGCATACTCATACTAGATCCATGGCTGTATGCATCCACTCACAACATCACTTATGTCCTACTGCTGTTGAAATTTTGGTAGGGATGTATAATCTAGTTCTTATATGACATTGGCTTTAATGCATATTTTGAACAGGGCTCTATGCCTGATCTTCAATGACCACAAAGGCTTTTGCTTTGCTGGTGGACGCTGTGTTGTGCTTTATCTGCAAGATGGGTATGCTCATTTAAAATAAAAAATAAAAAAATCTCAAGTTAGTCTTTAATTTACTCTAGCACATGACCTTCTTTGTTCTTCCAGTGCTCTGAAAATAGGATGCCTTCTCTGCCAACCTCTGTGCTGGAAAACATTCTCCATTTCCATTCCCACCACTCCTGTTTTCCTGTGCCATCTTGTAAACAAGTGACTGATTTAAGTAAAAATGATGTCACCTATCACCTGCTCTGCACTAGGCACTGGCCTTTCCAGTAGTAAATTGATGAGACCCTGCTTCTGTTGCTGCTGTGCAGCGTCATGAAAGGGGGTAGCTTGTCACATATGGGACATCTGGCTAGTAAGCACTTGCTGTGAGAGGGTACAGAGCAAAGGGAACTGGAAATAAGTCTGAAACAGTTCAAATTTGCTCTTTTGTTTGCTGATAATGAATGCTTTGTATTGAACTGTGGCTAAATGTCTTGTGGATAGGAAATCTTGTGTGTGCTTGGTGGGGAAAAATTAGAAGGAACCTCATTAAGTGGCTATTGTTGATTTTTGCATGTTTCCTTGGCTGTTGCCAGGGTATGTGACCACATGACATCAAATTGTAAAGCAAAGTTTTCTTTTGGGAGAAATTAAAATAGCTGAGGTGCTGGTTAGAAACAATTTGCCAGGTGAGATTGCATCTTCCTGTTCTTCTGCAAGCTTATTAGAACAGAATAAATATGAAAAAAATCAACCAACATCATGAAATTCTTCCTTGGAAGGGCATGAGCTCTAAAGCTGGATCTTCTCTTGCATTCAGAGTTATATATTTATATATACGTTGTATGAATATATATATATATATATATATATATATATTTTCCTTTTCTTTTCATGCTAACTTGTGTTTTCATTGGTCCTGTTGGTAGCTGCCTGGAGAAAATGGAAGCTGCTGTTTATTTCTAGTCTATCATCTCAAATTGTCCTTGTGCTACCCATGAGTGCTTAACAGCAGGCAGTGTATTGGGGTACGTAGAAAGTAAAGAGTGTGGGTAGCTTTGGGGTGTTACAGTCTTGCAATATTCTTTCTGTTGAGCCCTGTAGTCTTTCTCTTTGTTTTACTACCGCCAATGCGGAGTGCTGATATTTACTAAGGGATATTTACTAAGTTGATATTTACTATTGTCAGTGTCACCTTTGCCCATAGGTGGCTTCTGAAGGTGCTTTAGGACTGCAGGTTGGACTTGGGCCTGCAAAACTATCCAACATTGTCTTGTACGAACAGTCCCTGCCGATGGCAGAGCTGCAGCACTATTGTTTGCAGGTTGCAGCACTATTTCTGATTTGCAAGCTAAGTGCCACTCAAGTACCGCTTGGGGGGGGGTGCTGTAGCCAAACTCCAGTAAATGCTGTGTGTTAGAAGGGAATGCCTGGAATGTAAAAGGTACATCAAGAAAACTGTTTTTAGGTTACAGCTGCACCAGAAGTATTTCAGGAACTGTTCATCAAACTTAGTGGAAAGCCATACCACACACTATGTGCTTCGAAAGAGAGCAGAAAGTTTCTTAATAAAAATAAGAAGGATGACGCAGAGTGACTTTTAATCTATGTATACACGATGCTTGTGCATACTTTCTCTAAAACAGCCACACAGTGATGTTGGGCTGTTGTCACAAGACTTAGGAATCACTTCAGGAAATGCCCCTTGCTTATAACAAAATAAGCAAAAGAAAACTTTAAGTGATTGTTTTATCCAAGACCTATTGACCAGAGGGTTATTTTCAAAGGAGGATTGTGGTAGTTGTATAATACTCAATGATATGAAAGCAGTAGGAAATACGCTTCTAAATAACCCTGTTCTGGCTGGTACAGTAATAATGGAGAAGGAGGAAAATAGAGGCTTTTCAGACTTTATCTGTTCTACCAGATTAAATTCCGTTTTATAAATTTGATACCCAGATCCTTGAGGTTTCTTCATTACAGCTTTTGGAATAAGCTAGGAAAAAGACTGTAAGTACATGTTACTGTAGCTAAATTTGAAGTACTGCCTAAAAGCTTGCTTGTGATGGGAAAAACAGACTGCTCCAGGGGAGCTGACGTGTCTTTAAAGTAGGCTGGCTATCGGAAAGCATCTACCACAAGGAAGTTTGTTGTTGCTCTTAAACACCGTGGTACTTTGTATTCTGGATTTCTGATGTGCAGTGGGGGTAAGCCTCATCCACTACTACTGCAGCAGTGGGAGGGACAGGGATTCCCTGTTGGCAATAACACACCGGTGGCCTGAGAGGCAGCAGTGCTTCAGGGCAGTTTCTGGTACGTGCTCACCAGTTCTTTTCTCTCCCTGCTTTTCTGGCTGACCCTACCCTAGATGAGTAAATTGGCTTGAAACCACAGCACTGTGAGGCTGAAATTGCTAACTGGAGGGAAAGGCCGTGTCACCGAGGCCAGATGGCTGTGCTGCCTGTGAAATAGTCTGGTGTCAGTCTCGGTGGAAGTCTTGGCATTTCCTTTTGTGTTCTTCCTTGAGAGTGGAAAAATGCCCTGCCTGCACTGATTGTTACTTCAGTATGCCAATACCTACATTAAATTTTCCTTCTTCAGCTGTTGGAAAGCTTCCCTATTCCCAAAACCCAGCTGTTTCCTCTTCTGGCTGTTTCTTGGCCTTTGTAGTTTATAAATTACCTATACGTGCATAGCACAGTAGGTTCTTGAACTGTCACGCTTAAATAAAGGCAAGACTGCTCTGTGAGGGTGGTGAATATCTTTTTGTGTTTGACTCAGGAAGAAAGTCCCTGAAGAATCATTTTCCATGGAAACCTAGTGGAATTCTGTTTGTGTTTGGATGGGCTCATCTTTTATCTCTGGTGTGAGCTGTTATTTCTTTTTGTCTGTGAACTACTATGAGCAATGTAGCTGAATCACTTGAGTAAAAAGGTGCTTACGCCGAAAGAAACATGATGGAAAAACTGAAAGTCATTGAGGAGTTCAGTAGGTCTCCTTTTCAGGATGATGATAAAAATCAGTGTGATACTGGTTGAAACTTCCATCAGGCTTTTCTTGAGGGAAGGAAGTTCTTATTTCCGAATGTGTCTTGGATCCTTGTATGGCTTATCTGGCCTACGTGATTTGTGCAGTTAATTTCCCAAATGATTCCAGGAAATGATAATTTCTTAGTCATTTTCCTGCATTCATGCTCCAGTGTTGTGAGTACCAATCCTGCGAACTACGTTTATGTAAACAAACCTGAACTTAGCTAGTCTACTGCTGAACCTTTCTAGTAGAGCTGTGTTGAAATACCCATAGACTGCTATTTAGACAGACAATTGCATGAAAAGTGCTATTGTTTTTTGGATCTTGGATTCAAATCTAGCCTGAGCTCGTGTATGGAGAACTGAAGGATGCTGTTATCTTCTATTTCTTTTTTTTTTTTTTTTTTTTTTTTTCCCTTTTTCCACCTTTTTTTTGTTTTTTCCTCCTTCTAGGCCACAAGAGGCACCGTGACAGCGTTCTCTCCTTTTGATGCCAGAGCTGATGCAGAAGCCCTTCGTAAGGCCATGAAGGGAATGGGTAAGAGTAATTTATTTTATGAAGAAGAAAGAGCTCTCACTCCTGCTTTGAAAACATCCTTTCTGAACTCATTTTTTATATTAGCAGATGAGGATAGGGCGTGTGTCCACATGCTATGGAATGACAGCCCCGGGACTGCAGGAGTCTGGGCATGCCCTAGTTCTGACTGTGTGTCTCTCAAGGATGTTGATTTTTAGATTAGTACAAGTTAAAAATGATGGTTTAGACATTGCCCGTTTAAAATTTGATGCTCCACAAGCTTCTCTGCACATGCGGTTTTATTGTGCAGTAAGATAGACTATGAATTTAAAGGGAAAAACTGTGGAGAATTACCACAGAACAGCAGAAGCTCTGTGCCTGGAAAAGGGGCAACAGCTCCCTCAGTCTAGAAGTGGCTAAACACAGGGCAGTTATTGTGACCAAAGAATATGAGCACACAGAACGAATGTAGCCAAACAAGTGGTCTGTGAGCTCACGCTGTAGCTTTCTGCCCCAAAGCTTTGCTGTGAGAATAAATTCTAATTTGATACTTTCTTTGAAGCTGCCTGTGGGGAAAAAGCAGAGGGAAAGGAAGAACAGAATACAGTAAACCTCAGGTCTATGGACAAATTCAATAAAGCTAGCAAGGTGCTATGTTGTGAGAATAAATTTGTAAACTACTGCATATAAAATCAATAATAGCTCCATACTTCCCTACTCTGGGGTGTTTAGGGTTACTGGACTGCAGTTTTCTGGGATTTGACAGAGCATTTATTCTGAAGTACGTTTCTTGGAGAGCCTGAAAGCAGGTTTCTTTATAGAATAAAGATTTTGACTGTTTTATACCTGATAGCTGGGGTGCTGGGGGCAGTGTCTGGAACAGGGCACTGATGGAGAACAATGCGTATTCTTCAGTCATGTTCTTGCTACAGAAGAACACCAAACCTGGTGGCTTGGCTTGAGGTGTGGACGTTTGTTATTTAAATGATTTTGCTGTTTATCAGTAGATTTTTATTTTCAAAGTATCTTTCATTGTCTTTTTAGTTTGTGTTACTGTTGGTTTTTGTTACTGTTTGTAGAATGTGCTTGTAACTGTTATTCTTTCTTTCTAACCTCAGGGACTGATGAGGACACTATTCTGAAGATCCTTACCAGCAGAAATAATGCTCAGCGTCAAGAAATTGCGTCTGCCTTTAAAACACTATTTGGCAGGGTGAGAAAAAAACAAACGAACAAAAAACTCTGTAAATGAGCTGAATTTGGCCTATGATGATTAGTTAAAACCATGAGGTGCATTCATCATGCTCTCTGTAAGAGATGCCTTGGAAGAAAAGATAGTTCGGTTACTGTCTCCCCCTTCTCCATACAGAATGATAGAATGGTTTGGGTTGGAAGGAACCTTAAAGGTAATCTAATTCCAACCCCCCTGCCACGGGCAGGGACACCTTCCACTAGACCAGGCTGCTCAAAACCCCATCCAGGCTGGCCTTAAATACCTCCAGGCGTGGGGCATCCATAGCTGATCACCCAAGCTGTACAGTGCTAACTCCCACAGCCTGTCTTCAGAGGAGAGGTGCACCAGCTCTCTGGTCACCCTTGTGGCCCTCCTCTGGACTCTTTCCCACAATCCACATCCTTCTTGTGCTGGGGGCCCCAGAGCTGGGTGCAGGATTCCAGGTGGGGTCTCACGAGAACAGAGCAGAGGGGGAGAATCACCTCCCTCTTCCTGCTGCTTTTGATGCAGCCCAGGACATGGTTGGCTTTTGGGGCTGCAAGCGCACATTGCTGGCTCATGTCAAGCTTCTTGTTCAGTCAGTGCCCCCAGGTCCTTCTGCCCGTGGCTGCTCTCAATCCATTCTCTGCCCAGCCTGTATTTGTGCTTGGGATTGCTCTAGCCCAGGGGCAGGACGTTGCCCTTGGTGTTGTTGAACCTCATGAGGTTCACACAGACCCACCTCTCAGGCCTGCTCAGGTCCATCTGGATGGCGTCCCTGCCCTCCTGTGTGTTGATGACACAACTCAGCTTGGTGTCATCAGCAAACATGCTGAGGGTGCACTTGATCCCACTGTCTGTGTCACTGACAGAGGTATTAAACAGCGCTTGTCCCAATACTGCCCCCTGAGGAGCACCACTCATCACTGATCCACCTGGACGCTGAGCCACTGACCGCAACCCCGTGAGTGCAACCATCCAGCCAGTTCCTTACCCACCGAGTGGTCCATCTGTCAAATCCACATCTCTCCAATTTGGAGACAAGGATATCGTGGGGGATGGTTTCAAATGCTTTGCACAAATTTAGGTAGATGACATCAGTTTCTCTTCCTCTATCCACCAGTGCTGTAACCCCACTGTAGAAGGCCACCAGCTTTGTCAGGCATGATGTGCCCTTAGCGAAATCATGCTGGCTGTCCCCAGTCACCTCCTTATTTTCCATGTGCCATAGCATAATTTCCAGGAGGATCTGCTCCACGATCTCCCCAGACACAGAAGTGTCTGACAGGTCTGTAGTTCCCTGGGTCTTCCTTTTTTCCCCTTTTTAAAAATGGCAAATCCTTAAGTCAGGGTAGGTGAGAGTATTCCATTTAAATTATCACAAAGATGTGACTTTTTTTTTGTACATTATTGAAATACACCATAGGTTTTTGTGCAAAAGCTTATATAGCTTCCTGTTAGTATGCTTCTAGTACTCATACTGACCTCATCCTCAGTATGGAAGGAGTTATCAAATACTTTGGCTCGAAGTCTGCCGTGTAAAGTGATAGAAGGAAGAGAATTTTCTTTACAGAATTAATTACAGTATTGTTTGTTCTGCATTAGGATCTTGTAGATGACCTGAAATCAGAACTCACTGGCAAGTTTGAAACATTGATGGTATCTTTGATGAGACCAACATATATTTTTGATGCACATGCACTGAAGCATGCAATCAAGGTAAGGAGAATGAAAGAAGAGATTGAGTATATCATATACAGTGTTTGTTGCTCTTTTGTTGTGTGTAGGAATGAACATTCAGTTAGGAAGGGAAATGATGATAAAGTTGTCTTTTAATTAGTAATGTTATGCTAACACCTGCTAATATCACTAAAGCAATTGTTTCAATTAAAGTTTGCATAGCATAAGATCTGTTCTGATTTATGTTTAACAAGCAGATCATTGGTGTTTTTAAATTCTTTTTTGATGTTAAAGTCCAGTGGACACTAGTTTTTTCTGCTGTGAGCAACCTAGAATTTGTAGCTGCACAGCTGTGTGTGGTCTGCAAATTAGTTCATAGCATTTCATTAACTTGGTGGTTTTTGGTTGTCTCTTGGTGACTATTATTTAAGCATGAGAGCTTTTAGCACCTGATGAAAACAGTCCAACTCCAAAATTGGTGAGCTAGCATGCCTGTGTAAACTCATGTTGAGCACCTAAATTATTAGGGGACGTTATCTGTGTTGAATGTGTTCTAAAAGCTCCCTCCAGTAATACAGAGGCAAGAGTTGACAAATCTTGTCAATTGTACTTTTTTTTTCTTTCTTTTTCTTTTTTTTTTTTTTCAACATTTCTCTCTTTGAGTGCATTTATTATCTTTCTGGGAAGTCTGTATGTTTAGATATCTTAGTGTGTTTTTTTTTCATGTGCTCCTATTTTTCCCCCTTGATCACACCTGTCTGATATCCTCAGCCTGTGGAAATTCAGGAATTGGATGTCCCTGGGTTTCTGCAGAAACCTGTTGATGAAAGTAGATGACATTGAACTTGACTGGTGTCAGCTAGTGCTTGGTTGGGTGACACTAGCACTCCCCAAATCCATGATGAGCAGCTGGTTAATATGTAGTCAGCTGTGCAAGCTAGTGATTATGAACCCGTGGCCCAGAAAAAAATGTCTCAGACAACAGAAGCTGTAATCCTGGAAATTTTTGTAATGTCTTTATGTGCACTGGGGGAAGGGAACATGGCATATGACAAATAAACTGATAAAAACCTTGCTGACTGAAAGGAATGAAAGTATTCCCAAGCTTCTTGTGTTGACTTAAGGGTCAAAGACTGACAGGGAAATGACAGAACAGATGGGTACAGGAGGGAAACAGAGATAGTGGAATAAGAGCGTTTTTGTTCTTATTAGTTACAACAAATGGTATTAAACACAAGATCATAGGATCTCAGTGAATGTCTTTGCACACGATGAAATGTTGACACTAGCTGCAATTCAGCTAAAGTAGATAACAGCACTAAAAAAGATGTGGCAGCAGGAACTTCACTGCAGGATGACAACTCGGCCAAAGGCATTGTCTGTGCTGAAGATTGATTTATCTACTGCTGCTGCTAAAAGGCTCCTTAGAGAACTAATGTAATAGTGCTTGCCTGACTTGTTGAGTAGGCATATTCTTAAAACAATCTGGAGTCTGAAAATGTTTACGTGTATCCTGTTAGATTTATATTTTGGATATCTTTGTACACAGTATATTGATTTTTTTTTTTTCCCTATAGGAAGTCTTCTCTATAGCAAGAACTGTAAATAACACTCCGCAGCAAAAAATAATAAAAAATACACAGGGTAAGGGCTCCCTTTGGAGTGCAAACAGCAATGGCTTATTCTTATAGGCAAAGTAGACTCAGATCTGTAGCAAGAAGATATTGTCTTGGATTTTGTAAATTTTATCCTTGTGAAAGCAAAGAGTGCCTGTTATGGCTATGTATTATTAGAATGCAGCAACTATTTGGGGGCCTAGGTTAGCAGTTCTGTTGTAAAATGCGTTTGCTTACAATGGTAGGGATGCTGGGTGACTGTTCGTCTGTGTGCTAATCAGTGAAGGGCAGGGTACAAACTAGAGCCAAGATGGAAACTGTTCATTCTGTTCATTCAGTTACCGTCACGTCATCGACTGTAGCAGTGAAGAACGGAGGTATATCTGGGTGAACTTGACTGTGGAGAGGCTCATCTGAGTCCAGCAGCAGTGAGCTTCTTTTAAATGTTGGGTTGATTTTGAAAACAATCTTGCCAGAATGGAAATAAACTATCTTTCCAAGCCTCTCAGGATAGACTAGGTATTACCAGAAAAATATTTTTTCTTTCTTTGATCCAGATGTATGAGGCGATGCTTGCCTTTGGTTGTCAAAAGGAATACTTGTTTTCCTTCTGTTACTCAATCAGCTGATTTCTTCTTGCACTCTTGTAGGGAGCAGGAACCAATGAGAAAGTGTTGACTGAAATTCTTGCCTCCAGAACACCTGCTGAAGTGCGGAATATTAAACAGGTTTACCTGCAAGGTAAAGTTCAGTATAAAATTAAGTTCTGAGTTCTCCTTTCAGTTCTTTCAAGATGATTTTAACACGTTTAAAACAGGATCTATCTGTGAACTGAGGCATGTATCTAACAAGTGAGATTTTGTTCTGCTTAGTTGGAAACTTTATACTGCAAGAAAATAGAGTATGGATTGCAAGCTAAAATCATTTGTATTTTGGGGCTATGACTGGGATATGCAGTGTTTGGTCTTTTTGTGCTTTATAGTTAGAATTCATTCAAATGTATTTCTTTATTCCACCCATTGTTTTCTTTCCTTTGAAAAAAAGTTTTTTTTTTTTTTTTTTTTTTTTTATTTTAAAAAAAAAAAAAGGGCATCCCAAAAAAAAACAGGATTTTCTTATTTTTTATTTTTTGCTTTTCACTTTGTTCAAATGTATTGCATTTTTTTGTCCACAGGAGTACATGCGCTCACCCTGTGAATGCAGGGGTTACTTTTTTAAGGCAATATTTAATTCAACGCTTTTGTATCTATGCAGATTTCTTTCACACAATAAATTCTCATATCTTAATAAAGTTCAAGACAAAACTTAGAATTCCCAAAGACAAAATTTATTGGAGCAAGACTTTTATGGGCTCCTTTCTGTTGGACAGTTGTGAGACTGCCATATTTCTGTATAACTCCAGATATGTATGCTCTTCAGTTCCTTAAAGAGCTGAAACAGTGTATGTCATTCTGTACTTCAAAGTATTTTAAGTAATCTGTGCCTGAAACCAGGTGTGAGATGGTACCTATCTCTTTTAGAATAATGTTGGGTTGTAAGGGAAGGCAGAATATGTCCAGTTGTTAAAACTGTTTCTGACAATCAATTCCACAAGCTGTGAGTCAAATCCACTTTTTGCTTTTCCCTGTTTTCTCATCAAAATAGTGAGGAAGTCTGTAAGGTAGTGAATGGGTGTTGCTCTTTTGCAGAGTATGAGGCTAACTTGGAGGATAAGATCACAGGAGAAACATCAGGCTATTTTCAGAGAATGCTGGTGGTCCTTCTGCAGGTCAGTATCTCTTTGTATGCCTACGTGTGTGTGTGATTTTTCCCTTCTTTTTGATGTCTGATGTACTCTTCTTACTTTCTGCTTACTGACTAGGGTTTGTAGATAGACTTGGTGGTAGGCGAGATTAGTTCAGAAACTGAATAACTCTCCCTGAACTTATTACTTTGAGCTCTGTAATGAGTCATTTCCACAGCTCTGGCTTGAAAAGCTTCTATGATACTTCTGGGTATAGCAGAATGCCTGTTGCATAGATTTTTGAAGGTAATAATACAGAACATTTATTTCATAAAGACATCCAGGCAGAAATGAAAAGTGGGGCTGTTTTTGGATAAAGTGCATTAGGGATTGACTTCTCACAGCAAATTTTACAATCTCAGTATATTAGATAGGTTTTTGGTTTTGATTCACCTGTCAGCTTAACAACTTTTTAATTTTTTTTAGGCAAATAGAGATCCTGATGGCAGAGTTGATGAGGGTCTTGTTGAGCAGGATGCACAGGTGGGTGAATGATATTTTTTGTTGGGGGAAAGGGTATTTCTACAAGTTACCTCAAAAAGAACATGCATAAATATAGTTCACATGTGAGAGAGAATTTTTATGATTCTGTGTTTATTTTTTTAATACATTTTGCTGCACTTTTATATGTTCTGGACAAAAGAAGTAACAGAAGGTGAAATGCTGGGATCAAGACTTCTGGCGCTTCTGTGTTTCAGTGTAAACCACGTCTTGTTTTATTTATTACTTGTTCAGGTGCCTGAACAGAACAGTGACTAGGTCATAAGAAAAGAGAGTTGTGATTGTTTAGGCTGTGTGATGCTGAGACCTTGGCTGCTGGAAAACTCAGCAGTGTGTTACTAGTTCATTCTTTAACACCTGATTTAGGCTTCTCTCTAAATTCAGTCCTAATGTATCTTGTATCATATACATGTCACAGAGAAATATTAATGCTGTTCAGTAAGGGATACATCCAGAGAGGGTGAAATATTAAAAAGAAAATATTCCAAATACTTTGTGCTTCTATATCAAATTGACAGTCCAAGAAACTCTGTGGAGTTTCTAGTGACCCACCCATTGCCATTTGTATTTTCCATGATTTTGCCACTGATCACTAAACCTGCGTTGTGCACAGGAAGAGAAGCACCAGCAATAAGCTTTTATCCATGATGAAGTCCTTTGCTTGATTCTGTAGGCTTTGTTGTAGTTGTGGTCAATATTTCAGAGATTCTATTACAGAACTAATGCATGTTTCTTCTCAGTTGTTTCAGATAGCTCTGGGTTAGAGATTTTTCTCTCATAAATTGTCAGTCAAGATGAAAGAAAATGTATGAATTGTTCAAGGTGACAAGGAGGAAAAACAGGATACCAGGTCAATAAAACGTTCTCTTGATGGCAGGGCAAGATGGAGAGAAAGAGGGGCCTGTGCCAATATGTTTTGCCAATCCTTTGTAATGTAAATTCAGAAAGCATCATTCTCCTTCTATTAAAACTAATACTGTGAAAACTGGAGCCTGGAGATTTAGGAGATACCATACCTAAATGTAGAAAAGTAGTTTTCTAAATGGTCTCTCTGGTTTGTTATGTATGTTTGGCTTGAGCTGGGACCCATACAGAGAAGTGTTCTGTCACATTTATCTTAGCTGTTTTATGCAAAGATATTGTTAAAATAGCTGGAATAGATTCAGAGCATTTTCTAATGATTATTGCCAAGTGCAGGTGATAAGAATTGAGGAAGGTGACTGTACAAATGCAAGACTATTTTTGGCTTCCAGATGTTTGCCTTGATTGCTTGCCTTGATTTGAGAAGGGTATGATGGCAACCTTTTTACTCAGTAGTGATTTTTATTTATTTATTTTTTGCCTTTGATCACTGAACATACAAGTTAAATCAAAGTGGCTGGGGAAAGGGCATTTGAGGTGTTATGGATATGCAGGGAACTTGTAAGATTTTTCTGAAAATGCTTAAAGGGGGAAGTATAACTTCTTGCAAGACGTTTTGTGAATATCACTTTTTAAAGTTACACAGTTGAGGTACATTTTGGATATTGCATAGTAGCAAGGCCAGTGAAAATTTAATGCTTTTTAGCTATTTTTACAGTTATGAACTTTGTTCCTGACAATAAGATCAATATGAATAGCACCTGGCTTAACACCTGTTTCCAGTTTCTTTGTAAGTGAACAGACATGTCCCTGCTTGTAAGACACTGCCCTGATTTAACACTTGTTTGAACTATTATTCAGAATACTGTTTAAGACAGCTACTACACCGCATTGGTGATGCAGTTTAGGGGAAGAACTTTTTTTATTTATACATCATGGCAGGAAAATGTATGGAATTCTGTTCCTTGCCATTAAGAAACTCTGAGATCAGACTAGATGATCTTGCTTTAGTTTTAAGACATTATTTCTAAAATGAACGTTCATAGCAGTGCCTTTAGTCCATGGGAATATAAAGTGGGAAAATGTAGCCTAGTTGTTAATAACTGTTAGAGCTTACATAAAATGTGATTCACAGCTTCAGGTATCTCCAAAGAAATGCATTCCTGGAGTCTCTAAATGCTGTGGTGGGATGTGGATGGAGAGTGCTGGTATTCATTTGAAGAGCTTAGCATATATTTTAAACTAAATATCCTTGCAATGCTTTAATGGTCTTTCCCCCCCCTTTTGTGCTCTGTGTCGTAAATGTTTCAGCAGTCACAAATGCACTTCATATAGGATTGCCGGACAAACATAAATAGGAAATTGGTAGCATTGCATTCAAGTTTTACAGTACAGAAAGACAGCGGGCCAACAGCATTGCTATGCAGGAGGTTTGGTTGAATGGGTTTTTATAGGAAATATTTGATAGTACAGGTGGTAACTTGTTTGCCTGCCTTCTGTTCACTTAGGAGGGAGAAAAGAACTGTATTCTCTGATATCTAAAACCTTTCTCCTTACATTGCGTGGTGTTTGGATGCAATCTGGAGAAAGGGTTCTGAGTTTCACCTTTTTTTTTTTTTCCTCTGTTGTTTACACAAATTTTTGGAAGCATTTCACTTTTCTAAAGTTTGCTAGTAGCCTTCAGACTAACCTAAAGAGCAATCACTGTGCTCTAAAATGATTAAAATCTGTTAATGGTCTAGTTGTATATTGGTTAAGAATTTAGCATCTGACAAATCATGTTTCTGAGGGTTTTAAAATCCATTTGTCCATCTTTTTTTGGAAAACTTCCTCCTGGGCCAAGTTAGCAGGGTTCTTCCATTGAGATGAGTCATAATGTAACAAAGTTTTGCCAGTTTGATTTAAAATAGGGGAAGGAAAAAAAAAAGCAGTATTAGGAATGGATTTTATCTCTTGGATTGCAACAGTTTCAGAAAACTTGAGGCTTATGAAAAGGACTATGCACACAGTCAGTTAGGGCCTTAAGCAGTATTATTCATGTAAATGCTTTTGCAGTCAATTTCAGACTTTATCATTTATTCCTTTCTAAAGTCAGTTTAGTATTTGGCAATTTTACATATTTTTTTTTTCTCCAGCTGTAGCTTGTTAATAATTTTCCTTAAAGTAAGATGAATGGAGCTTTTTAAGAGGATGTGTAAACATATCACAAATGCTGTTGTTTTAATCTCTTCAATTTACAACAGGTCTTGTTTAGAGCTGGGGAGCTGAAATGGGGAACAGATGAAGAGAAGTTCATTACCATCTTGGGAACCCGAAGCGTTTCCCACCTAAGGAGGGGTAGGTAATATGGTCCGTGTATGACTGAAAATTTCTGCCTGAAGTCCTGCTGTTACCCAGGTGTTGGTAGAAATGGTAGAAGAACCGTTTCTGGCACTGTGTTTGTCAAGTCCGGTAACCTTTATTCACTTCTTCCCTCTACTTTATTATTTTTTTTTTCCTATAATTCACTTCTTCCATAGCAAGAAGTGATTTGCTGCTTGGCGTAGTGCAGTGGATCTGGGGAACAGCTGGAATACTTTCTTATGGATTTGTGTTTATTATTTTTTCCTTTTGGAAGAGGTCATGGCAATAAGGTGATTCTGAGAGCCTGTTATGAGTCACCACAATCTGATGGAGATCAGCCCTAAAAAGATCAACCCTTTTATAGGTGCATATTTATTAGCTGTTAATAAAGAGACAATAATATTTTTCTTGATCCTCATCCATTCATAATTCTGTTTTGTTAAGCTGCTTAGGGCATTGGGATTAAGGACAACTAAATTTGGCTTTGGTTCTCCAGTGTTTGTTTTTCCTTTACCTTTTGGATTAGTTGGATTTTCAAAGCTAATTTGATTTGTGATTTTAAATATTTTTTTAGTGTTATTGGTATTAAAGCAATCCTAAAGTTTGTTTACATTCATGCAACGTGTACTTAGCATGATAGAAATGTAATGTTTCAAAGAAAAGTTGTCTTACCAATACTTACGAACACAGACTGCCAGTAGGACAGCTTGCATGAAGTTCAGTGGATGAGGTAGCTCAGCATCGACAAGATCTTAGATTCAGGCTAAATGATAGCTATGCTCTGCGACAAAATGCTTTTCACTTCGTACAGCTTCCTATCTTCCCTCAGAGGGGAAGGATCACCTGCTGGCAACCTGGTAATATTCTCCCCATTGTACTCCAGGATACCATTAGCCTTCTTTGCAGCAAGGGCCCATTGCTGGCTCATACTCAGCTTGGTCCTTGGTCCCTCAGGACCTCCAGGTCCTTTTCTGCCAAGCTGCTTTCCAGCTGGGTTGCCCCAGCATGTTCTGGTGCATGGTGGTACTCCTCCCCAGGTGTAGGAACCTGTTGTATAATAGCAATCCAGTAGGAAATAGACATCTAAAATAGATCAGAGGGAAGAATGAGTGGACAACAGCATTTGAACAGTAGATGATGGGATACAGACATCATTAACCTGTGCTGAGGAAGATACTGGGGAAAAAATCTGACTATACATGTGACAGTAAGCACGCTTTCTGTTTTGCAGTATTTGACAAATATATGACCATTTCCGGCTTTCAAAT
Source organism: Nettapus auritus (assembly GCA_011076525.1). Taxonomy (NCBI): domain Eukaryota; kingdom Metazoa; phylum Chordata; class Aves; order Anseriformes; family Anatidae; genus Nettapus; species Nettapus auritus. Next base: position 64,132,973 of record CM021768.1, read on the forward strand.
TGAAGAGACCATTGACCGTGAAACCTCTGGTGATTTGGAGAAGCTGCTTCTGGCAGTTGGTAATTACAGAATTAATAAATCTCAAACTGGCTTTCTCTCTTATAAGCCCTCCAATTCCACCCGTTACAGGAAGTGGCATGAAAACATGGTTCCTTCTTAGCAGGACCTTAATAGACCCAATTTTTGTGTTTAGAGAATAAGTCTCTACTCTTTTTTAATAGATGGGGAAAAGGGTGGGATGGTGGGAAGGAGTGGGATGGGGAGTGGTAGTGTGAATCGCATTCTGTTTGTGATGTGCACCGCCACCAGAAAGTGAGACAAAGCTCTGCCTTTGTATTCCTGGCATCTCATTTTTGGACAATGCTACAGTAGACTTGTGACTGTGAGTAGAACTTGGCTAGCCAGGTCTCTTCTATTACAGCATTTTAACTCCTACAACCCAGAGAGTTGTAGCAGAGGAACAGTCTAGCTAGCTGTATGCTCAATTGTCAGCATTGGAGAGAATGATGCAGCAGCACACACTTTGTCTTGCTGGTGAAAGATTATCTTGTGTTGAATAGTAATCACTAATTTAATCCTTTGCCTTTTTTTCAGTGAAATGCATCCGAAGTGTGCCTGCCTATTTTGCTGAGACTCTGTATTATTCCATGAAAGTATGTATATGTTTTCCATATGTCACTTTCCTTCTCCCCTGGCTACTGTTCCTCACCCTTTTACTTGTTTTTCATCTTTCACTGCAAATGCCAACAGGATACTGTATCACTAAGCATCTGCAAAAGGTTTGGGGTATGCAGATCTGGGATAGGCTACAAACAATTAATGTGCCTTTCATTGGGTTGATCATAGGTTTATCAGACCATAAGTATTTGACTGGAAACATCAGTCTCATCAGCTGTTTTTGGACTTGACCTTCTTACAGTGGAAAACGTCTGGCTAGATCCATTGTGTGCCTTTAGCTAGATAAAGACTACAGTGCCTTAAAGTGATGGATATATTTAGGAAGTTAAGATGACCAAAAGCTGAACTGCAGTTTGTGTAGATTTAGCACTCTTTGTTTTAGAAAAGAGTATTTGCAGACTCAAGGTGCGGTTAGCTTTGAAACACAAATTTAATGGCTATCCATCCTATTTTGAGAAGGAAAAGTAACTTAAGAGAAAAAAGGAAAGAGATCTAAATAGCTATGAAAGATTCTGGAGGGGAACCCCATCAGCAGCACAGCTGTGTTTCTGTTGTCCTTTCCTTCCCTTGAATAGGAAGAGATAAGCAGGACATCCATATTTTTAAATCACAGTGACTAACAGTAATTAAAACCCTAAGAAAGATGAGGTAGGTAGTCTTTTGTTTTCAAGCAAATTATAATCTTCCCTGAATATATTCCTCCCTTCCCCTGAAAAAGCACTGAAGTGTGTTTGTCACCAGGTGGTTGTGCTGATGAGGTGTCAGCATTAAAATTGATGAAAAGAGATGAAATGGTAGCTTAATTTTTAAAAGCTGCTTTACTGCTTTAATAAGCATCTGTGTAAAAAATGGTTCAGATGGAAAATCCAGAACATGCAACCAGCATGCTGAACTATGTGAGGAGGACCACTTTTTTCTTATTTATTTTTATTTTTTAAAGAATGTGGTAGAAAACTTTTTTTTTCTGTGGATTTAAGAATCTCTTTGATTTCTGTTGTGAAGAGCATGACTCAAGTCTGTTGGTGAGATCCACATTTTTTTAAATAAAATCATTAACCTCTGTTTGTAAGAAATTAATCATCATTTATAACTTTAGCAGAAGAGTGTGTACTTGTTATTTAGCAGTTTGACATGATAAAGTTCTACAGTGTGTCTGCTTTCATGATAAGGTCCGGTAGAGCCTGGCTTTTAGCAGATGGTAATGTCAAATCCTACTCAGAAACAACTGGACTCACGGCATAACTTTTGAGCGGCTTTAGGGCATTTTTAGATGTAACCCAAGAATATTACAGCCAGTCGAAGGATTGAGTGACCCTGGACATTAGGCTGAAGATGATCGTGGGGGCTCTGCCAAGTCCTTCCTTGAGGTGCATTAGCAGGTCAGCATGTGAAAATGTGTATTGCTTCGGCTTGTGTGGAGTCTGACGTGTCTGAGCAGGAGGGGTCGGCACATTGGTCTGACACCGCTTGTTAGTGCAGAAACTTAAAGTATTTAAAGCAGTGAAGATGAATAAAAGAGTCCTGTGGTTGGAAAGGGGGTATGAAGTTTGTCTTCATGATAAAAACATAGCTAACTTGTGGAATGGGTTGCTCTGCCTGTGTCTTGTTCTACAATGTTACGTGCTTGGTGTTAGTCGTTAGGTAGGATTTACGTGCCCCCTTCCAGAACTGACTGCACTTCTGTAGTCTGAGACTTCACTGGGATGGTGATTTGCATGTGATTCTGATTGTAGCAGTCAGATATACTACTGTGTAATCTTGGGACTGGATTATTTTAAATTCATCTGGGCATTGGCAGTTGGGGTCTGCGAAGATGAAATACAAAATTAGAGGGCTGACTGTATGGCTCTTCACCAAGCTTTGGGGCTTAGAGCACCTCACACGGTTGGTCCTCGGTTCTTCACATTGCAGCATGAATGCCTTGTGATACTGTCAGAAATATTCTGTTGCAGAGTAGAAATGTAAAGTACAAGTGTCTTGTGACACCACTTGCTTGTTTTTATTTGTTGTTCTATGACAGTAACTGTCCATGACAAGCTCATAACGTAATATTTAAACTTTTCTTTGCAGGGGGCTGGCACTGATGATGACACCCTGATCAGAGTCATGGTTTCGAGAAGTGAAGTCGATCTGTTGGATATTAGACAAGAGTTCAGAAAGAATTTTGCTAAATCGTTGCATCAAATGATTCAGGTAAAATTTCTATTTAGTTGTCAGGGAAATTAGGAGTATTTAAGACGCAATTCTGTCCACTGTTTGTTTTTGTGGAAGGGAGGGAGGCGGATCTGTGTAGGGCTGGACATCACAGTGTTCTCTGAGAGCAGCAGGGGCTGATCTGCAGTTTTATGAAGTAAAAAGTAGTGTCATTTAAGTGGGAGACATTTCCTAAGAAAGGCTGAAGGTTTCTTCCCAGTGTTTTCTAGGAGAGCAGATGTGGTTTTCTGAAATTATACTTACTCATTTTTTTCCATTTTTAGTTGCTGCTTCATTTCCTTTTTCTTGTCTGGGTTCCTTCTGGTTTTCAATGCTTTAGAGTGGGTGCTAGCTCCAGAGAAATAGCAGTGGGGTTGGGAGTCTGTATTACCATGAAGTCAGAGCTGAAATCTCTGACTGTGGTGTGTGGAACCTTTAGCACTGTTTAAAGTGGAAGAAATTTCACTGGAATCATTATCTGAATCATAATCTCAATAATGGGTGGGAAGGAGCAGGAAGGGAAAGAGCCAGCAGGACATCCAGAGCCAGCAGTTGCAGGATTGTTGTGTACTTGCTACAAAGTTAGGCCAAAATGCCTTTTTTCCTTGTAATTTTTTGGGGGTATATTTTATTTTAAATACTGCCTTTTTTTTTTTTTTTTTTTTAATTTTTATTTTTTTTTTTTTTTTTTTTTTTTGTGGTTGTTACTCCTTAGTTGATAATCTGTCTGTTACAACATAAATTTCTCTGCTTTTGGTGCTGCTTCTGGCTTCTCCTTTTCTTGGACTTTCTCGTTTGCAGTCAAATGCTTTTTAATGTGCAATAGGTAGCTCAGTTCTAGTGAAGCTTTCAGGAGCTTTTATTGTCTCTGAAAGTCGGTCTATGTAAATATAGCTCTAACAGAAGAGGCAGAGATTTTTTTTTTGCATCATTCCTGAGCGGAGAGTCATCCAAGTGGATTTCCTGTGGGCGGGACAAATGCGTAATCCGTTAGTCTTCATTGGCGGCTGCTTTTCCTTGCATTTCTGTGGTTGTGACTCACGGTGACTGGTTTGTTATATTAACAGAAGGATACATCTGGGGACTACAGGAAAGCACTCCTGCTCCTCTGTGGTGGAGATGATGAGTAATGGTGGCAGCGACATGAAGGATTTGTTGTACTCCAGCTTTGCAGCCCTTCAGTTAGCATGCCTAGCTAAGTTTTTGCATCTTAATGCTTTCTGGCTGTCTGAATTTATACTAGTATCACACTAAAAACATGCATATTATCCAGCTGATAATCAGTCCCCCCCTTCAATTTCAAGTGCCTTCGGAGAGTATGCAGAAGTCCTCATCATGGAAGATGGGTACTGAACCCAGAACCCAGTTATTTGCAAGTGTTTTGCTGAAATAGGGAAAAAAAATAATGCATTTCCATTAATAATTTAAATACCTTTTTTTGCTTTTATTCTCTACATTTCCACTGAATGTTAAGCTAGTTTTAACATTGCAAATGAAGAAAAGGTATCCTTTGTATGTAATATTTGAATGAATTTGCGATCGTAATAAAACCAGTCATTGGAAATCTAAAGAACCAATAAATTTTTTCCCTCTCAGCAAAGTTGTATGTGGTTTTTAATGGGCAAAGGTCCATTTTCCTTTTTCCTGATTCTACTACTTTAAACAGTTGGTCTATTTTTCCCTGCTAGCATGCAGGTTTATAAGTAAATATGTTTTCCTGCCTGTCATGATGCCTAGTACTAGACTTCTGTCATAGGGGCAGCTGATGAAGATGGGAAGAAAATAATCCATACTTTAGGAATCTTGCATGAAAAAAGGGAATGTTGCAGCACCACTCTCTGATTGGGTTAACAGAGCAGAGCACAGCATGAGAGAAACACCAGTCTGCCATAAAAGCTGCCTTAAATGTGCTGCTTTAGTTTACCATTTATGAATGGTTTTGAAAATTAAATTGACGTGTGTGAAGAATAAACCAACTGTTTCATGCATTGTAAAGTCTAAACACCATGATTCTAAACTTAGCTTATCAGTCAGTCACATACAAAAGCTGTAGAAACTGCATGTTTTAAAGTCCTATTGAAATTGATTCTTCACAGATCGAGCTTTTAAACTTTCAGATTGAATAAGTATTGAAGTTTTAAGATTTTGATGTTATAATTGTGAATTTTTACTGTCAAGTCTCGTTAATAAATACTTGGTTTCTGATGTAAAATATGACAACTTCTTATAAGTAAATATGTTAACTAAAGCCTGATCTACTCTTAAAACCTTATTTTCAGTTCTCTTGCACACTTACACTCTTGCATACTCACTTTCTCCACTTCTTTTTGTCCAAGTGGGAGACTTACAGACTTAAAACCAGCACAAGTGATTTTTTTAAGAGACAGTTACATGCACCTCTCTGCTCTCCCTGGACCATTTGCTGCATTTTCCATGTCATTCCCTGTATGTGAGGACAGAGTGGGTGTGGTTTGTATCTCCACTTGTGTAATTTAAACTAATCTAAACTGGTGCTGCCATAATCCTGCCCTGCCCTGCTTTTCAGGCTGTGTGTTCCTCTGGCAAGCTGATCCAGGGTCTGGGCTGACAGCATCCAGCCACAGAGGTACAGCACGGTGTCCTCAATAACTCACTGCAGCATCTGGTGAGGGCTGCTGCTGATGGATGGATGGGCTAGGAAAGCGCAGGATGAGGAAAAAGAATTTGTGGGAAGGCAGATGGGATTCTAGCTGGGTCATCCTGAATTGGTGTCTGCTGTCACAAACCTCCCGGGCTTATAAGAGCCGTACCAATATTAGTAAAGGGATTCTTCAAATTTCTTTCTGCAGGTACAAGACCCAAATTACAAAGTTTAGGTTGCATGTGAAGTCAGAGGTGGTGCTTGAAATCAGACTACAAGGATCTCATGACTATATTAATCAAATATTTTCCTTTTCCACTTCTATCTTGCATGGTGGCAAAGATGGAGGCAAAATATAGATGTAAAGAAACTACTCTAAGCATATTGTACACAAATATGCATAAAATATATTTGATGCTTAATACAGGAAGACTTAAATACAGTCAGTCCAGACATATCTAAGCTGTTTGCATGTTTTGCTACTCGACCAGTTAGAGACCATGTATATCTCTGTTGTGTTTACCAGGTTGTCACAGCAGAACAGTGTAGTGCTTTGGAATATGATCAACTGTTTTTCAAAAACCATAATATAATGGTAGTAGTGTTTAAGCAGTAATATTTTTATTTAGGTCTTTAAGTGTTTGGCAGAAGAAAAATCTATGGTGTTTGGATTTTCTTCTCTTGTTTCCAATGACTTATTTTCAGCATTTTGCATTTTTGCTTTCTATCACGTCTTTACAAAATGCATTAACAAGGAGTGTGTTAGTCATCTTTGAATAACATGGCCAGCTGCACACATTACAAATTCAGCCTGACCACTGCCTAGAAATATCTTGTGATGATAGAAAATCTTTTTTTTTTTTTTTTTTTTTTTTTAGTGAATTAGTATTTGCAGAGTTAAAATGAAGTACAGAATAACTGCTGGTGAGAAGCTATGAAAGGCTGTGAAAATGTCTCCATGGGACCAGATCTTCTTGGAGAGATTACCTAGAAATAGTTATTTTCCTTGCCCATATGTTTGACTTCTCCAAAGATTTGAGAAGGTTAAAGGAGTGAGTCTTTCTTCTTGACTTGAGTCTTCATGACTTGTTGCTGGTCCTTTTGTAGATTTGGTTGCATATTTTTCTCTTGATATGGAAAATGGATCCTCCAGTGTGTGCCATGTGAAGAAGGCTCCTGTGGTGTTTCCTTCAACAAAAGGTAGAAGTGGCTTTGATGACTATTGTCTGAAGGTATTCCAGCAAAGGTTGACTGTTGTCACAAAGCTGCTGCTTCCGGCTTAAACTGAGTGATCTAAACTACCCCCAGAACCTGTAAATAGCAACTCTGAACAGGAGTTTTGTGTAGAACTGAGTATAGTATCGCTCATACACAAAAAAATATAAAATGTAAACGGTACAGAAGCATTTGAAACTGCATTTTGAAGTAGTTAAACAGAGATGACAAAGCCTGAGAACTTGTGCTTTCTCTCAGAGGTCTAATTAAAATGGAAAGAAGTTTATCCAATTATAAAGTTTCTAGTATTTGTTATATAACTTTCCTTTAGGAATACAAAATGTTGCACTGGATTGGAGATTGCATCCCAAGATAACTGAACTATGGCTGCCTATGAATCAATTGCTCTCTTTATGGCAACTGTTAATCATAGGTGTGTTGTTTTTTCTGATTTTGACTCATCAAGGTTCGTGTTCATTTTCTGGCATGGTTATGAAGTGTTGAGAAGTCAAAGTCCTGTCATTCCTGTGAAATCCCCACTCCAGTGCTTAGGCCAGGCAGAGCAGTCCGGTTTCTATGTTCCTCCATTCGGCATTCAGAGAGGGGAGGTGACCGGTGCAGAACGTGCAGCTGCTCTGGATTGCTTTCATCAGTAATGGTAACTTTTGTCTCCGAGTTGAATCCTTTGTGACTTGTGAGTTTTAAATGAGGGGGGTGGTGGGAACCCTTCAAAAATTGTTAAGACGTATTAGTGTTGAAAAGATCCCAAACAGAGAGATGGAATGTGACCAAAAAGCACTTCACATGCAATTTACCTGTCACGTACTTGTAGTTCATTATTACCAGTGTTGCCCTTCTGACTCAGAAATGAAAGGCTTCATCTTCTTGACTTGGTAAAGCTGTTGAACATATCTTCACTCTTGTGCCTGTTCGGCAAAGCATCCACACGTCTTAAAAATTCAGGGCTGGTGGTGCCGCAGGAGGTGGGACACCCGGACTGGGTCTCGCATCCTTCCCTTCCCGCTGCCCCAGGAGGGAGAGCTGCCTTCTCCCCTGTCCCGGCGGTGCCTGTGCCGGCCGCCGTGAGGGCACCGGGTGGTGCTGTTGGTCAGGCAGTCGCATGCAGCCCGCGGTGCTGCTCGGGGTTATTTCCTCCTTTCTGCCGTCGCTTCTTCGCTGGCTTTTGTACTTCTCCCAGATTTTCTCTCGTTTGCTCAACCTGAAGCACGGGTCTGAAAATGATTCATTTTTTTTTTTTTTTTTTTTTTTTTTTTTTCCCACATATATTTTCAGAACGTTATAATATACTCTGGTTTTCAGTAGAGTATAAGAGCGTGCTTACGTGTGGGGAATAATGAGCAAAATACATTGTCAGAAATAGAAACTGGATTTAGGCTCGACATCATTCTTAATGTTGAATGCTTACCTTCTGCAATCTGAAACATACAAAATATCCGTTATTCCTCCCCAGTCATGCTTAGGAGAAACAAGAAAATTTTTGTTAAACTCACACGTTTACAATTTGTGAGCTCAGTGGAACAGATTTTGCTGTGCAGTATTGTTTTAAATATACAGAGATTTTTAACTTTTGGTATGCGGATTATTAACATGCTTTATAGTTGAGTCTGTGGCATTCTTTCATATTCTTCAAGTGCCAATGGGATCACCCTGCTCTTTCTAGAGAAATTATAAGACCTTGGAGAATCTGATATTTCCTGTGGTCATTGTGCAAGCAGCAGGTAAACGCTCCTTAAGGGAGCAGAAATGAGTGGAAAGACAAGATTTCGAATTTTAAGCACTTGTGGTAACAGAGACGGCAATTCTACAATGTGGTGACAAACTTAGAATAGGAAAGAGGAAAGATGCTGAGAAATATGGCCTCATCTAGTTTGCTGTCAGAACAAGGCTTTGGTCATTTTCTACTTAACATGCTTCAGTTGTCAGAGGAACTCTATTCCTCCTTATTTTTTGGCAGATCTGTTGCAACATAAATTATAGAGAGTTAATTTTGATGCACAGAGAAAAAGCATATTTCTCCTACCAGAAGGAACAGTAAAACAGAAAACAGATGGTCTCAGTTTTTTTTTTTTTTTTTTTTTTTTTTTTTTTTTTTTTTTTTTTTTTTAATGAGTTAAATGCTGTGATATTCTGTGTATGTTTCAGCCTAGGGCTGTAAAGAAAACATTCAACCTGTACATTCCACTGATATCCATGGGAAACAGGCTCCTAAATACTTCTGCATTTGGAATATGTACTACATGAACTACCAGACTAATCTGTGGACGAAGTTCAACTTTTTGGCTAATTTTATGCTTAATTTCAACAGATAACAGTGTTGTGGCACAAGATGTCTGAGTCTTGGTCATGCTTTTACATACATCTATGAAGTGTGTCACGACAGTGAGGTGACCCGAGGGAGCTGAAAACAGGCAACCTGTGTAGGTGGCAATTTCCACACAACTTGCAGTACTTGCAGTTTCTTCTTAATCTTCCTCTTCTCAAGCCCTCTTTCAGTAATGACATGCTACAGGCTGCATATAATGAGGCCTACGAGGCACAACAGTATCTCTGAAATCTAGTGAAAAGTTGCTGGAAGTCTTGCTCTGTGTTAGTTACCAAGTATTCATCCCTTGTTAGACTCTCTCACCCTGACTGCTTTGTCTTTGTGTGCTGACCTATTAAATCAGCATAGTTGCTCTGTGGATTCCACTGAAGCTTTATGAAGTCTGTTCTACCTTTTTATCTGTGCCCACTCTTCTGGCATTTTGTATCTGCCTTCCAAGAGCAGTTCTCTGACAAAGAAGGATGGAGGAAGAGTTTATAGATCCTGGCTGTTGGTGGAACCATAAAGTGAATATGAATATTAAAAGAAAATAAAAAGAAGTAGCACACTAATTTTTAGTGTCATTCTGCAGCGATGGCTGAGCAGTAGAGCTGATTTTTTCAGTGTTGCCATTTACTTCTACTAACAAATAAACTCAGAACAAATGAGAGTTTAATCACACCTTATGATTTTGTTATCTCAATAGCACTGCTTGAGTTGTACACAAACCTGTGTATAACTGGAAATGGTCTCTCAGGTTTTTTCTTACTAGACACAAGCAAAATTTTCCTTAGCAGCAATGGAGACACAATTGGTGTGACTTTTTTTTTTTTTTTTTTTTTTTTTTTTTTTTTCCCTTCCTTTCTCTCCCACTTTATGCTAAGATTATGTAACATTTTGTAGATTCTGTTGTCTTCAGGAAATCTAACTTGCTGCTTTATGAAGAGCACATGCAGTGCAACTGGGTAAAAAATGTCTGTTAACCTTAAGGATATAATAAAACGGCCATTGTATAATAACATCCATGAGTGGTACCTTCTTGAAAAAGGAAATGAAAAACAGTAAACATGAAAGCTTAATTATTTTATCTGCTTAAATAACATTTTGCTTTGCCCCAAAACCTACTTCACCTTCACTGAAGGCTGATGTATCTTCATCTGGGTTTGGAGTGTTTTTCTTTCTGATCTATCTTAGCATGCTCTTCTTCTGCAGTGCGGGATCCAAGCACCCCTCCCAGGAAGCATGGTTCAAAATAGCACTGCATTTAGGCAAAAGATAACTTGTCATAGTTTGCTTCACTCCACGTGCAGGTAGAGCTCTGGCGTTACTGTGGCTGATGAGCTCCTTAGAGACTGCAAGGATGCAGGCACTGCAGTTAGGAGATGTGGCAGGTGAAGAGGAGGGATGAGAGAAGACAATGAAGTGATAAATGACCTGCAGAAGATCAGGAATCAGTATTTACTCTTGCCACACTAGAAGAGCCGAGGATGCTCAGTAACATTGCCAGGTAATAAATTTAGAAACAAGCTGAAAAGAATTTTTCACCTTTCATGATTAAATTGCAGAATTTGCTGTTACATTTGATTGCAGTTTGGTGACCAGCACCAAGCAGAGCCTCTTTCATTGGGCAAGTGAATTAATCTTTGTTAGACTCTGCACATTTTACTACTTGGGTCCTTTTGAACAGCTGTTTCATAATCTGCAGACCCAGAATTTAAAGGTGATCTAAACTCAGATATGCACAGAGTTATTCAGCTTTTTTACTGACTGTTTTGCCAAGTTTTTCAGAACTGTAGCTAGAAAAATTGTCTGTTTTAAAACCTGAGAATGCTTTTTAATGTGGTGGGGCATCCTTGGCAGGACCAACTATGTCTAAAGTTGACCTGTTTTGTACAGAGATTCCACAGGAAATTCATTCTTGTGTGCCCACCTTTGTCCTTTCAATGTAGTTTCACATTGCTCCTTTGATTTACAAAATACATCCGTTCAGTCTGTGTCTGTGTGGAAGCTTTACTACAAAAGTATGTATTTGTGTACTGGTACCTCCTACAGCCTGTGAACGTGGCTGTGGTTAGGACATGCTGGAGAAATCCCATAATGCTGTAGCAGGTGCTGCAGCGATGGGTACCGAGCAGTGTTCAGCATCTTGGATATCAGCTATGTTTGGCTAGCATGGGGACCTGGGGAGGATGAAGAGAAATGGTTTTGATTTTATAAACATGCAGTCAGTCCTGAAGTAAGACCGTGTGGCAAAGTGATTACAAGATGACAGCCATGATTAGGGTTAAGAAATTGTGTCAAGTCACAGTATGCTGAAAGCTGTAGTGTGGGCAAGTTTCATAATAAGGGGGTGATGGGAACAAACCATGGCTTTACGGCACTTAAAGAGCAGTTTTTGATTGCTTTTCTTTCTCTATGATCCTCAGATAATGAAAAGCTACTAAATATCATGGCTTGAAAATATTGCTTTCAGTATCAGACTGAGTAATCTGACTTGTACACTTATCTTTGTCTAGCAAGACTTGCATTAACAGAGAGCATATATTACAGAAACTCAGTATGAACAGGGAGAAATAACATCCATTCTGAATTGCCAGTCATTTAGAAAACCATTAGTTTACCATTATGTACTTACAAAATAGAGCCTAGTATATTCTCTTGCAATAAAAGCCTATAGGTAGCCTAAGCAGCATAGGTTTGATCCACTATTATTATTTATTATTATTTATTTTATTTTTGTTCCTCTGAGCAGATTTCTGTGGCTGTCCTGTGATCTCATTGCTTCAGAAACCAAAACAATTGGAAAGTGAGACTGGTGCTAAAAATCTGGGGGTCGTGAAAATTGTGATTTTAATTGCAAGAAGAGAAATAGCTGATGTAAACATCATGCTTATATTAAAACCTCAACTTTTGTCACTCCATCTATCATTTTAATAGCAATACTGTTACACGTAGATGAGAAAGAACTACTGAGCCGGAAAATATACTGAACTGGTACTTCTTCTGCATGGAGTTGTATTCAGCTGTTGACTGGCATTGGTTCATCTGCCTTTGTTATATGCAACTGAATTCCTTCTCTATAGTATACTTAATAGAGCTTGATAAAACTAAATGGGTGTTCTGCTCATGGATCTCTGCTGTGGACAACTGGAAAGGGATCTTAGCTAAATGATGAATAAACTCCTAAATCCCCAAACAGCACATTCTATAAATGCTTATTTTTTGTTGTGTGTTTGCCAGCTGAGGGGGGTCTTGAAAAACACTAATATGTAAGGGCAGAGTTTCCTGAAATGATTAGTAATTGGTAGAAGTGACTCTGCTAAAAGTGGAAAAATAGCTCTTCTCCACCTCTGTGCTTTCTTTATCTCTGACAGGGACATGCGCAATAGGAGTTGGCATCACTGCCAGCACAGAAGATAAAAGTTCTTCTCATTTTTGATATTGATGGTGAGCTTTGAAACTGTGAAGACAGATGGAAATGCTCCAACACGAAACCACATAATTTCAGCTGTTCAGACTTCACAATTTGCCAGAATGTCTTACAGGCGATAGCACGCTGATAGCTAGAAATTAGATCATAACAAACTACCTCTTTTGTTATACAGATACTGTGTGTTATACAGGTACATTTTCAGGTGTGAACTGTGAGATGTCACATCTAACAACAGGGCACAACTTCTTAATGAGATGGAGATCACTGAGAACTTGGGATCATGTAGGCTGAATGTGTGACTTCCAACTTGCCTGAGCAGACCATTTTTGTAAAATGTCTTTGTAGTTTGGCTTAGGATTACTCTCATTAGACATGGTTACCATTTGGGATTTTTTTTAATTTTTTTTTTTTAATTTTTATTTTATTTTTTATTTTAAAATAAAATTAAAACCATCTGCTGCTCTTCTTCCTCTTCCTCTGGGCTGGAGGAGTAAGGCTGGGGTTTCTCCTTCCTGGGGCTCTGTGGCACCCCTGGCAGCCCATGCAGCCAGGGGTGCCTCCAGCTGGCCAGACCTGCTGTGGGGCTGCCTCTTCATTTCCTTCTCCAGGGTTGCAGCCTTTCCACTGTGACAAAGCTTCCAGCCTTGCCGTTCCCACCCTGGGGCAATCTCTATACCAGTTTTCTGGGCTGTGGAGATGCTCAGGACCTCCCTTCTCTGCCCAGAGTTGCATACTGTGTTTTAGTGCTTCAGCTCCTGCGAGTTCAGGGACGGCACTTTGGTTTTTGTTTCCTGGAGCTGTTGGCATCAGAACACGGACTAGCTGGACAAAATGTTCTCAAATATGATGATGAATTTTTAAAATCTGTGAGAATCTGTGTCTATGTTTGAAACAGTGACTTCTTCACAGTAACTGAGAGCAGAGAACTAGCCTGTGGCAGCTGCAGTTCCTTGTAACTTCATTATGATTGGGGTGCTTTGGGCTAATTCATGTTTAAACAATCACATGAAATAAAAAGGTGGCTCTTCTTGAAAAGGTAAGTGCAGATAATCAATATGTCCTTTCTTGACTTATGGTTGAATTCCATTTCTTTTCTGTCTTTTCTAATACGCAGTCACAATTTATATTTTACAGTGATTTTTAGGCCCTAACACATCATTCTTGTTCAAGTATATGACTGTTTCCAAGACCTGCAGAGATGAAAGAGGGAAAGAAGTGAGAGGAGACGGGAAGTCATGAAGGTGGTGGAAGAAAAGAGGAGACATGGAACACATTAACTTTGACATCAGGTGGGCAGTCACTTTTCAGGGAGTATCAGGCACATCTCTTATCTGGGCGTGTGAACACTCTGTCATCAGGATTCTCATGTCACCAGTCTAATCAGCCTGACAGCCAGGTCCTGAAGTCACATAAATGAGGTACGAATGCAGAATATGCTGTAGCATGAATATGCTACCTGCAGAATATGCATGTAGCATGGGCAACCTGCTCTAGGGAACCTGCTTTGGCAGGGGGTTTGGACCCAATGATCTCTTGAGGCCCTACAGTTCTGTGATTCTGTCATAAAATGGCTGCAGGGAGCAAGCTGGCAGCATCAGGACCTGATGTCTGGTCAATCTGACACGTGTGAGAAGGGTGTACGTGGCAATCTCCCACACAGTTTCCATAGCAGAAGGAATTAAGCAAGGAAGGTGACAGGTTTTCTGTCTGGCTCTTGCAGTACTTGAGATTTTTTTTTGAAGGGCATCCTGTTTCTCAGGGGCTGCTCTCTAGCTTAGATACCTCAGCACATCTACTGCAAAACTGGGTGAAGAATGGTATGTAGTGGTGCAACCATGCCAGCTGTGTGTGTTTCAGAAGGCACCCCTTTCTGGGGTATGGCTAACTCTGATTTTGGAGCTCCTATGTCCTCCTTGGATTCAAGGTGAGGCTCCTGCCATGCCATGCCATGGTTTTCACTCTTAAAAGGATATAAGTCCTTTCCTTCACTCTGCATGGTCCATCTGGCTGTGTTCAGAAATGCCACCATTTCCTCCCTCCACGTGCCTGAAGCTCCACATCCAAGCCCTGAGGTTTCTGCTGGAAGGAGCAGCAGCAGCTGCTTACAACTGGAGAAGAGGAGCTCTGCTTGGGAGGCATTTCAGAGTGTCCTCTCCTTCCTCTGGGTGAGGAAGGTAGACAGACTCCTTTGGCTTGCATTTCCCTTAAGCAGCTGGTCGGGGGAGTGTGTTGCACTGCACTTGCCAGGTCTTGAGAGGGAAAGAGGGATGATATGTGTGGTACGTCTGTGGAGTGCTGAGCACAGCAAGCAGATGGGGGGGAGGCTGATGACTGGTCTAAAAAAATAAAGTTTTTTGGAGGTTGAGCCTCATAGTCTTGGGAAATAATCTCTGATGGGGAAAGGAAGCATGGTTTTAAGAAAACTCTGTTTTTGCACAGGTTTTCAGACCTTGGCAGGCTACTGAGTAGCCAGAAAGTGGGTTCACCAAGGAAGAGCTCTGCCTTCTAAAACTGGAGCTGAGAAAGCATGCCAGGAAGGAAAGGGACTCGCCATGACAATCCTGCATTACCTTATGGCAGTGTCGTTCTCTAAATACTTCAAACATCAGCATTGAACAAGACAGCCCCACTGTTTTGGGAGGAGAAATGAAAAGGTTTCTGGATTGAGGGTACACAAAACTTAATGCACACATTTACTTAATGATCTAAAAAAGTGTGGTTGAATAATCAGTCAAAACTTGTTTTTTGTTTTTGTTTCGATGGCTGTAATGTATTTTCTGTGCTAGTAATTTGTATTAGTTCCAGAGAAATACAGTAGGCTGTATGGTGGTGCCACAGGAGACTTACTGTATTGCTTAGCTTACAACTTTCTAGAACTTTGAAAAAGATATAATTTAACGGGTGACATATTTTGTTTGCTCTGAGAAACTCTGCTCAATAAATAAGCACGGAGAAAAATGTGAGAGAGGGTTCAGTGGAGAGCAAGGAAACATGAAGCTGTTTTGAATAGAAAGTGTTGGAAAAATGTTAGGAGGTGTATGTTTGTCTGGGTTGGTATACTAATATAAGAACAGCTGAAACACTCAGAAAATGAAATGCTAACATGCTGGTACAATGCATAATAAGCAAGATCTAAGTAGATTTTATGATTAAATTTACAGGAACTGATGTGGTATATATTAAGAAAACACTTGGAAGTCAAAGATGGAGGTTTTCTTTCACAATCCCCCCTTCCTCCCCCCCCAAGGCAATTATATTTCTCTTGGGCTAACTAATTCCTTCTGTATACCATACTAAGATTTGGGAAAATATATTTTCCACCATACATTTTTAGTTTTTCTTAATTCATATTAATTTTAAAAAGTTTGCATTTTTTTTTCCTCCCTGAACTTGGATGAGGTAAATAGAAGTGTAATGGAAAGAAAAGCAAAAGGCTAAGAGAGATTTGGTTCTGGCTCCAATTAGGCCAAACCAGACTTTAACTTGTGAATTAATCACTCAGGAGACTAGAGCAAGTTAGTTTGGATATATCTGAACAGATTTCTTGGCCTGATTTTATGGTAATGCAGAGTTAATCAATTGTTATTGTTTGTTGAAGAGTGAATTAGTGATCTCTGAAGAACAAGGCTTCTCCCAGATTTTGCACAGTAAAAACATGCTTGTAGCAATGGCATAAATGCAAAATGACTTTTACGATCCTTAGCAGAGTTATCAAATGCCAGCTGATCCACAGGACTATAATTATCTTGTTTTCAGCCATTTAGATTCTGAAGTTAAACAGAAAATCTATGAGAAAATGCGTATAAAATGGCTTGAGTCAAATCTTGTTACTGAAGGCAGGCCGATCTGAATCTCAGAGCTACCCAGCGTTCAAGAGCTCTGCTCCCTGCAGGACACCTCGGTGGCATTGTGCTGTGTCAGGCAGGCACTGTCACAACAGATCAATGGGTAAATCTCAACTTTTACTTGACACAGAGGTCTGCAGCTGGGTATTCTTGAAGTGCAAAGGATGAGTTCTTGCATTAAATAAACAGTGAAATCTATTGATCCTGCTTTATGGATCTGCCCAGTTTGATCTAGGTTCGCAAAGAAACCCGTGACAAGAACAGTACTCAGACCTGCCAAGAGGTGGACGAGTCTCCCGTGTGTCTGCCTGTGGGGAAGGTCGGTATGGGATCCTCAGCTGACAGCATGCTGAGCAGTAGCTGGTTAATTAGTGGTAGGGAATCCCAAGGAGAGTGGTGTGTCAAAAATCTTGCCACGTCAGGGGGTCTTTGGCCCCTGCATTGGGACTGGAGGCCTGATGCCTTTTGGAGAAAAGACTAAAATGCATAACCTGGAACCCTGTCTTCCATGTGGGAACCCACATCATTGTTTTGTTGAAAATGAACCAGAGAAACCTGTTTTAAAGAAGTCTCCACGTTTATATGACCTTGAAGCAGTTAAACTTCTGTGCAGCAGAGGGAAAACCTTTATCAAGTTTCTTCTTTGTGTTTGTAAAGGCTGAACCCCGAAGCTTCTCCCTTCTCAGCAGCATTGCGACGGGTGCCACAATTTGTTTTTTATGAGACTTTATTTACTGTGGAAAGCTGTATGTAGAAGTGGAAAATGGCTTCCTGCAGATAAGCTGGGGCTAACAGATTTTCCAGACATTCTGTATTTTGCCAGGACATTCTGTAAAATATTGTCTGTCAAATACAGCATCAGGTGCACTTCAAACCTCTGGAGCACTTTAAAAGGAAAAGGCATAGCAAATGACTGTGTTTGTTCATGTTCCTTGCTTCTCTAATATGATTTGCCTCTTACGAGCTTTTCAGTAAGTTTTTTAGCGATGTGGATTGTGGATCCCTATTCAGTGAATTAGTTTCTCAATAGGAAGCAGAAACTTTGAAGATTTTCTTTTAGATGACTTTTTGAAAACACCATTTCTGTCTGCAAGATGGACCAAACAAAAAATCAGCGAAAGCTGCATACTAGCCTGGCATCCAGTCTGTGCTGATGTGACCTTCCAGATAATAACAAGGGGCCTATCCTGCTGAGAGATCTTACATATGTATATTGTGCTGCTGTTTTTTCTCATCTCATCTTCTCGCTACAAGAAGGACATGGAGGTGCTTGAGCGAGTCCAGAGAAGGGCGACAAAGCTGGTGAGGGGCCTGGAGAACAAGTCCTACAAGGAGCGGTTGAGGGAGCTGGGATTGTTCAGCCTGGAGAAAAGGAGGCTCAGGGGTGACCTTATCGCTCTCTACAGGTACCTGAAAGGAGGCTGTAGCGAGGTGGCGGTTGGTCTGTTCTCCCACGTGCCTGGTGACAGGACGAGGGGGAATGGGCTTAAGTTGCGCCAGGGGAGTTTTAGGATGGATCTTAGGAAGAACTTCTTTACCGAAAGGGTTGTTAGACATTGGAATGGGCTGCCCAGGGAAGTGGTGGAGTCACCATCCCTGGAGGTCTTTAAAAGACGTTTAGATGTAGAGCTTAGGGATATAGTTTAGTGGGGACTGTTAGTGTTAGGTCAGAGGTTGGACTCGGTGATCTTGAGGTCTCTTCCAACCTAGAAATTCTGTGATTCTGTGATTCATCTGACAGAGCATGTCTCTCTCTTTTTTTTTTTTTTTTTTCTGTTTTACAAAATATTAGGAATTTACCAGGACATAGGAAGACATAACAGGAGTAGATAAGGCAGCACGTATGAATGGACTAAGGCCAGAGTCCTGAGCCCCATTTATTTTCTTGGACTCTTTAACACCTCTCAGGTACACTTTTATCTTCTTTGTCTTCCATCTGCCCTCAGCATTGCAGCTAACCTGCTCTGCCAGTCCCTTTTATGCTTGTTTTTCATTCCGGATGAAGCCCTTAGGCAGGGAGAGCGGACAGCAGAGCCCAAGCTCCTGCCCCCCAGCACCACCTACACCGTGGTGTTTCAGGGCACAGCAGTAATTGGCAAGCAGTCGGCTGCCCCTGTGTTTGCTGTGGCTGTAGCTGCCATCTGCACAGTGCAGGGGAGTTGGTGTATTACCTTCCCACTTCAAACAGAATCTTTTGCTTTGCCCATCTATTTCCTGCTGTAAGTCTTCCTACAGCTGTCATGGCTTCATTGCTTTTTCATTTGCTCTTTTCAACTGCATCTCAGCAAAGCTCCATGTCTGCAGACCT
Organism: Nettapus auritus; assembly: GCA_011076525.1. NCBI lineage: Eukaryota > Metazoa > Chordata > Aves > Anseriformes > Anatidae > Nettapus > Nettapus auritus. The sequence goes on from CM021768.1 coordinate 64,151,588, forward strand.
GACAGCTTTCCCCCTTTGGTGTCCATAGTATCTGCCTACGTGGTTTAATTCTTGAAGAGCTAACGTACTCTTTCTTTCTTACCTGTCCAAATGACGTGGATATGGAATGGATGGCTAGGACACTGAATTTGAATCTTGCATGAACAATAGATTGGAAGGGATCATATAGTCCAACCCAGGACTAGATTTAATATTTGGTCAGGTTGTTCAGCATCTTGTCCAGATGAGTTTTGAGTATCTCCAAGGATATCCTACAGCTTTCCTGGGCAGACTGCTCCAGTGTTTAACTGCTATCACTGTGGATATTATTTTTTATGTCTTGTCAGAATTATATTTGCTGCAGCTTGTGCCCATTACTACTAACTTCTGTTTTTAAATCTCTTTTATTTTAAAAATCAATGATTGCATGAATGTTTTGTGTTAATTGGTGCGCAAAAATAGTTCATCTCTAGGCGTGTCCACAAAGCACAGCTGCGGTGGAAACCTCAGGACGTGATACCTCCCCAAGAACCTTGTTTTTTTCCTGTAGCCCTTGCCCTACTCATCTGACATGCTTGTACCAGGCCTGTCACAGACTGCACATACCTAAGGCCATTATGGGACAGAACCTCAGGATGTAAGTCAGAAGACCATGATTTAGGGCTGCCTTCCTCTCTGATTACTGCCTTTTACCCAGTCAGACAGTGCCTGTGCCCAGCAGCACACCCACACAAGCTGGCTTCCCACACTCTGCTACGCCTTTATTTGTGAAGGAACAGAGACCCTCCTCTCCCAGCCCTTAGAAACTCCTGGGGCAAGTTAAGCATGACATTGGAGAAAAGGGTTGATATTCAGAAGGCTTTTTTTTTTTTTTTTTTTTTTTTTTTTTTGGCATAACAAATCTTGCTGTATTATTCATGAGTCTTTTCTGTATTGAATAGACTATTAGACTGTTAATTGGTACTTGGACTACCAATACATTCTGAGCTCTGTATGTCTTTTCCTTTGGCTCAAGGTAATAATTTGGGCACCCTAATGTTTGCACACATCAGCTGTGGGCAGTGGCAGGACTAGTGTGGATGACTGCCTTTGTGGCTCCAGCCAGCACCTGGCAGGGGTGGCAAGGAGGATGCGGATATTCTTCAATGGAAGCAAAACCTATCTGTGACCATGGAAATTAACTTGAGAAATAATAAGGTGAGTGCTATGCCTGGCCCAGTGGAGCCTGATACTGCCTGAACAGGTCAGTGCTGTCAGCAAACTATGATGCTGATGACTGAAAGCTGAAGCGAGGGCTTCAGTGGCGGAGAAGCAGGACCTTTGTCCTATGCAGAAAGTGTGTTCATTTTACACAAGATCACTTAAGAGGCAGGGGAATGTTACACAGAACCCACCTAATAATGCAGTGAACGTTGAAGCTATCACAAATAGCACTGCTGTGGGCTGAGAGTGAACTCTGGATTCATTATTATGCTTTCTATTACAAATAAAAATGTAAAAACTTCATTGACTATGAGAAAATATTACCAAAAAAGGCTTGTTCCTGATGAAATGTAAAACGATGAAAACATTTTGCTTAATAGATGAGTGAGCAGATTTGATTGATGAAAAAAGGAATTCAAGCAATTAATTTTGACTTTAAACTTCCTGAAATGGAACAAATTCTGTGAAAAGCTTAAAAGAATCAGACCAGGTAATTTTGGAGTTTGAAACAGGTAAAACTTTTAACACGAAACAAAAGGGAAGAATTTCAATCAATCCCATTAATTCAGTCTTCTCCCTGCTGTTTTATGGGGACCTAATTCAGGATTTTATATATGAACTTAAAACTGCTTAGAGGAAGAAAAAGTAGTTCATACTTTTTACTGGAATAAATTAACTTTAGGTTGCTTAGCTGTCACCGTTTTATGGATGCCACGTAAAGGTATGAGTAATACTGTAATAATGGCACAGTTGGAGATGGTGGTGAGATGGTGACAATATAATGGATACTCTGAAAATGCTCTTGCTGGAAAAAGGATAAAGCTGCTTCTTTGACCCCACATCAAAGTGTCTGACATCTTCAAAAAGGTCTGGCTACATTTTTTATTTTTTATTTTATTTTTTATTTTATTTTTTTTTTGTGTGAGCAAATATGTCAAATGCAAGAATGTCAATAAGTTCTTTGTTGCCATATAGTGGCTGACTAGTTATAATCATGTGCCAAGCTTCAGTAAGCATTACTAATTAACGGAGAGAAATCACTTGCTACTTGGTGTGTATCTAAAGCAGATTGCAAATAACGATTAACAGTCTTTCATTTTCTCCACTTGAATTTCATCAAGTAACTTTTCAAAAACTTGTGCAGATTCCCATAATGGAGCTGAGTAGAAATGCTATCAATTCAGAATGATCACAATACAGAATGTTAATTTGGATGACAACACTGTAAAGGGAGATAAACCAGTATGTTGCCCTAAATGAGAGAGACTGTATCCTAACAATAAATTGTAGATCATTTGAAGACTAACAGGATTTTTTTTTTTTTTTCTCTTGGTGTATTTCTTGTACTGTCCTTTTAAGCCTGCCTGTAGAAGCACTGTGCTACTAGGATAGCTGCAAAAGGGCTATTTGCTGTTTTTCTTCTCTGTAGGTGACCCCCAACTCTGTGTTACACCATGAACAGTTTTTTGTTGCTGTTGTTGTTTTTTGTTTGTTTTTGATAGGCAGTTGGAAGTTCCTGCCAGAGTTGTCATGAATAATCCAAATTTAAATTCCAGATGGAGAAATCTGTTTCTTTGGGCTGCGTGTAAAAACAGTTGTTGTGGTGGTTCATTTAGCTGGACAGCATAGGCAATTTATTCTGGAATTGGCTGGCTGGCACAGAACAGGCATAAAGGGATGAGGACAGAGAGGTCTTGGGGAATCTGCAGAATTCAATGCTATTGGTCTGAAAGGATGTCACGCAAGCTGCAAACATTTCACAGAGCAATGAGCATCTTGATCAGTTCTCTGTTTCCTTTCATCCACTGTGAAAGGTGCTGATTTTTCCTTGTGCTCCTCTCCCTTGTATTGGATTTGTGTAGAGGCTGTCTTAGTCATGCTATTTTTGTGCAAAACTAAGTCCTGCATTTATTATTTGTGAGTCTGTTCCTTCCCTTCCCTTCCCTTCCCTTCCCTTCCCTTCCCTTCCCTTCCC
>CM021768.1:64154754-64205397 GCA_011076525.1 Nettapus auritus
CCTTCCCTTCCCTTCCCTTCCCTTCCCTTCCCTTCCCTTCCCTTCCCACCATTAAGGTTGGAAGAGACCTTCAAGATCATTTGGTCCAACCATCACCCTACTGCCAGCGTCACCCAATTAACTCTGCAGAAGAGGGCTTCGCCATCACAGCAGCCCTCCAGCTCAGGTCTCGCTTCCCAGCCCGCCTTAAGAGCACAGGAAAGGGAGCGAAGGGAAGCTGCAGAGAAGGGCACAGGGAGGCTGCTAGGACCGAGGGCAGGGAGCAGGCAAGGAGGGAGCCTCGCATCAGCATGGGGACGGCGCGGCACAGCCGCCATTACGCGGCGCCTCCTCCCTCACACAGCCACCATCACAAGACAGCTCCTCCCTTGTGCGGCCACCATTTTGCGACACCTGGTCCCTCACACGGCCACCATCCCTTTCATCCTTCCTTTCATCCTTCCTTTCATTCTTTCATTAGCAAAAGCTTATATTAATGGTTTTTGTTTTCCCCAGTTTTTATGTTCTGGTGCGTAATTTTAGGAAAAAGTTTATCTAGAGCTTGTCTTTTAACATAAAGTGATTTTCTAGAGAGCATGTTCTGTTACACTTGCTCGCATACTGAGAATGTCATCCTGACTGGTGTGAAAATACTGTGGCTGCAACATCCTCTCTGTATTCCAGATGCTTGTTGCATTCAGTGCCTTTCTAGTCTGAAAAGACTCACAGATCTATAGCAGGTCTCTGTTTTTCGTATCACTTGAAATAAATCGGCCATCAATTATTTAGTGGCTGGATTAGTTTTGTGTATGTGTGTGTGCTGGGTTTGTTTTTTTGCTTGTAAAAGTGGGGATATTTCCTGGTCTCTTAGAAAGTTGCGATCAAATATTAAAAGATAACTCATTTGCCAGCACTACAGAGGGAAGGGAGGAATGCTCTACTCTTCCCAATTAGCCTCTGGAGTTCGCATTGGAGCACTCCTGAACTTATTCTTTAATTCAGTAAGTGACTTACAGATTTCAGCTACCTCTGGTAATATTCTGAGTAAAGCTATGTTTCTAAAGGAGAGCAAGAAAGCAGGGTACTTGAAACAGATGGAAAGCCATCGGTGGAACTGTTGTCTTATTAAAGAATAAATGCTGCCAGCATGCTGCTTTCAGTGAGAAGGGCTTCAGGAGGCTGAACTTGCTCACATATAAATACCTGGGGTCTGGCATAATGGCCTTTATAGCCCCCATGTGCCCTTGGGGACACTGGCTCTAGTGCTATTAGTGTCAGCTGGCATGTGCTCCATTTAATTCTGTAAGGACTGGGTGAGTGACTGTTGTAGAGATACGGGGTATTTGAAGGTGTTGAGAACAAGCAAAGTTTTGAATTAAAGGAGCAGAAATTAAGAAATTATTGTACTCGAAATTATATTGTACTACAGATCTCTAGCACAGTGATTCTCAAATATTGTATACATCAGAAAGTACTGCGGACCAGTAGTGATGACATGGTGTGTTGTGAAGAAAATCTGTCATCACTGATTAAGTTTTGGGAGATCATAGCCTGGCTGAGAACAGAGTCACAGGTTTTCTCATGAGATTGACTGAAAACACGCTGGATATAACTTTACAAAACAGGATGAAACTTGCCCTCTTAGCATTATCAGCCTAGTGGAAACCCTGAACATAGGGACATTCTGAGTGTTCATTGCTCTTTAAAAGGAACTGGCAGCAACGCATGGAATTAGAGGCCAAACTTCAGCCTCGTGTATATATAAATCCTTTTGCCTTTGAGAACCAATTACAAGGTGGAAAAAGAAGGTATCAGCTTTATTGCCTAAATATCTTTCCTGGATTTCTCTGTCAGAGCAACATACAAAATCCTAATGATTGTGCAAATCACTCATCCCTAAGTGTGATCTGAGCTGCAGAGAATTTGCGTAGTAAACAAATTTTGCCTTAGCCTGTGGCTCTAATTATCTGCTGTGACGCATAACATAATACAACAGCTTTGGTGAAAAGCAACGTTTACATTTTGTATTGGCTTTCATGGAAAGAAAGAGTTCTTAGCTTTCCCGTTTGCAACAGAATGTAAGCAGCATGACTTCTCTCTACACAGTGTAGGTAGATCTCTACACTGATTTGGATGTGGTGGCGGCCTGTGTCGTGGGCCTTGCTAAAGTCAGAGGAAGTGGCAATTGCTGCACTCCCCTTGCCCTACGCAGCTACTCATCTCTGCCAAGCACAGCTCATGTTGGTCTTGGCATAGCTCATCCTTAGTGAAGTAGTTCTGTGTGTTCCCAAATGCCATTGTGTCCTTCGTGTACCTCCCTACCACCACAATCACCACCAGGCCCTGAGCACCTCAGTGGCCCTGTACCAGACTCCTTGAGATACGATGACACAGCAGCCAGAAGGAGGCCAGGCCCTGCCCTCCCCTCTCTCTCAGGGCTTGAGGCTCAAGAGAAGGCACATCCTCACGCTCCAGGGGCAGGGCTAGGTGTAGGGCACAGCAAGTAAGGGCTCACGCAGCACTGTACCACCGGTGAGGCTTTATCAGACCGCTGGCAGACCTGGTGCAGACAGGCCATGCCACCCTTTCCTGCCCCCGAGGCGTCTAGACGCTTCGCCCCCTCTCAGCTCCTGTCAGGCATGGGGCCATGCCACTTGCAGGGAGACAGAGCTGGGGCTGGCATGGGAAAATGGAGGACCCCTGCGCTGCCATAACCATTGTTGCCACCATCGTTGAATTACAGAATCATTAAGGTTGGAAGAGACCTTCAAGATCATCTGGTCCAACCATCACCCTGCTGCCAGCGTCACCCAACTACTGCAGAAGCAGGCTTCGCCCTCGCAGCAGCCCTCCAGTTCAGGTCTCGCTTCCCAGCCCGCCTTAGGAGCACAGGGAAGGGAGCGAAGGGAAGCTGCAGAAAAGGGCGCAGGGAGGCCGCTAAGACCGAGGGCAGGGAGCAGGCAAGGAGGGAGCCTCTCATCAGCACGGAAACGGCCCGGCACAGCCGCCATTACGCGGCACCTCCTCCCTCACGCAGCCACACCACGTGACAGCTCCTCCCTCGTGCGGCCGCCATTTCGCAACGCCTCCTGCCGCACGCATCCACATCACGTGACACCTCCTCCCCGCTGCGGCCGCCATGTCGCGACGTCTCCTCCGTCGCGCCGCAGCCCTTTGGCGACACCCGGTCCCTCATGCAGCCACCATCCCACGGCGCCGCCGCGCTTCCCGCTCCCGGCCACCGCCCGCCCGCCGAGCCCCGGCGGTGGGGAGTGATTCTCGGAGGCCGCCAGGCGGCGCCGTCCCCCGGCCGCCATTCGCTTTCGGCTGGCCGGTCTGCTTGTGGCACAAGGACCCAGGCAGGAGATGAGGAGCGGGCTGGAGGCCTGGGCACAGGAGGGCAGGCGGAGGGCAGGCCCTGTGCCCAGGAGGCAACCGTCTCTCTGGCAAGCAAAATGGCCCAGGAGAGCCATTCCGAGGAAGGGGGCCCTCAGCCCCCCATGCTCCTCTTCCTCTGCATGAGGGCATCTTTCAGGCCGCAGACACCCACTCCCAACATGGCCATGTTGGACTATGGCCATGGCAGGTCATCACAGGGGCCATCACAGAGGCTTCCTGATACCACGGTGGCATCTGCACTGAATTTTGCTGAGGGCCCTATAAAACCCCTTGTGTCTCACCCACCATTCACTGAGCTTTCAGGCCCCTCTGGTTGTGATACCCAGCAGTGGTTGAAGAGGTCCTGGAGCAGTGTCTGTTGCTGGCTCTGTAGGACAACAGAGAACTGGTTCTCAGAATCAGGGAAGAAGTGGCAACAGAAGAGTGCCACTGGAAGAGGAACAATGGCCATCGCTGTGGCAGATGATGAGGAGCCCATGGATGTGGATCCACCCCAGGAGGAGAGGGAAGAACCATTGGTAGATCCACCTCCAACCCAGCTCCAACAACAACATCATGCCAGGGGTTCCATCTGCAAGACCACAACATCGTCATCACTGGAGCACCTGTAGTGTTCCTTGTCCATGGCACAGCCTCTGTCCCCACAATTAATTAAGAGAAGCCATCCAGGAACATCTTACAGGCTTGCATGCGGGATGGCCTCCTTTCCCACCCCCTATTCCCCATCCCCATCTCTCATGAAGAGGAGGCATTTCTTTTGTACAGAGTCCCAAAGAGCAGGCAAGAGTGGAGTTGGCTTCCTTTGGGCTGCTGCGTGGGGGCAACAGGAGGCCTCCCGTAGAGGGCTGCGCTGGGCCTTGGGGGTCTCAGTGTGAGGAGGAGAATACTGCCCGACACGAGCTTGAAGGCAAAGCCGTGCCCTCCATGGCGGTGCACAGGGAACATCAGCAGATCAGTCAAAGCAGTGATGGAGGCAAGTGTTCCTCTGAAGAACCAGAAGGCTTCAGGTCTGCCAGAAAGAAGCACAGAAGTGTTAAGTCCATTCAAGATGCTTCATTAGTGGTTCTTCACAAGACTGGCCAACAAATCGCAATGATAATCATAATAGTAATAAACCAACAGTAAAATGACTTTCCTCTCTTGGTGTAATTTTTGCTACTGCATCTGAACTGCGGCATCCCCTCCTCATCTCTCCAGTGTAAGAAAGTCACTGATGCGTGTTGTATGGGCCCTCTCAGGACATTTGAGGGAGTGAGGGCCTGGAGCACACGGCATACAAGGGCAGGCTGGGGGAACTCCTTTGGTGAGAGTTAAGGAGAGAAGGCTTAGGGCTGGATCTCTCTGCTGACTACAGCTGCCTACTGGGAGGGTGTAGAGAAGATGAAATGTTCCTGTGCAACATGCTCTAGGTGACCCTGCTTGAGCAGGGGCATTGGACTAGATAATCTCCAGAGGTCCCTTCCAGCCTCAGCCACACTGTGATTCAGTGAACAACTCAAGTGTTATGGCCAAGAAACTAGATGAAGATGGGCTATTTCTTGTTTCCAAACTGACATAGGGTAGCTTTCTTGGCCTTGACTTTCATTCAGTTTTAACATACATTTCACAGTGAAGCTGCCTTTTTGTCACCTCTAGCTGTAAAATACTGAGAAATGATGTGATTGGAGGGAAGGCAGGAGAGTCCCAGGCTGCCAGCTCTTGTCGTTACTGGCTGGGAACTGCAGAAACAGCAGCCGCAGCGATTTGGGAGTCTTGGCCTGTGCTGAAGTGTGTTGCAATCTTTTAGCAATTGCCTAAAAGGAATGAAAAAGTAGAAGCCAAAGATGGTCAAAACACTCCTGGAAGCCACAGAAAGCTGTTCTTCAGTATAGTTTTAACAGACTGGCAACTGGGATTAGCTAAGGTTAGGTAAAGAGTCTTATCCAGCCACGTAAGGAGAGGCATCCTGTGCACTTTATCTGTAAACTAGTGAAGGGGTACTTTCTGCATACTGCCTTTTGGGTTGCATTCTATCCCAAATCCCTACCACACAGCTTTGGTACGAGAATCTCTTGCTGAGTCAGGGTGTTTCACAGCTCTTTCCTGCCCCCCATCAGAAAGGTTACAGACAGGTGTTGGAAAGTGGGGTGAACAGCATTTTTCTGGATCAGTGCTTGCTGGAATTAGTCAGATTTGCAACTGATACAGCCTTAAAGGTTGCTGACACATGTTAAAACCAACTCTGTAATGAGAAAGGGAAATGTGACACCTGCTGCATTGAGTTCAGCCTTCAGTGCTATCTCCTGTATACAGAAAGTCTGAATCTGAAATGCAAAATAGGTGCCAACAACACCATGAATCTCGTCAGGCTTAGCCCTCCTGTATTGATGTGCCAGTTCCAACACGGGAAGGAAAGGGGCTTCCTAATGAACATTTCCTCTAGGATTCAGGCTACTTTACAGTATTTTATGAGTTGAGCCTGCAGTTTGTAAATGGCTACATCCTCCTGTAACGCTAACGCAGGCTGGTGCTTCACATTTGGCTGTGTAAAAAACAAATGCCTCGAAGCTTCCTCTGGTGCGGGATATTGTCATGGGGCATTAGCAGTTCTGCCTCGGAGTGCTCGCGGGGAAAGCAGGAGTTGGTGCTCACCAGGAACAGGGGGAGAATTTAAAGTAGGGAAAATGTAATCACTAGAGTGAGAATTCATCTGAAAGCTGGCAAACACTGCAAGAAGGGGTGAGTTAGGAGCGCGGGTGATAAAGATATTTAGATAAGAATGTGGAATTTATGCAAAGAAACAAATTGGATGTTTGCTTCCAGAAGCTAAAATCCCTCAAAGACCTCACAGGGTGTGTTTGATGCTGCCTAGTGAGTGAGGACAACAGCTTAATTGGCGGGGAGTATTTGGGTTCTGTGGGGAAAATACAAGGGATTTCAGAGCAGCCTGTCTCCAGCAGCCTGGCTGCACAGTTGAACAGAAGCAGCTCAGCTTTCCTCCGAGACGGAGACGACTCCCTTTTCAGGGCTTTCAAAGGGGAGGTAGGAGAGAAAAGCAAGCTTACGTGCAACTTTCTTTGACTAAAGAAAGGAAATCAATGAGTATTCATGCAACCAGGCCCAGGGTTAGATTTACCCTGGTTTCAAAACAGCTGTTCAGGTTTTGTTCTGTTCTTTCATCCCAGCAATCCGTGGGTTGTTGGGATTAATCCCAGGGTTTTTGCTCTGCTCAGTTCCATAATAAATGTATAAATTAGCTCATTCTCTAAATGTTCCTTCATTAGCAAAGAGTTCAATTAAGTAGGAAATACCAAAAACATGTTCCCTCAAAGCCTCTGTTGCCCACTCAGGACTCATTCTGGGGGCTGCTAAACTCCCCTAGGTGGGAATCTAAGTGCTCTGCATCTGCCGGGGTGTCATTGACACAGAGCAGGATCCACTCCAGAGCCTGCAGTTTGTGAATTGTCTATTTTTAATTTAATTTTTATCTTTGAGTTTTTAAGGACTTAGATCTGCCATATCTTTTAGGGGACCAACAGTTAAAGCTTACTGGGTGGCAGAAACAGTGCTGGGCAAGCACACACTGCAACAGAATGCTCTGCCTCCCACAGCTGAAATCACCAAAAAATGCACATTACACATTTCACACCTCGGATATTACTGACTCAGATATTAATAGCTCAGCACCCAATTCATCATCTCTTTGTATTTTGTGCAGTGATTTACACTTGTGTAATATGGCTGTAAAGCTCTTCATGGAATGCAGTTGTGTGCTTGTAATAATTATATATACAGGATGTAAAGCATTGGAGAATCAGGACAAAATGTGTGCCATTCCTCTCACCGTGCCACAAATTCAGTTGTATAATCTTGAGATTAAAAAACAAAACAAAACAAAACAAAGAAACTTAAGGTGAATGCAGAAACAATACCGCTCAACTGCGTGATATTCATCTGTAATAATTAACAGAGATTGATGTTTGTATTCTCCATCTGAATTTCATCTGCATATTGTTATCTGTGTTTTGTGTACTTTTTTGCTCAGGTGAAGCATGCTTAGTGGAACATGATGGAAAAATAAATCAGTGGAACAGGTTCTATTCTAACTTACTGTTGTAAAAAGTGAAATGCTTTATGGAACTTGGCCAAAAGGTCTAATTGAGAGAAAGTCTGGTATATCCTGGGCCCATCTAAATTATATAAAAATGGCTTTTTTTTTTTTTTTTTTTCCTTCTGTTTTACTCTTTTATTTTGAAGCATTTTCAATGATTTTGTTTCTATTTCTGTAAAACACGTTTCCTCACCAGTATAATGAAAGGCTTCTGCAGTTCTGATCTGAACTAGCTGTTCAGGAGTTCTGAAAAACAACGTATTTTTTGGCAGGCGGGTTAGCAGGGTGTTACCATTTTCTCTTTGAATTACATTCTGGAAGGCTGAATCTTAATGGCTTCACACCCAAAGAGAAAAGAGACCCTTGGAGCTCAGCAGGAGTGCAGAAAATGCTTCTCCTTCCCTCATTTCCTCGCTCCCTGCCTCGTGATGCCAGCAGGCAGGGCTGGGTGATGGCTCTGCCATCAGCCTGGAGCACTTTGGCCCCCCTGCAGCCCCAGCACAGGTGCCTCCTGTCAAGTGCTCTGGGCAGCATCATTCACTTGAGCATGGCTGCTGGTGGGAATCCTGATGGGACAAGTGCCATGGGTTGATGGGACCATGCAGGAACCTGTGGGCAAGCCATGTGGAAAGTGGGGTGCTCACTCAGCCTTTAATTTTGGTCTCTGTATGTGTAAGTGTTGTTTTCTTGCTATTTCCAATCTTGATTTTGTTTTTATAGATTTTTTTCTTTTCTCCCCAGTGCTTTATTCCAAGTAGAATTTGTTTGGACAGTCTACAGCCACAAAGAAAGGCTGAAGAGCGTGAGCTACTGATTCACTGTTACTTTGCATCACGCAATCATTTATATTTGCAATAAGTGGCAATAGAACAATACTTAATACATATGTAGTGTGCTGTACAATTTTGGTATGAGTAGAAATATGTGATGTGCTGTGGGAGTGTGGCCATGGGGGTTAGCAAGCCCCATGGCTGGCAATAACATTGGACTCAACGATGAGGCCATCAGGAATATGGAGCTTAGAGGGAGCAAAGAGGGGTGATTCAGGAGATGCCTTGCCATCGTGGGTTGCTTGTTTGCCAGCCGTTAAGGGGGTATGCAGGTTGCCAGGCAAAGCTGTTGGCCAATGAATAGTTAGTGGAAAAGGACTGCTGTGGGGCAAATGGTATAAGAAGGGAGCCTGCCCTAGATACAGGGATGCAGCGAGGATAATGAAGTTATGCCCTCAATATGAGAGCTGAAGTTAGGCCCTCAGTAAGAGAGAGATGAAGTTATGTCATCAAAAAAGTAGTAGCAGTTACTGATCCTAAAAGGACCCTGGTGTCCATGTGGTTATTACGCAACAGTGTGCAAGCAGAACTACATCTCGGCTATGCTCACAACCTAAATGCTTTAATGTATGCTGTGCTTTTTCTTTATAGCAAGTTTAACCTTTGCCTTCAGCGACATGCAAGTATTACACCAGAATGTAACAGCAGTAGGTTGGCCTGCCTGGTATATCCTGGGCTCCAATATTAATTCTAAAAGTCAGTCCATTATGTATTTAACTAGGTATGTAATACTTGAGGTTAACCTTATAAAGAAGCCAATCCATGTGCTAGTTTTGCTAGTACTTCTGCTGTTAGATGAATCTCTTCTGTATTTTTTTGCATGATCTATTAGTCTGTGTTGTTAGAAATTTAAAGCTTACACCTTTCTTTCCATTAGTTTTTGTGATTTCACACTAGTTGCATATTCTTCTCACTGGCATTAATTTCTCACAGGAAAATTAAATTCTGTATTCAGCTGGCAGCTATTTTGCTGATTACTTGTTAACAGGGGAGGAGTGGTAACTTGTGACAGCGTGGTTTACAGTAGGTGAATTTGTGGGAACCGTAGCTTGAACAGGCTCCTTGCAGAAGTGGATGGTTAATGTTGAGGGAGCTTTGGAGTGAAATTCTGTGCCTGAGAGGGCAAGTGCCACCTCTGCCTGCTCTAAGGGACTGTGCTGTAGAAAGCAGCTGCTTGGAGTTGTGCTTGTTGCACATAGCATTTGGGATGACAGTTTTTCATTTGCTGATCACTATTTTTCAGTGTATGGGTTTTCTTTTCTCCCCTCTGCTGTAGTTCCGTAATTAAGATACTAGAGGCTGACGTTAATAGCTTTATTTCCCATTCTGCACCCTGTGGGTGGCTTTTTTAGTCTCAATTTACATTTTGCATAATGAGCTTGGATCTTTAAGGGCAGTGAATAGCCAACTTTCTCAAGTTGCAGGATGCTGCATTTAGAAGATGTGTGCTGTGCATTTAGCCAAGGCAAAGCCCGTGTTTCCTGCTAGGAAAGCAGCAGGGCTTGCTTGGGCATTCAGCTCTGTGAGACACATTCCGCACGTCCCAAAAGCAAGAGTTAGCGTTTGTTTTGCTTGAGGAGTGGAGATCTAGCAGCATCACAGGGAGAGGCTGTAGAGGGGAGAGGTTACTGGCTGGTTTCTGAAGAGATGTGAGTCAGTCAGCAGTTACTAAAGCTACAAGCAGGGTGCAGTTTGGTACTGCAGAAGCTAAATAAACAAAAAAGGTCTTGAACAGCCTGCTGAACTCTGAGGCTTGGTCTTGGAAAGCGACGTGACTGCAACACAGGTGGGCTTCAGGGTTATGGTTAAACCTGGAGATAAATTTGGGGGTGTTGTCAGAGGCTGTGAAAACAGCAGCCATACAGTTCCTTTTTACTAAGAGAGCGGTGGTGGGAACAACACCAGCAGATCAAACTTTTAGATCCTCTTGCTGTAGTATAGGAGGTCTTGACCCATGAGTAACATTGGGGCTGGGGACAGAGCTCTCAGCCTGGTTATGAATTGGGGTGACTAGTTTGTAGTTTAAAAATACAGTGTTCGGGGGGCAGAAGGCTGTGCTTGGGTTGAGTCAGGGTTTGTAGAGGTTGAACACCTGAGTTTGTTGTTTGATCAGGGGCAGGATGGGGATTTGTGATGGCCATACTGTCCAGTTTGTTTTGTTACAGGTGGTGTCGCATGGGTGTAAAGGTAGGATTAAGTGAGGGTATAGGTTAAGGGTTTGGGAGTTAGTAGCCAAAGCAAGGTTTACTGCTGGATCACATACCTCATGTAGAGTTGGGTTGGCCACAGTTTGGTGTGACACAAGAGGTATCTTCAGGACATTGGGAAGGGTAACATAAGGAGACAAGTGGTGGATGAAATTGTGTAGAAAAAAACAGCGAGGATGTAGGAATTGAAAAGCTGATCATCTCACAGAAAATAAAACATCTCAGACAAAGTATATTTTATCTTAATTCCATTTGCTTATGGGAGGAGAATTTAAAAGAATAAAGCTTTATGTATAAATATTTTTGTTTGAAACTTGCACAAATTTTAGTTTCTTTTCAGATGTGTTCTCTCTTCCACCAAAAATGTATCTCAGAATGTCTGGGGGAAAGATCTATGCAGATAAAAAGGACTGGCCATAGCATGAGGGCTGTACAGCTGAGACTAAGGGTTTTTGCATTGATGAGAGAAAGTAACAAAAGTTCTTGCTTCACAAGGTTTTGTTTCATATTTTTTGTTTCCTTGTGGTTCAAATAAAAGTCTTATCTGTCTTGAAGGGTCAGTAAAAATCAGTTTAGCTAGAATAGGCTGGTATTTCAAGAAGATAATACAACAGAAAAATCTCTTGTTCCCGCTGCACTGAGCATGAATTTATATATTATATAATGGCAAATATATAGTATTGTTATATTACAATATAATATATATAACATATATATATATAGTTTTAATATTATAAATTAAACACACACTATGAATGCCAAATAGGAGCTGCTAATTATTTTTGTGGGCTTGCATTCATTGTGCTGTGTGAGTGTATAGGTACAGGAGAGAATCATACCAGGATTTCTTGGCTATTTCTGCCTAGTTCAATATAATGGCTCAATTCCTTGGGGTGGCCCAATTCGGCTTCCTACAGAGCCAAATAGCAAGCTTCATCCTTTTCCAGGCAGACATAGGTTTATGATCTTAATAACAGCATCAGCAATATGCATCTCTGTAGGATGCAGTTCTGTGACTGCTGCAGAAAAAGGATTTGGCTCCTCCAATTCAGCCCAGTGCCTCAGGTGCACACAGTCTTTCAATGTGTAGAGTAATGTGGACCTACTACTCCTTCCAAGCTTTGGGGTCAAGAGGAAAGAATACAAGGAAAGACAGGTGAATTTGCAGGCTTCAGAGAAATTTATATTTTTAATTGTTCAGGGTTATTGTAAAATCTATACCTATGAACTTTGTGCAAAGTATATGCCTAACTTATTCAGAACATCTAAAAAGTTAGTGTCCAGCCTCCAGTAGCAAAAGTCCCTTATGTAAGTTCTGGCAAATTTGAAATTACTCTATATTGGTGTTTTTAAGTTAATACCTCTTTTTAACTGTGTGTGTCCCCAGCTACCGTTTACTGACAGGCTTATTTTTATTAGCTAACAGCAAACTTGAAAACAATAGGCTTTTTCATTTCACCTTTGAGATAGACTAGAGTAACATGCACATCTTTCCAAAGAACTAAGTTCTTTGATCTTGAAACATGTTTTGTATATGTAATTTCCCTGATTTCTCAGGGAAAATCTATTTGTAGAATCAGCTGTAGTCAGCTTATTCTTTTTTTTTCCTAGAAATTAATGTTGAATAATGGGAAGCATTATGCAAGGAGTGAATGCAAACAGTGCTTTCGGTATCATGGAAAACTAGCGTTGCTTCTGAGAAAGAGAATGAAGTGCAAGGTAAAATGACAGCATGATGTGGAGTTAGAGGAACTTTTAAGTTTCAATAGAATTAAATCTTGTTCTTCTGACATGTTTTAACATTTGCAAGAAGAATAAAATTCTCAGTTTCAAGTTAGGCAAGAGATTCATAAGTGATAATTCAGATGCATCATATTTCAATGAATTGATTTCTAACCAGACTGCCAGTTACCATAAAAACGAAGACAGACAATAAATGGATTACTAGTACTTTTTGTTCCCATTTTGAATAGTGTTTTTTAATATATTAAACCAATGGTGCTGTTACGCGATTAAAGTGTTTTGGTACAGGGAGGCTGAAGTCAATATCCAGCTATTAGTCCTCAGTCAAAGCTCCAAAAAGTCCTGGATTTGTATAGGAGTTACTTGATTTTTTTTTTTTTTTTCCTGTTTCGAACTGGAGCTTCAGGCAGAGGTAGACTCATAAAAGCCTTCTTGATTACCCCAGGCCAGCCAGCACTAAAAATAATAAGTACATCAGGACTTCACTTTCTTGCCCCATCTGCATATTATTATTGTACGATTTTATCCCTTGTCTAAAAAAATCACAAGGTCAATCCTGGAAGCACACGAAGACACTACATACATAGCACAGATAGAGATTTCCTAGTGTTTGGTGCCTGGTATTAATTGCTCATTTGCTGGGCTGCACAGACCCAGGCACAAGAAGGGATTCCTTACTAGTCATGAGCTGAAGCAGTAGGGAAGCTGGATGAGCATGGTTTGAGTGTGGTACATCTGGCTTGGGTTTCCCCAGTATCCATCATCATGCTATTTAAGCAGGAGGGTGGAAACAAATGAGCTTACTACATGAAGTACGGTATTATCCGTGTGATCATATAACCTTGCTTAAATGTAGTTGCCATGGATATGCTGGGTGGTAGCTGCAGGAAGAGTGTGGTTCAGATAAGGCTGAGGAAGGGGCTGGACCCATACAGGGGCAGGCCTACACTTTAAGGAGTGTAAGTACTGAAGGTTTTTCTTTATATACAGAGAATTAAGAATATTTAGCAAACTGTCTATTAGTTAAGTACTTAACTGGAACTTAATTTGCCAGTGGTCAGGGACAACAACTACTTAGAATTTAGAAAAGGAAAAGAAAATAATTTTGTTTCAGTGATTGATTCCTCTGATGTTCTTTTGTCCAAATTCAAGTAACTATTTAGGAAAAGATGCTTCTGAGACATGGGGGAAAAAAAAAAAAAAAAAAAAAGAAAAGAAAAAGAAAAATACCTTAGGCACAAGTTAAGAAAGAAGGCTGCTACCTGTGAATACATTTAATTGTTCTTTAAAACCCAGTAGGATGTGTGAGAAATGACAGATGCTTTACAGATGGGTAGCAGGTGCTGAGATAAGTAATTGCAGAGAGAACATCTGATCATCTTTATTAAGGGGAGTATTTTTCATGTTCTCTCCTGTGTTTTTTTGTTGTTGTTTTTTTGTTTTGTTTTTGTTTTTAAACTTATCCACTGTGTAGATTTTTATACTGAGTTCTGCAGAAAAGTTGCCTCTTCCCTTTCTTGATCTTGGCAAGTCTTTTTTCTTAGTTTTGGGGGAGAGAGGCGTTTGCTTTAGACTTGTCAGTCAGTATTGCTGCATGCTGCCTATACTGGCTGTCTATACAGCAGGGAAATACGTATATTCAGGGCATGACTTTAACATTTGTTTTTTTGTGTGTGCCTCAGGATGAGATGAGTCTCAGTCTAGAAACTGAGCTTAAAATATCCTGAGTTCAGGAACCACTCTCCGTCTGTGAGCAAGGGCTGCCATCGATTACATTGCTCAGGAGCCTCTTGCTGAAGAGAAACTTTCTCTGCTGGTGGGCCCTTGTAATTGCTGAGGTGGTTGTGCTGAGGGCTGCACTGACTGCTTGAGTGTGAGCAAGGTGGTTTTACAGGACAAACTTGCAGCACTTGGCAAATTTGCTTGTTCTGGATGCTTAGATGTCTTTTGGTTGATACTGAACTTTGCATCTTGATAATTTCTGTGTGTTTGTTTGGTATTAATCTGTAAATCGTATATTATCAGGAAATAAGAAATTATTTAACATGAATTATTTTCTCTTGCCTGGAGGCGTCTTTTCTCATAGTCTGAAATACCTAATCTTCCCAGGTTACCACAGCTCCCTTAATCACTTAAGAGTGATAACAGCTATGAGAAAAGACTTGCCTTCAATCTGTAAGTAACAATACTGGTTATAATACTTTGGTTAGTATCTTGAGCAGACAAAGAATAAAATCTTCCATGAGCTCTGTAGTGGTAAATGTTACATTTTAATGAATGACATGGGTAGGCCTTGGCTTTGGAAGCAAATAAGATTTAAGACTTAATAGTTCCTAAAATTAAGCCTCAGGGTAGAGATGTGCCTAGATGCAGCATAACTGTCAAAAATGTAGGATCTTAGCTTGGATTTTGGCCAATGCTGTCTGTATTTTAAAACTAAACAGCTTTCAATACTCTTCAAGTGCAGCTGGACTACACTTGCTTTTGGTTGAAAAATGTTAGGTATTTCAGATGTTAATATATTCTTGCAAGAGAATGAAGCTAGAAAATATAGCATCAAAAGTTGCTTTTTGTCTGGGAAGGCTAATAAAAATGTATATTGTCTAACCCTCTAAGTTAGCTGGTATAAATACATTTGAATCCCACCAATGAGATTTTCTTTTGCTATGATATTGGGAATTTGCTATCCTGCTTTCAGGCTTTCACTGTGGGAGCAGTGAGACTGGCTGCTGTCAGGATTGATGTCTGCAATTCCAATCAAAGTGAGCTAAAATTGTATCTCATTGTGATGGGCTGTTTTTGTAACTTCCTGACTGACACTTAAAATTCTATTTATTTCTTCAAATAAAGCACAGCAGAAGAGGCAGGGAGACTCATGAAACATGAATTGTGATTTTGAGTGTCACATAGGCATTAATAGGAATAGATAGCTTGCTGTTCTGATGCAGCTAATTGGTATTTCTGGAAGGTATTTCTACACTGACTGAAATGTTTAAAGTGCAACCTTATAATTATTACTTTTTAAAGCAAAATCACTCTAGGTTTTCGGCCTGTTACTGAAAGACTCCCCTCCCACACCTTGGGTTTGCAATACAGTAGCTACTTGTGTTGGAAAGCTTTTTCTTTGTACTGTATCTAAGGAGGAGGGAAAAAAAAATATAGTTTTATGTCTATATTTGAGAACATCAGATTGAAGAGGAAAAAAGAAAAATAAAGAAAAATGCTTGGTGAGCCAGTCCTGCTACTCGCTCTCATAGCCACCGCATTGTACAATTTCCTCTGTAAATGTATAGTACTTTATCTTAAAAGTAGTTTACTAGTTTCCATTACCCTCAGTCTCAGCTTTCACAGGACATCATTGTTCTGTTTATTAGGGACCTCCTAATTTTCAGTTTAAAATCAGTCACTGTGTTCCCTGTTCTTGGACCAGTGCTGTATTGCAGGTAGAGCAGCCCTTTTCCCCCACAGTATTTAATGTCAGCATATCTGTGAGAAGCAGTCACATTGTGCCTCCCACTCTAATTGACTAGGCTGGTTGCACAAAGGCAATCTGCAACTCTCTTATTGATGAGAAGCCTCCTCTGCTCCCCTCTTTGACATCCCAGTCCTGTTTATCACTTCTAGCTTGGGTTCGTATTCCTTGAGTATGGATGACCAGAACTGCATACTGTATGCCAGCTTTGAAAGCATGCTGACAGACAAGTCGCCTCTTATTTCTAAGATTTTTGGTGAGCTGATGACACTGGTTAAGAAAAATACCATATCCTTCCCCACAACGCAGTGTAGGTAAAGTACATGTTGCTGAAGAGTAGTAATTGGTGTTACTGTAGCACCTGAAGTTAAGGGCTTGATAGTAAGCAGCCCACATTATATCTCTGACTTCTGAACTGTGACCTGCTATTCAAAGGAAAGAGGATGAAAGTAGTCACAATGTCAAAGGTAGATGCTTATATCAGGCTGTTGTTTATAGCTTACTGTGTCGTGTGCTTGTATGCATTTCTCAGCCCAATACTACACAATTACTTGGATGACTGAAAGTGATGCAGTAGCAGCCTGAGGCAGTGTTAAATTGGTGACCTGCAGCTCTACATCACATTGTGCTTGGAGCTGTAGTGTTAAAGCTAGTCAGAGAATGTCTAGCGAAGCCATCTGCCCAGAAGAAGTGGGTAAGGGGAAAGAATTATGATATTTCATCTTTCTTCCCAACACTTTTTCTACATTAACTGGATCATTTAGCCGACCTTACCTTATGGCAACTGTGTGTCAGCAGCCATTTATATGTGTGTATATGTTACTTCAGTGGATTTGATCATCTCTCATTGAATTAGAGAGGTGAGGGAAGCAAATAGAAGTGCTCACATTTGTTTGGATACTTGGTATGAGACACTTCGGAAATGGCATGTTTATAAACTAAGCCTGATGACTTGCATGCCAGGGTTGCGTATGCATTGTCTTGACAATGTTTGCATATGTTGCCAGAGATTTGGGAGCTGCTGAAGAAAAATGCGTATGTCATTGTAAACAGACTTGTTGCTGGTTGCTGAGAGAGGGGATAGTTTTTCCTTTTCATATTAGAGGAGCTAAATGCCAGTAGCCAGAGCAGAAGAGGCTATCTTTGATAAATGTGAGATATATTTGTTTCATCAGTAAGGTTTCAAGTCGCAATTATAGCGATTAAATCAGATAACATAGCTTGTCTTGAAAAATAAGTCTAAGAAATGAATGCATGGCTTTATCTTCTGGTTGCCAGGTTGAGCTGAATATACTTGTTTCCCTGTAATTCCTGTTTTCAGAAATACGATCTGGCTTTTTAGCTATGCCCTTTGCAGAAGTGGTGAAGAAAGGAGTAATCAGGTCTTCCTGTAGTGTTCAAGGCTCGAGATCTTGCCCAGGTCCCAGGAAAGAGGGGCTGCAGCCGTGCCCCAATGTGTTTGAGGTGCAGTGGCTGCCTGGTGTGAAGGCCAGGCTCAGCCTAGCTGCTGAGGCAGCCCACGGAGCAGCCGGCGCCCCTCTTACCGGCCTGCCTCTGCTCTTTGGCAGAGGGTTAGCCATGAAATCAGAAATAATTTTCTAATGCTGGAATGGTGTCAGATGAACTGTTGTGATCTGATTTGAGTGATTTAGCTCAGGGGTACAGGCACTATGGCTGCGGGGCAGTGGCCATGTAATTGCTCATACTTCATTTCTTCGTAGGTCAGCTTGGGCTACCCCCTGCTGGGTGTTGTCAGTCTCACAAGGGCTGCTACTTTCCCAAAGTAGATTGTACAAATTTACTTGGCTAAATGCTCTATTAAAATGATGGTGGTTAATGTTAGAATAGATTGCATTTTTCTGTCCTGTATCCTCATACACAAAGACTCCTGATGGTAACAACAAAAAAAAGTGCAATATTTTGCGTCAGTAATTGTTAGCTAAATCATGTCAAAGAAATACTTTTTTTTCCTCCTCTTTTCAACCACGGATGATCCAATTTAAATTCTTCAACACCAAGAGTTTTCTTGGTTTCTCAGCAGTACCTCAGTACCTTCTAAGGCCTTCTCATAGATTAGTGTAGGCCCAAAGTAGTAGACAGTAGTAAGAATGTATTTGTGAACAGGAAAGTACTGAAGCTCTCATTGAAAGGATCTAATTGAGAAAAAAAAAAAAAAAAAAAAAGTCAGGCTTCAAGAAAACCCCCTCAATATGATGAATACACAGCTAGATAAATGTTAACTAGGACATTTGTAGAGATAATTTTGGAAAACTTCAAGGAAGTTTTAAGTAACTTTCTGCATTTCACACAGACTTTCTACCTGACTTACTGCAAAAGTATTACTGAAATTAATTTTGGGATGATCCGCCAACTCACTCAGACCTAATATAATGACCAAACTCTTGCTCCTCAAAGTGTGTTGCTTTGTTCTATCGGGTGTTTTGTATAACAAGGTGAGGCAACTAACAAGCAGTAAAAATGATAAAACTGTTTGAATTGGACCGATTCACAAAGACAAGTTCAGCTCCCATTCAAGCAACAGAATGCAATCTTGTTGTGATATAAAGGAAGATGTATTAAGGGAACATAAATATACCATCAGTATGTTTTGTGTAGTGACTCGTTTATAGAATTCTTCTCTAAAATTTCAAACAAAGGATCATTCAGCATAACAAGGAGAAATGAAAACATGTTGACTGGTGATCATTTGTACTACATTTTTCTTTGGGCAAAGATATCTGAAATGGATGTTAAAAAGTATAAAACTTTATCAGCTGACAATCATGGGCTAGTGTAATGCTAAAATAAATTTTTTGACACTTCTAATTGGAAATAGAGTATAAAGATTCATCACTGAATTCCAAGGGTTTGGATAAAGCCTTTTTTTTTCCTTCTTTTTTTTTTCCTCCCATAACAGTTACAAACTAATTCTCCATGTTTTGAGAAAGGGCAAAAATAATCTGTAACAGCGGGAAGGAATTACCCATTTATTCTTTGAAAACTGCTTTTGGTGTCTGGACAACAAGTGAAAAGACAGAGTGAAAAGTTGTCTTCTGGCCATACCTATAGTTGTAAGCACCTCCACAAGTGCAATATCTGCATAGGCAAAACAACGTCCTTGCTGCAAGTGTTGTAGGACTGACTGATATTCAGGGACTAGAAGTGAAGCTTGGAAGAGGCCTAAAATTTCAGCTGTGAAGCTTTATTCCATCAACATCTTTTATACCTATTCTGCTCTATGCTTTTTTTAAAAAATTTTTTTTTTTTTTTTTTTTTTTTTTTTCCACAAAATGTGTATATGTAGTCCTAACTTACCCATGTTCAATCATTGAAAATATATAGACAGGAAAGCCATCTCTGAAACTCTTTAAAACAACACTTGCCCATTTATGACTGGGGCTAGACCTAGCTGTCTGAGCAAGCCATCGGTATAAGCCAGGAGCTAGAGGCAGGAATGAGACCTTTATTGAGATAGAAATTGCTATTAACATAACAGCACAGACACCAACAGCAGTGGTAATTGCAATTCTCATTACAAATTTGTCATCTTTCTGATCATCCGTATGCTAATTTTGCATAAACTTCAGTGAAATTAATTATAGTTTATATGCTCTGTATAATCTATTGGATGCTTTTCTCAAACGGTGCTGAGAATCATAAAATACTTTAAATCTGAACTGGCTCATCTCTGCATTGCTATTGATTTCTTTTTCATGTTTTTTGTTACATGAGCTCACTCAGAGAACATACATTATGTCATAAGCTTGAAAACCTTTTAAATGAAGTTTATGCATGAAAACCACTTAGTTTGTAGAAATCATTTATGCACATTTTCTGATGCTCCTGGAATTATTTCTACTAGAAGCAATGTTCATGGTACATTACTGGGAAACAATCAGTCTAGAAGCAGTCCTTAGTAGAAGTTTTTAATGTGTAAAGCTGTGTTTTGGGTGAAATTTTGAAATATGGGTGAGGAATCACCTTTCAAAAGTTATTTTTAATTTGTGTTCTTCCTTGATTCTAAAGATACTTCCTTTTGTCAACTTTGGGGTTTTCAGAAATATATATGTTTTCAGAATATTAATAGAATAAATTTCATGAAATCTGAATAAACAGCATTATTTTGCATTTTTTTTTTAAGTATGGGAGGAATATCTGATTTAATTTTCTAGATCAAATTTTAATTAAAGCTCTAGTTTTATATTTCATCTGGAATGGCTAAGTTAATTTCTCCATGCATTGCAAATAGTTGTAAATAATGCTGTGATGTATTTGCTGATATAATCTTAAACAAACCAACATACCACGTAAACATTGCATTTACAAAACATAATAAACATAACTGGCCAGATAACCCACTATCACGTACAAGCTATCAAAAATTTTATTATTAGTCTGTATTCCTTCATACTGCTGTTGGGAATTAGGGACAATGAACTGAGTGCTCAGACCATGTTTTTAGCTTGCAAATTTTGTTATGATGCTTATTAGTGACAATGTTATACAAAACCGAACACCTTCTGAGAGCAGCCATGTCTGTTTAACTTCTGAATATCTCTTCTGGCATGACAGCATCAACAAAGGTTTTTGTGACCAGCTTAAAAATAGACTAATGTTATCTTTAACCTGACCTTTTTGGAGAAAAGCATGGACTGTCTATGTGGGAGCAGAAAAAGGCATCTAGATGCTAAGCCAACACTGTGGTCTTTCTAGAGGTTATTTCCTCCCCAGTTTATATTTTGAACTATATTGTGTTTGACCACAGCTGGTCATTGTTTCAGCATTACAGGCAAAGAGGGAGGTTGACCAAAAAGCTCAAAACTGATTGTTAATGTGGTTGGGTCATGTTGTGGTTAGGTGACCTCATCTTGCCAAGTTATTTCTACTCCGTCAAATCCATCTGCTGGAGTTGTCCAAAAATTGTTTTCATTACAATACCTCCAGAGAAATTAGTTCTGCAAATGACTGTAGACTTACAAACAGTTGTGCTTCTCTAAAGAGAAGATCCTGATAGATTTTTATCACAGTGAGGATGTTGCAGACAAGATTCTGACCTCCTTATATTTCCACTGGCATTAGCTTTTCAGGGGTGACAGCAGCAAAAGAAGATGTAATCAAATCTGTTACTGGCTGTTATGTGTTATTACCATCAAGTTGTACTTGTCTTTGAGATGATTTGAGTTAATCCAGTTGAGGTACAAAGCGGTGATAGGCAGCAAGGCATGAACATCAGTGGGTGTTAAGAAAGTGCTAGCTATAATAGGAGTTGCAAATGCAGCTGTGCAAGCAGGCTCTTTTGCATTCAATAACAAGGGCTTTGTAAGAACAGCCATAAATCAAGCCAAAGCATCAAGGATGTACTAGCAAATGGAGACAGTGCCCTATTTAAGGGATTAGACAGGAAAACAAGAAAAGCAAAAATGGAAGTTTTCTTGCAAAATATTGCTCAGGAGCTTTTTACACGTGCAATACTCCATTTTCAAGGAGTCTTCATTTTTTTGCAGTGTTCCATTTGCCATTGTTCTTCATGATTAAGATTTGGCATAACAAAAATCAGTCTTCCCTCTCTGTAAATTCATGGAGTCTCAAGTGAGAGGGGTGTTGTAATCACTCTACTGAATGGGCGGATAAAGCAGTGAGACTGCATAAGAAATGTCTAGGCAGAAAGATGTTCTGTGCCAAGAAAAAGGAAGTCTATCAGTTTTTAAACAAGTATCTTACTGAGACAGATGTCGATTTCCTGACTGACTTAAGTTTAGAATCCTTCATCCATCCTGGTTTTGAAGATTAAAATTTATTTGGCTTTGGTCTGGGGTTGCAGGCACACATGCACACACACTTCAGCTTGCAAACAGAAAAGAGTATTTGATGTTCATTTCTCAACCTGTTGAAACTCATGCTAAAGCAAGTCAGAGAGATTAGTGAATATTTGCTTTCTGTCAGTCAAATGGCCAAAAGCACTCTAAAAACAATATCTGTTCATGAAAAAAAAATAGTTGAAAAGATCTGCTAAGTATTTATGGATGAGTGGTAATGTAACAGTACCATCACAAGTATTGGGGGAAAATCCTTTAGACTGCTAAGCTTCTTAGTTACTCTTTTAAAGCCTCAGTTGCTTTCCCTTTTACTGCAAAATATAATAAGAATCACTGTCAAGTGTAAAGGCTTCCAAACGTCTTTCCCAAAGATCAAATCCCATCTACCTGCTTCACTGTTATTGCATCATGAATTTTAATTATCTTGGCTTGTAATATTTAAAGTACAGGTAGGATTAAAAATAGTCTCTGCCTTTTAATTTACTTTCTTTCTGTGCTTTCCTCTTGATTAGTTTTGTTCAGTTGTTTGATGGATGGAACAGTTAAGTTACATCCATAAAATTCAAGCCCATGTGGTATAACCAAACTTCTGTTCATAGGAACACACAAATTGAACACAGGATCATATAAATATTGTGAAAACTACTGAAATATGATTTTGCATTTAATTAGGTTCAGAAATCCATGGGAATCTACTTTAAATTTGTAGTTGGTCTACTGCTGTTCTGCTGTAGTGTTTGCAATTGCAAGAACTTGTCATTCACATCACAGTAAATTTTCATGCAAAATGCATGTTAACTTTGTTCTTTCCAGACAAACTTGCATAACATCACAAAATCAGTTAGCTTCCTTGCTTACTGTTTGATCTGCTGACAGAATTACTGTCTGTAACGTATTTTAATGAGCTTGATACAAGGCCACATGGCCATCACCCCCCCCCGGGGGCCCCATTTGCATGCATACTACCCCTCACAACATGAGATTTTGGAGGGTAATATACTCCAAAGTGAAGTGATAATTTTTGGAGACTATTTTTATAACAGAGAAATGCTATTAACAGTCCCGTGGTCTGTATTTTTGAGCTGTGTATTTGTTGGAGTCAGCTGCTGTAGGCTGAACCTCAGATCAGGAGAATAAGGAAGATCTTGCTCAGGCATAACCCAAGTGATTTATGGCCTCTTCCTGAGAATGGGATGCCTGTGATGGGATGCCCAACGCTGCACTAGATTTCTGCTATGAGGTGTGAAACTGAAGACAAGGTCCTTGCTTGAGATGTTTTAAAGGAGTATTAGTCACCTTAGGGAAAAATACTTGTGAATGCCTGAAGGGGAAAATCTATTTAGTCTCTGAGAATTTAATTTCTGGCATTTAGGAAAGTGTGCAACGAACTGCACATATCTAACGAGAAAAATATCATTGGGAAAAAAAAAATGAGTGACTCAAAGGTGTTGTCAAGACTTTCAAATACTAGAAAGTGCTGTGAAAACCTTAAGTTTTATTT
Source organism: Nettapus auritus (assembly GCA_011076525.1). Taxonomy (NCBI): domain Eukaryota; kingdom Metazoa; phylum Chordata; class Aves; order Anseriformes; family Anatidae; genus Nettapus; species Nettapus auritus. The sequence goes on from CM021768.1 coordinate 64,177,792, forward strand.
CAGATTCATTTGATACAATGATGCTTTTATGATAGAAATATATATCTGCATTTCCTTTGGTTAGTGTGGTTAGTACAGTTTCCTATTGTGCTATGTGGACATACCTATTTTACACTATAAAATGCATCTGGTCCTGAATCCTCTATTCCTAGCCTGAGAGATTGTACTGCAACGTCAGCCAGCAGGCAAAACCTTTGTTTCCTCTACGTCACATTGCCATGTGCAGTGTCTTGACACTGGCATTAACCACCCACCGAAACATTTACCTTTAATTACATTGACTAACTCAGATGCTGAAATTCAGGGCACTGTTGGATGTTAAACGCTACCTGCCCTGCACTTTGCTTGCAAGAGCTGGTATGGCTCAGGGCAACATGGGCTCTTAAAGCTAATCAGCTTTACAACCCTTGTGAAGGGATGTGCAGTTAAGTCAAGTGTTTTGTAGATGCTGCCAAGATACTAAATATCTGATGCGGTGCAGTCTGCCCTTGGGGTCTATGCTCTGCGTCATCAAGAGACAAATTGGGCCCTAACAGATTTCTTCCTTTTAGACTTCAGCTAAGGTAGAATATCATTATATATTTACCATGGCTACCTGCAGCAGTAACAGCTTTGGTAGATGTGTGAGGTGGGGTAAAGAGTGGTAAGAGCAGCAACTAAACCTACAAGGTAAATATGTACTTCTAGCTTAGTTTGCAAAGCAGTTTGGCATAGGTTTTTCATAGGTAACTCAGGTCTTGAGCAGGACTCTGGGTAGGTAGGGTGACTAGGAGAAGCAGAATTAAGTGGGAAAAGACCTTATGAATGGTAAAAGACCTTACAAGTGGAAAAAGCAAAGGCTTGTGGTTTGGAGTTATCACCCAATACAAAATTTAGGCTGGCAGAACAAATGATTGAAGACCCAAAGACTCTGTACTGCTGAGGGAAAAGAGCAACAATGCACCTCAGAAATACTGAAGTCCAGCCAGCAATGAACAAACTCATAATGGCTTTCAAAGGTTTCAAACATCTGCAGTCAGTAAAATCACTCATAACACTCAGAAAAAAAAGGTTTTCAAAGAAACTTTTTAATTATTATTTGGAAATAGCATAACAATTTTTCCCCCCCTTCAAAATAGTTTTCTACCCATGACAGAAAAAGGAACTGCAGAACAACAGCTTACTGAGTGGGAAGGGAGTGAAGTTTCTCTTTAGCACTTAAACGTACCCCATATTGATCTGATGATAGCAAAGTTTCATGATTGCACCAAGGATTGTGATTATGTGGAGGGAGAAAAAAGGAAAAGAAAGGAGGAAAAATAATACAAAAGATGCTTCATAGGAAACACTTCAGCTGATACTTAGCTGATACTTAGGATATTCATTTGAAAGCAGCAACTGTCTTCTGCCAAGTAACAACCAAGTATGATGAGCAAAGCTAAACCTAGACCTGGATAAAACATAGCGAGAGATTCTTTTTTGAGAGAACCAGTGTATTTCAGATGGAAACCAACCTGACAGCTCCTGATACATGTGGAACCACTAACAATTTATTTATTTAAAAAAAGGATGGAATCTGGATTCCTTTCAGAGTTTGAGTCTAAATTAATTTTTCAGTACTCATTTATGAGCGCTGGATGACCCAACTCAAAAATGCCAAAAAGCTATCAGTAAAGCAAGTTCATGGATGTGCAAAAAAAACTTTCAAAGTACAGCCCTGCAGAGGGGCATGCCTTTCAAAATGCTAGTTAAAATACTTGGTCTTACTTTCTTAATGAGCCAGATCAGAGACAAAAAATAGGGGTACCTAGTGTAGCAGACTACTGGCATCTCAGCAGGGAGCTGAACTCAATTTAAATGAGCAGGCAGCGTGGCTTTGCCAGCACAGAGCTCAGCACAGGTTAATCTGTTTGGCCTTATCGCTGCTGCACTCATTCTGCTTCTGGTTTCCAGGCTAAAGACAGCTTGGAGATCTTTATACCCTGGTACAAACTGCAGCGTAGCTGTCGGTTTCTGAGATCTGTTAATAAATCTCTCAGCCTTTTATAGCCAAGGAGCTGTGGCACTGGCCTGGGGGCTGTTTCCATCAACCAAATTATGGACTTTGCTGTTTTGTAACTCTGTATGAAAGCTCAGAAGGATGGAAAAGAGTGTGGCTTTTGTTCTTCAGCTGTACTTGTGCTGTCACCAGGTGCAAAAAATTGTCTTTCCTCCTTTAGCCAGGGCAGTAAAAATGAAATGGGCCTTCTTGGATCAAGTTGGTTGGGAATCAAACTAGTTTTGGATGTAGCATGTCTCTTGAAAAATTGGTTCCAAAGATAAATGTGTTAATTGATCCAAAAAAGGCAATGTAGGGAGCTTGACTGTGAGTAACAAAGATTCACACTGACTGAGCTTTGCTTTAGCTTCTTTTAAAATGTTGGAGACTTGGAACAGCACAAAGGAATCCTGGATGTTGGGAAGGTGATGAGGCAACAAGAGGGATGCATTTAATTGGCATGTGGCTGGAAATAGGGTCAGTCTGGCTACTAATCATACTGACCAGCATACCTTTGGATACTATCACCACTTGTTAATGGACACAGCCCCTGGAAAGTGGTATCAAGTTTACTGGTGACTTGTCAAACCTGCTGTGCTTCCAGATGGAGGAAAAGAGAGAGACTTGTATTTTATTAATAAATGCAGGCTATGCAAATAAGAGACCACTGAATTAAACTGTAAGTGAGCAGTGTTCTGTGCTTTGTGTGCCCAAAGGAGCAGGAGAAACGTATGGATAGTACAGCCTGGAAAATAAAAAACTGTTTGTATAGCTGAGCCTGGACTTCTGCAGTTTTCTTGACTTGTCAGCTATTTAAAACTTTGGCTTTCATATTTACTCAAATATTTTTATATTAACTTATGTTGGAGTTACACAGTCCTGTTGCTTATGACTCATGGGGAACCCATAAAGGGGAACCCATGTGGGGCAGGACAGCTGGTTAGCACAGAACTCTAAGACAAATGTGACAACAGTTGTGGAAAAAATGTATATTGGGTCCTATCTAATGACTTGTAGTTCTCAGCATTCTGTCACTGTCTGGACAGCTCAGATGGCAGGACTGAGGCTCAGTGATGCTCAGTTCTGATGCTTACTAAACTGGGATTACAGGGCTGGTTTTATTAACAACTTACCTGCTTTGTTTATTTGCTTGGCTTGGAAATATCCCAAGGAAGTTTTCCTGCTGCAGTGCCTGTGAAAGCTGATTTGCGAAGGGCAGATAAACACACATGCTTTGTGGTGTAGACTAGTGAAATGAATGACAGGCATCTAGTAGTCAAAACAAACAGCAGGTCAGAAACAACCTATTTCTGTATTTAATGATTAGAAAAATGTCTCTTTGAAACTGCTTCTGAACAGTTAGAAATCCTTATCTTGATATGAAAGCAAGACATTTGAGTAAGAATAAGCATTATTTGTACGATCATATTTAGCTTGGAAAAAGGCGGCAGATACAAAGTGAGATCTTACCAAACATTCCCTCCAAGCACAGACTGCCTGGGACTGGCTGAACCCTGTGATTCAGCCTCCACAGGATTTACCTAAACTGATGCTGTGTTAATTGTTCAGACTAGCAGCCGAAGGAGGAAAAAATATTCAGGTCAAACTGGTTAAGTTTAGGTGCTTTCCTTCACCTTTGTGCTCTTCAAACATGGGGAAGAAAGTGTCTTTTAAAGTGAAGAAGTTGTTAGTCATTGCAGCAAAGGATCGCTTCAAAGGAGCGAGAGCTTTGTGTAATACAGCCTGCATTAGGCTACAGTTCTCAGAGCATCTACCTGTCTTAAGACGCTAAATCTGACTTACCTTTGTTGGGGCTTCATAATTCCTCAGACATCTTGCAAAGAGGCTAGAGTTTTGCCACTTACCTTTCAGCTGTTTTCTCTCTTTAGTCTTACAGAGTACTATGGTACCTGTTTGACATCTGTGGAAGAAATCTTCATACTGATTCTCCCTGCTGCAATTTCCCCCATTCCCCACTCCCTCCTCTCCTGCACCAGTAAAACATCAGTACCGTCCAGCCGTGTTTTGGATTTCCTCTTGAGAAGCTGGTAGAGTTGGCTGCCATCTCGCACGGCCTACCGCAGGGCCTGTGCTTTACGTGGCTGTAGGAGTGCCTGGGCTGACTCTCCAGCGGCAGCTTGTTGGCCTGATTTATGATTCCCTGTTTAGCCATAAAGTGCTGGCAGTGAGTTCCTGTGTCGCTGATGGATCTGCCTGTTACAGATGTCTTTTTCCCAGGCAGATGGGATATTTGTATTGCCTGGTCACTGCTGGCCGGTGTTGCCAAATAGTGGCGTTAGATATTGCCACTCCTCAGCTCAGAAACAGAGGGGTGATAGATGATATTGTGGATGTATTTGGCTCAACTTTACATTTTGTGACAGTCCTGTAGCTTTGCCTTGGTGTCAGAAATACTCTAAAATGTGGAAAGTAGTGATCCGAGGCCTCACCCCATGCAGGTGGACTTTGCAGGTGGTGAGGTATTGGTTATGTAGTGCTGTGAGCCCTCTTCCTTGAAGCTGCTGTCAGCCAGGTAGCTAGGCTGCATTGTCCTGGAAACACGTTCTTCTGTCATGAGGCTACTGAGAGAAGCCTGCCAATATTTTATCTGCTCAGAGGCATCCCCAAGGCTGCATACACCCAGACACACTGCAAGACACACCACAGGGTTGCACTGCAAGTGCTTAAATCATCCTGGGCCATGCCTGCATCTGTTTCTGGCTGTGCTCAGGGAGAGGTTATGAGTTAGCTACAACTTAAAAAACAGTTTGGGAGCCAAAGCTTTTTTCTGGTTTGTCAGAGCTATCGAATAGAAAGACTCTTGGCGCACTGCTCTTAGGATGAAACAAAAAAATAAGGTTTCTCTGAGATGAGAAGAACCTTCAGGAGATGCTTTTCTTATTCTTAAGCAATTTCTCTTATTGCCAGTGAGAAGCTAGTTTCTCAAAATAAATGCATGTTTATCTTTTAACAATTATTATAGTTGAATTGTACTAGTGAAGTATTTTTCCAGATATGGAGTTGTAAAATGAAGCAGCAGTTCAGTCAACGGAATAAGAAAGAATAAGCATTGTTGAAATGATAAAACATTAGAAATAGAAATGCTCATAATGCAATGTTTGTTTAGATTTGGAGGAGCTAAAATCTTACTGGCATTGAGTAATAATGTACAAACAAAAGCCTTACAAATTTCAATTCCAAATATTCAATCTGCTTACACATAGGGGAGAGGATTTGAATACATATGTTTCTTGGTATAAGAAATATCTGTTTTTTTGTTTTCTAGAAATAAAATACAGTACATGATGATAGTCAATATTCAGTTCTCTTTTATTTATGCATGGGCATAACACCCTGATGTTTTCTGGATGTCTGCAGACAGCTGTTCCTGCTTCTGGCTGAAAGCATATGGCGTAGATGGGGATGGGACAGGGATGAGAACTAGTTTGCATTTTTGTTGATGACTTGGACAAGGAGCAGGAGAATGGTCTTTTTTAATCCCCAGAGGAGACTAAGCAGTGAGGGGACCATAAATAAATATGCTTTATTTTATTTATTTGTGATTATTTTGGTATTCAAAATGATCTTGACAAACTGGAGGTGTAGTCTGAAATGAATATAATTTTATCAGCAGGTAGAAATATGAAGTGCTGTGCTTAGAAATAATGATGGCATGGAGAGAGCTGGGTGGGTAGCATTTGTACAGAAAAAGATGACAGTTTCAGGTGGAAGACTGTAAAAATAAAAAAAATCCCATTAGGGGATATAAATGAGATTTATACCTTGTGAGGCAGAGGAATGAGTTCTTCTGCATTATTCAGGCTTCTCCTAGAGTATCACGTACCAATTTCTAGAGTATTTGGGCACCAAAATCCAAGAAAACTGTATAGAGAGAGGGAAAAGCTGTTGGAAGTGCAGAAACATGACCTATGAGAAAAGATTAAGCAAATGGATATTTTTTAGCTTGAAGAAGTAGAGGGTTGAGAGGATCTGTCTTTTGCACATATTTAACATCTGTTGTAAAGTGGAAGGGAACAGACTGTTCTGACTGACTGCCGTTGGTAAAACAAGAAAGAACAGGCTTAAATTGAAGTGGAAAAAAAAATTAGATATGCACATTAGGAATTTTCAGCAAGGATACTGAAGTGCTAGCATACATTAGGAAGACAGTGAAATCTCTGTCATATTAAGTCTTTAAGACTAGGCTGGAGAAACACATCAGGAATAACATACATATGGCTGGTCTTGCTGTAGGGCACAGAAAAGTAATTCTTCCCTTCCAAAAGCTCTGCATTTGGCTCTACAGTCTGGTGATTTTTCTGACTGCCTGTGCAGCTTTCATGTGCGCTAGGCAATAGTGTAAATGATAAGCTGTGCCTTTTCATCTTGCTTTTCCAATGGTGATTATGAGAACTTTACAGCAAAGGCAGAACTAACCAAGTAGTGTTTAAACAGAAGCTCTATTTCCCCCATACTTGCTAGATTTTTTCTGATCAATGAACTTTCTCATACAACGCATTAATCAGCCAGAGTGGTGAAGAGAAGAGCAAGGAGGTTGGACACCACTGTGTTTAGGTGGTAGAATTTATGGCCTTTTAACACAGAATCTTCTTTCTAGCATCACATATACACATCCTTGGTCCCCTCCTCCAGATCTGCTGTTTTCTCTACTTCCTGGCATTTGCCAGTTCTATCCACTTACCAGTGAAGAAACTAGAATTCCCTGTAATGTCAGCAACCATATATCTCTAATGGCTTTTCTACTTTGTCTCATAAAACTAAAATGGAAATAGTGACTCCAAAACCAAAGATTTAAATGAATTTAATGCACTTTGTAACAGGGCAAACATTACAGTCCTTGTCATCTTTCCTGACATAAGTTGCATCTTGCATTTGAATTTTAAGTTCTAAAGATACTTGATGTTTCTGAGCTGCTTACTTGAGAAATATGAAGACCTAAACACATGAGCAGACTCTGGTAGAGTTTGCATTCTGCCTGTTCGGTGTTGGTACCTGCTTGCAAGTCTGTTGCAGGAATGAAGGCTGCATGCTTCCAAAGATCTAAAGATTCTTTAAATCAAATAAAATGGCAAATGGCTCCTTCTGTTCTTGAATTTTTATTTCTTGCAAAAATGTGGGTTATTTCCTCTATGCCCATCTACCTACTAGGTAAGGTGGATTTACTATTTTATTAGGTTGAGTACCTTTTGGAAAAATACTTTCTGGTGGTAGAATGAATTTAGCATGAATATTTGCTGGAATAAACAAATCTATTGGGCTGTGCTTTCCATTTGATGGATAAAGTATCTAGTTCTTTGGGCTTTTGGTATTAGAGATTTTATTTTACTATCCCTGTATATAAGCTGAACAGTATTTCTTATTTATCAGTGAAGACTCTAGTCTCAAGCTCTGTGTAAGAACTGTCATTCGGATTTTATACTTAGAATTTATTATACAATAGGCTATGGAATGCAAAATAAATAAATAAAAATTGCACAAGCTATTCGATAAAGTACTTATTTTTTAATGTTTTACTCTTTGGATGTATTTTGTTATGTGATAAAGAGGACACTATTTTGTATTTTTCTAGATACCTGCCTTGTAATTTCATACAAGTACAGAGAAACAAGATTTAAAAAACAGAACCATAACAGCATAGGCTTCATAGTTCACCAGGCGAGATATGTGAAATTCACATTTCCTTTTCACTCTGAAGTTGGCCCAAACCCTCTAAACTGTGCCCTAGAAGATGAACAATTGTGTGTGGATATTTGTCACCTATTTGTATTCTATTGGGTTGAGTGAAACAAGGAGTGACTGAAAAACATCCCTCTCTGTTGCTGGAGAAATACAGAGCTGAGATAAATAAAGTGCAGGCTTGCAAGGAAGAAATGGCAGCAACCAAAACTGATTATCTCAAAGTATGTTGAATCTCAGAGGTCTTCCTCATTATGAATACATCTTCACCCCGCCCAAATAAATAAATAAATTCTGACAAACATCTACTCATTTAGCCATGACTTCTTCCAGTGAAATAGTTTGAGAAAAAGAAAATAGTAATAAAAAATAAATATAAATATATATTTAAATATATATATAAATATATAATATAAATATTATAAATATTTATATATTTATAAATAATAAAATAAAATAAAATCAGGTGGGGATTAGTTCTGTAATTGCTAGCGTGAAGTAGGCTATGTATCAAATTAACTTGTTTCTTGATCTTAAATTTGTTTGCACCAGGAGTTCACTAAATAAAAAAAAGGAATGCAATCAAATTTTCAAAGCCTTCTCTCTCTCTCTTTTTTTTTTTTTTTTTTTTTTTTTTTTTTAGGAGGTTGGAAAAAAGTTAAAAGTATCTTGTAGTAGGTGAGAAGGTCAGCTAACCAAAGAGAAGAATAAGCCGAAGGTGGAAGGAGTCACTTTGGCTTTCTTAAGTCAACGGTAAAAAATTGCTACAAGTTTTTGACTTGTGAAAACCAGCCTCAGTTGCCCTAAAGGAAAGCCTTCCTCTTTGTACAGCTGATGAAATCACGTGTCAGAAGGTGAGCTGACTCTATATGTAAGATTGCTTCATCTCCATCACCAGGCTTTTGAGTTACCTTGTCTGGTCCTGTTTCATTAGGCTTGCACAAAGTTCACTTACTCTTTTTCTGGTAATGCTGTTGCTCTAAGCAGTACACAGGACTTCAAAAGGCTTGAGCTTACTTCTCCTCCAGCACTCTGTGGGACGCCTTCAAGTTCTTTCATGATTTCTCACAGAGAATAGCCAACATTCCCTTTTTTGTACGTGTAGAATCTCATTAAACTGTTTCTTCGTCAAAGGTGATGCTTTCACAAAGGAAATGGTTTCAGACTCAGATGAGAAACAAGCTCGCTGACTTTAAACACAAGTCTCTCGCCCCAGCCACAACTTCAATTGTGACTAATTTTTAGTATCAAATTCATCTGAAACTTCTTCTGAGGTTCTAAAATGTGCAGAAAATTGCCTACCCCTCCTACAAATTTTTTGTTATCAGTGCTGAAGAAAGTAGATGTAGTGTAATATCACAGAAGACTGCTTTTGCAAGATGCTCTTAGAAGTGAAAGTCTCTGAAATTGTGAATGGGAAGCTGTCAAGAAGCTTTTAGTCAAATATTACAAACCGAGGCCATTGAGTAATTTCAAGTAAGTGCCTATGCTTGGAAGCTTTCATATTTCTGGATACTTTTTTTTTTTTTTTTTTTTTTTTTTTTTTCTGGATGGGACACTCAATTTGTTTCTAATTTCCTTTAGAAGAGGATTAGAAAAAAGGTTTGATTATAATCTTTTTAAACAGTTGGCAGCATCCTCTTTGTTGTGCTCACACTGAAATGCCCCTTTGTTGGGCACCTAGTCCTTCATCCCTTCTCATCAGGTGCAAGCTCTGCACACTCCGTTGCAGGCACCTAACATCTCCCCTTTGGCTTGATGATAGCAAAGAGAAAGGTTCTCATTAACCTATGATAGAGAAAGGCTAGCATGCAAAAATCACACCCTCCACCTCTCTGGGGAAGAAAACTTTATTAGTAAAACACCTTTCTATGCTAAAATAGATGTGTCATTTTCTCTGTAGTAGTATCAGAGTTTCAACCCAGAAAATGTTTTTCTAGCCACAGTAATGAAATACAAACACCTGTGGTGCAATAACTGTGCAAATATGACTGACACCACTAAAGAATTAGGATAAATACAACAATTTAGTAACTGCTTTGGAATGAGCTATTTGATAATTTACCCACAACAGCTAAACTAAGTCATTTCTGTACCTTTTTATGGAAACAGAAGACACTGCTGTTATGACTGCTATTCTAATCTGTATCCCTTCATTCCCTGTGTATTGTTTTGTTGATACAATTAAAAAAATAGTGATGCAACTAAAACAACAGTAGCCTGTCCCCCCAGAAAGACTGCTTAAACTCTAGTGGTATTGACAGAGGATGTTCTCAGTATCCTGCTTCCCTGTTTTTCTCTTTTTAATGGGATTCTTTACCCTCTGAGGGCATTGGGAGACAGAAGTAAATTATGATTTAGTTAAAGTGGTTTTGTCCCACTTCCCCTCCCCTTGACTGTTGGTTTTAAATGTTCTAGAACAAAAGTCTCTAAAGGATTGCTTCTGGTATTTATTTCAGGAGAATATTGTTCTTTTAAAGAAGGAACAGGTACTTTCTTCTCTTAATAATGAATTCATACACAGACTAAAATATATTAGTAACGTTCGTGTTCACTGCCTCAAAAATGAAATTGTCTCTTTGCTAATTATTGTTCAGGTTTGATGTTATTTAAATGAGATATTAAAGAATTGTTTCAGAAAATAAAAGTGCAAGTAAATTGAAACCATAGACTTTGATTAAATGAATATGATTAAATCCCTCAGAAGCCTGTGGAAGGTGGGTGTTCATTGGCCAAAAGTTCTGAAATTTGCTTTTAATCCATGGCAGATTGAAATAAGTGGAAAAAAAAAGCTTATTGTTGTTTCTTGTCAGGTGTGTTGCCACAAGTCAAATGAAAAGATTTTTGTTTTGGCAAGAAGAGTTTGGGCAAAATATTCTTATTATTTTTTCAAAAGATAAGTGAAACTGTGGCATCAAAACAACAATAAAGATATTTCTCTCATATGAATCACTGAAGGAAAATATTTCTGCCTGGGTGGTTGAGCTGTATGTGCTGCAGAACTTGTGAATGACATGAATTTACCTCATCTTCATCTTCCTCATGTCTGAATTTTCTGAGAGTTTGTCTATTTCACGTTTTAGTTTGAGAAGCTCCACAATTGCTAGCATATACCTGGCTGTCCAGGTTTTCCAACTGTGGTGAATAACGGCTGCAGAATGTATTTCCCAGGTTGGTCTTCCAGTTTTTCCTTTTGGCAGGGTCAGAATTGGAAATATTAGCTGCCTTGCAGAAGTTAGCAACAACTGGGCACTGTTTGGAGGGATATCCCAGTTCCTCTGAACATTAAAGCAGTGCAAAGCCATCAGTGATGGAGATAGAAACGGAGTATTGCTGGCTGATTTAAAACATGTAAATGATGTCCAAGACTTTGAATAAGCTGGAATTTAAGCAAAACTTTTTCAAAGTCAAGAAAAGAAACTACTGTATCTTTTTATTGTAATGCTGTTTTCTGAGATCTTTACGTTCCCCTGCAATGGAAAAACCTTGTCAAGCTAATTAAATAAATCCCTCAGAATAACCTTCTGACCAGGCAGTATAAATTGCTGTGAAAACTAGAGAAGTACAGCTGACAATAAATGGCTCATCTAAGACTCCTCCAAACCACATGGAGGTTTAATATCAAATCTCGAAGCGTGAATCAAAATATATACAGAAGGAATGGAGAACAATGAACGTCAGCACTTTCTACAATGTCTTTCTTTTTGTTGGCCACAGATGTGATACTCACTCCATCATTTTGAAGTCAAATTCTATGAGAAACATGACACCTATTCTTGTTTGTTTGTTTCAGGCCTAGAAGGTTTTTACGCTGCAGCATTACAATATGCTTACAAGGGCAACTTCTCAGTCTGCCTTTGAGTATTTACAAATAAACGTGTTTCTCACAGGGTAGCAAATAGATTTTGAATTGCTTTTTGAAGCATTTTGGCTTACTTGCAATTTGTTTTTGCACTTTGTCAAGTGAATTGTTTATTAATCTCTGACAGTTGCATCTGTGGGAACATAGAGGTGGCACTGAAGACAAGAGTCGAAGAAAATGAACAAAGCTGTCCTGGAGAGATAAGACTTCACAAATCAATTAGCTTTTTGTTGCCAGCAGAGGTAGAGAGGGAGAGCCCCTCTTGAGGGTGCACACTTGGCAGCCTTGCCAACTGTTACCTGTAAGTGGTGTGATGATGAGTGCTGATTGCCCAGTGGTGCTGCCTGAAGAATTAAGCAGCAAGAGTGGCGGGGAGGGAAAAAAGATGCTGCTCTTCTCCTTGAGAGCGGTAGTGAGTGTCACAGATTGTTATTGACTGGTCCCTGCTAGTATATGTTTTATTTAGATTTAATATTAAACAAAACACCTGTGCAAAAGCCCCAAGAGCCAATTTAGCAGTAATTAGATTTGCAATTGCTGCCTAGCAGCATGAAGATGAATGTACCAATAAACAAGGTCTGCCAGGCAGCACTGGTGAAAACAATGATTTAGCCCAGCAGATGGAAATGGGAGAATTGCGCTGAAGCCTTTCATTTCCAGAGCCATCTAGGATCAGGTATTCAGCTGTCTCTGTGTACCTTGGTCGAAGTTTCGTGGTGTTGCTGGTGAATAACCTGAACTGGATTGTTTGAGGTGAGGGGAGCGTACCCCATGTTTCTGGGGCTCTCCTGGAGGGCATCCTGCTGGTGAGCCTTGGTGATCTTGTTCCAAAGATCCCCACTGAGCACCATTGCAGTGGAAGCAGCAGGAAATTGGGAGAGAAATGGCCTGGTGGTTTGGATGTCTCATTAAAGGACCCTGAATGCCATGCAGAGACACAAAGGGTCTCGTATTTTGTGCTGTCTTTCCTGTGCCTAGTGAGCTTTTTGCTCTGTGATACTGTGTAGTTTTCTTCATTGCTGAAGCCAGGCAACTAATTGATCTCCTGTAGACTTCTAGCACAGTGCTAATTATAACAGCTAAGGGACTGGAGAAATAGGCTCTACAGCAATTCCTAAAGCTGAATGGGTTTGAAGCACACTAGCTGAGGTTTAGATGTGGTCCCTCATCCAGGAGCAGTATGTTGAAACAGTGCCACATGCATTTCATTGTCACCATCTATCAATAAGTGTCAAAGGATACTGCTTTTTAAGCCTGAGAATTACTTAAGTTTTACAAAGCATATGTTCTCTTAAAAAGTGTGAGGAATGAATTACTTTGTGAAGACTCCAAAACCAGAGAAGTATCTGAAGTCAGGGAAGTGTGAGTACTTAATATTTTCTGGCTATAGGGAAGAATGAAGGCTAGCAGCTGGAAAAAAATCATCATTGGCATTCTTAAAAATAACAAAATGAGGAAACTCATTGTAGCAAAAAGACAAATAAGTACTTTCAAATTAAAGAAGAGTGAACTTGGACATTTTTTTTTTTTTTTTCTGTTGGTTTTCCTGACAGTCATGTGGAATTCCTAGTTTAAATGCAAGTGGGCTGTATCATGTCTATATACATATATACAGGTTATCTCCTTGACTGGAGTATGGGTGGGTTGTTTTGAAGTATGGAATAATGAACTCTGAAAAATATGTAAACCAGTTTTTAAAATGTAAAACAACTAGGATTTATTTATGTATTTATTTATTTGTGTGAAGCCTTGTATTCTGAAAGTAAATGAGGGAACAAAGGGTGTGTGTTAACTATTTGTGAGGTCTCTTAACCCAAGGCAAAGACGAGGTAACTGAATTACCTCAAACCTCAATGAAAGGAAGCTGAGATAACCTGGGTGGCCTTGTAGCTGCTGAAGGCTGGGAGTGAGTACACAAGAAGCACTCATTTAGGAACAACAGCAAGGAGGCAGAAGAGCAGGTTACCAGGGAATTGTGTAGGTGATTGTCTCTATAGGGTGTACCTGTGCTGGTGCCGGGAAAGGTAGCAGGGCTGAACACAGCTAGGGCTGGAATTTGTAACCTGGTGTGCAGAATAACAGCTTCCTTTTAGCCAGGAAACTGTGGCTTGTGAAGAGAGAAAATTCATGAAATTTTATGTTTGTACATTGTGTCATGGGTTGGACCAATAAGAATATGAGACAAACCCTGCCTTATGCTGGACTAAGGTCATTAACCGTATTTCCCACCTAGTCTGGGGAAGTAGAAAATAATGCATTGAGGGACGAGTTGATGTTTGATGTTCTTGAGAAGTTGTCCCCAGGACAGTTATTAAGCAGGGCTGTCTGAATGCATAAATATTAAGTACTATGTCGGGGTGACTTCAATCAGAATTAGTACATAACCTGTGCTTCTTAAACAAAATATCAGCTGATCATATGCTAAACAAGTATTGAGTTTCATTTATTTTGTTATGCAAGTATTTAAACCTGTCCTCTCATTTGGGGGGAAAAGTAGCACTGATTTTAGTGAAGAGGCTATGTATTTGATTTGCAAATCCCAATGGTGTCTGTGAAAATTGAACATATAAAACTGCTGTAAAGCACAAAGATTGGAATTCATGGTTTGAATCAAGTTCTTATGTTCAGTGATTGAAAATTGTCATTAAATTTGATAATTGGAGTTGTTTTCACTGCCTGCTTGCTCTTCACTTTGGTTGCTGTGGTTCTGTATTAAGATGAATTATTGTAACTATTGGATGGATAAATTATTGTAATTATTGTCTCCTGTCATGGCTAGGAAGGATTTGTTCTCTGGCCAACAGTGGTACAAAATCTGTCTCATTGCCTTCCTCTTGATGCATCAGGGACTGATCTCAGCTGTAAGTTGGGCACAAGACTCCAGAGAGCCAGTCCTTCGTGCTGGCACAAAGGATCCTTTTCCTGGTCTTTGCCTGATGTTGTTGCTTCCACACGTTTGCTCAGTTTTGGCCTGGAGACGTAAATGAATTTGGCCAGCAGGGACCTTACAGGTTTCCAGCTTCCTCTGAAGCCTGGGTAACAGTTCTCTTGCTGGGGCTGTCAAGGCTTATGTCAACCACTTCCCTGCTACTGCTGGCATCTCAAGAATACCTGTCTCTCTTGTAAGTCCTCTCTCTGTGAAATTGGTGTCTTCTGGTAGCTGCAGACCATTGGACTGGCCAAATTCCCTGGGCTCTGTAAGTGGGTGTCAGAGGTAAACTTACAGGCTGTGGGACTTAGGTCTCTTGCCTTTGATCTTGTGAGAGGATATGACTAGAACAGAAATAATGGAGCAGAACGGGGTGGTTGTGGCTCCGTACCGTAGCCAGTGTGGCAGCTGAGTGCCAGAAGCTGAAGAATTTGTTGACTTCTGTGAAAGGAGCAATCCCGCCCTCACCTCAGACCTGCTGCTAACTTAGAGGCATCGGTGCTGTGTTGCTCATACAGTGTCACCTCCTGATGTAGTACAAATGTCACTTATTAATGAATGCAAGTTGTACAATGCAAGTAGTGATTAGCGGGGGAAAGCAATCAGGAATTAACGTTCTTGTCGTTCGTTCTGAAATTGCATTTGATGTTACATCTAATTGCTTTTAACAGTTGTTAATTCTTTTCTATGCATTGATAATTCTGTACATTCTCGTTATGGTGTGATGAATAACTGTAGTTGAATTTCTGAAAGAACTCAAGTCTTGAACTAATGTGTGGGCTGTATTGAACGCCCTTCAGTATGATGTACTTCTAAGCTGCACTATAATGGCCTCCAAGACTAGCTCTAACATTCACTCCTAAAAGCTTTTTAATGAAATTGAATTCTTAATTAATCTTTCAATTTAAGGAACAAGTGATAGTTTTTTTTCTCCCTCTGTGTTTTTCTTTGATGGAAACCTCCTTCCCCCCCCCCCCCCCCTTTTTTTTTTTTTCCAGAAGAGAGGAATGACTGAGAGTAACTGTATTTGTTCACATTTTCTTTTCATTTGGCCCTTGATTACATTTCCATGTGGCTCTTAACCTGTTCATCTGTCTTTCCTCTGGTTCTCACTCTCCTTTCCTGGTCTCCACAGTGAGACTTTTTTTTTTTCTTTTTTTTTTCTCTGTAGACTTTTAAGCATTAAAATGTACCTGAATATATCTATGTGTATTTCTACGGACATTGAATTATATATCACTCTCATTAGGTCTGGGGCTGATTAAGGCCTTTTAAGAATAGCTCAGGGTGCTGACAGTAATATTAATAGCAATGACATAGAAGAATCCTTAGAACAGACTCAGAAGAGATCTACAAGATAACAGGGAGATGGGGAGGAAGGGACCTGGGGTGGGAAGAAGCTATTAATGGTGTTGGTACTAATGCAGCTCCCTGCTCAGTGTGTGTGCCCTGTATCTCTGCATAGGCACAAACTTTCCCAAACTCCTCTCCCCTTCTCAGTTTGGTCCCAAAGGTTTTTCTCCACCTCCTGATGCAGGTGAGCAGATGGGAAGAAGCTGTGGCACCGTGCATTGCTGGGTAGTATGTGCTTCTCTGCGTGCTGGGATGTGGGATAACCTGTCCATTTAATGTGACTCACAGCAGGGTGAAATAGGATGAGGTATATGTGGCACTCCCATACCTTCCATGCCAGAGATTGCTCCTTGAAACTGGTTCATGCTGGACATGGTTTATTTTTGCAATTGTGAAAATGTGTGCTGTTTATGAACCTTATTTTCCTCCTACTGTTATTTCTGGTGTGTTTCTGCTGTCTGCTCTGTATAAGGGTATTGCAGGTGCCAAACCTGTGATAAGATCAGCCTGGTGCTTTCAATACTCCAGTACACGTGCTTTCCTAGATAAATGGTGAGCTTGGTAGGGATGTAGCTGAGATGGAGATCAAGGGGTCTTCCAATGGATATCATGTGGTTAAATGGTAAACCTGAAGCTGAGGAGGGTAAAAGTTTCAAAAAGAGATTATTTTTTTTCCCCTAGGCCAACAGATCTGGGCAAGCCAGCATACTGAGTGCTACATCCTTTGCTCCAAAATGCATTAGATTATTGTGAGGTGATCAGCAACACAGTTTCTATGCTGAGACTGTGAACAGAGTATCTTCACTAAATAATGTTGTGTCTAATGACTTTCATAATTTTCACAAGTACTTGTGTGTATACTTGGTACTTAATATCTTCATTTTATTTTCATAAAGCACCATGTAGAAAAAGACCGATTATTTGACTCTCACCTACCAGGCATGCTCTGGACAGCTCAAAGTAGCTATCGTCTTTCAGAGGATAGGAGTAATGCAGCATTGCTGTTGCTGAAGCATCTTCAGAGTTGTTAAAGTTCCCAGAAAGGCTGAGGATGAAAATGCCATCCAAAACTAAAATATCATTCAAGATATTACAACTAATTGCAAAGTAATATCTGAACAGACAAGAACCTGTATTTGAGGGCATCTTGCACTTCCTCCAGTATTTTTATTTTTCTATTTTTTCCCCCACTGCTGTCAAGAGGCAAAGCAGGGATGTTTTTATAACCTGTGACATGTAGAGAAGTAATGTTAACTGTGTTTTTAGGAAATTTGCAGTTGGAAGCAAGCCAGTAAGGGTGAATTACTGTTTTACTAAAGGGATAACATTGGCAAAAGTGGAAAGGAGAAATACAAGTAGACAACTGAAGTGATTAGGAAATAAGAGGTGGCAGTCTCAGGATTTTCATATTTTAAAAATGTTCAGATTTATATGATTTTTTTTTTTTTTTACTCATGTTATTCTGAGATAACAGATAATTACCAAATATTTCTTAACATATATAATAAAGTATGCTGAGACTTGATGGGACCTAAAGTGTTGATGTTTGTTTTTTTTTTTTTTTTTTTTTTTTTTTTTTTTAATACCCTAGAAACAAAACCAAACAAAATAGTGTTCATGACTGAATGTTGTACAAATATTTTCTGTTGTTTGCCATGTTTGCCATGTTCCTGGAAGCTGAAGTCAACAGACAGAACAGAAATGAAATGTCTCTCTGCTATTCGTTTCCTTTGGTGAGAATTGCATATCAGGTGTTATTGTAACTCCAGGAAGTTTTTCTGTCGCCTGTGTGTGTAAGAGCAGCAGATCAGTTAGAACCAATTCAGCTACCACCTGTCTCTGTTGCACCTTGACCAAGCCTGACAAGCTGAAATGTGCCTTGTCCCTGGTTTTATTGATGTCTATGTTCTTAAATACAGATGGAGTTTTGACTGCAACCATCTGAGGCCAAAACAATTTTATACTTCTGATGGTTTGTAAATTATTTATAGTCATGCCAGATAAACAGAAGAAGTTCTGAGTTGTATCTTGATTTGGTGAGTCATATTACAAGAGCTGATTGGGGGACATTGTGAAACAGCTATTGCAGTTGCTATGCTCTGATTAAAATGTACATCTGATGATTGTTTCCTGTTTAGCTTCTGCTGACTGGGCCAAATATTAAAACACAGAGCTTTCCATTAAATGACACAATACAGTAATACTTCACCAGAGTCTAATTTAGCAAGAGATTAATATTACTCTCATATTTTTTCCTGAGAAGAGCCTTATCCCAACCAACCTGAGTGAAGGTGGAATGACCCTCTCTGCTACGTACAAGTGAGCATCCAGTAGAATCACGAGTAAATCAGGATTGTCTGAATATGGTGCTTTTACTTAACAGTGGTTTACTTTGACTTTTGTATGAGAGGTGTGAATCAAGAGAACAAGTCTTCCATCTCTTTCCTTTGACAGGTAAGGATTTGTGTAATAGCACAAAGGAAGTGACTAGGGAGAAACTTTGACAATATAAAGGAATTGAAGTGAGTGGTCAACGCTGCCTCTCCAGGTGAAAGAGGTTGTACAGAGCAGCTTTTCAGAAAGTTCTTTAAACAGATGAAGAAAATCTGCGGCAGCCACTACATTTGTTAAAAAGTAGGAGTTACATATACTTATGCTCAAGGCTTGGCTTTGAGAGGCCAAAAGTCAGCTTTTTCTTGCATTAATTTCCCTTGGTTTAGACTCCAAAGTGGGAGATCTGTGCCAAATATTTCTGTGGAGGTGTTAGCTGCCAATATAAATGATTGCCCAAACCTTCCATATGGCTGCTTTAAAACCCTTGTTAAATTGCAGTCTCTCCCAGTAGATGTTTAAAGCTTCAGTTCCTGACAAGACAGCTGGAATACCAGGCATGTGAGGATTTGCAGGCCTCTTGAGAAGTGTTTCTCTTGATTGTATTTCTGTAGGCATTATCATCTCTAACTCAAATATTTACTCTCAGTGGAAGCCATGTAGTTATCCTTATTCATTCGGTACTCATTGGATGACCTGTAACTCACCTGCTACTCTCAGTAGGATGCAGGATGATGCCTTTAAAAGAGGACCTCAACTCAACCAGTGCTAAACTCTTTGGTGCCCCCCAGTGCGTTGGGTTTCACAGCCTGAAGTTAACACACAAGCTTACTTGCAATACGTGATAAAGATCAGGTGCCTATAAGTAGCATCTATAAAAGCCAATGTGGCAGCTGAATGTCAAAGAGATGGTGATGGTCTTGGTAAGGAGGCTCTCTGAGCTGGAGGAGTCCTCTTCAGGTACTGCTACTGCCTGGACCCTGGTCCTGCCGTGGAGGATCCAAGCCAAGGAAGCCTTCTGCTTCACAAAACAGGGCAAAGCAGAAGTGTTGCTGCATTGCTCTCTGAGCTGAAGGAGTGAAATGTTTTCACAGCTCATTGTGGTTTAGCTTTTCTCACTTCTTCCCAGAGGAAGCCCTTTTGGAGTCAGTAGCTGTCAAATGCCATGATCATCTCTCATTGCATGGATTAGAGATGGATCACTTTTTTTTTTTTTAATATATATTCTGGTTTGAATTGTTTAAAAACAGAATTTTGTAGTAATGCTTAGCAATGAGAAAATGTGCCCAAACCAGTAGTATTTAAGCAATTTAAAATGTTTCTTATTGATGTCTTAAAACATGCAAGGGTGGTTATAAATTTAATGCAAGGTAGCCTTATTAGATTGTCCTTTAAGGAAAAGAAATTTTAGGCTGGCATGGGAAGATGCTTCTTTATCAGGTCAAAAATTATTGTGCTTTCTTGTGGCTGAAATTTTGAGAAATATCTGATGAAGATTACTCTTCAGAGAGTCTGTCTATCAGCACCTAAAAATCACAGACAGAAATGAAAGCACCAGTCTTTCAATTCAGCAGCAAGGGGGATGGCATCTAGTTCAAAGTGAATAGCGCTCAGTGTTAAAATGAAAGCATTGCTCAGGGAAAAGGAGTCTCGCCTGAAAATGGTGAGTTCATCAAGACGTGAGAGCATCGCTGCAGGAGTCAGGAGTAATGCAGTCTGTCACGTTCTGCGACAGGGAACTGTGTTTACTCTTTCATACCTTACCCCATGTTTACTGCCTTTGAGTAATACAACAAAAGCAGTGCCCTCCTCATGTACAGTGTCAGCAATCAGTGCCTTCCAAGGCATGGATGGCTAAATTTCTGCCTGGGAGCCATTCTCAGCAGCAGGTGAACTGCATGGGGCAGGCGTCTGAGCTCAGCTCCCTTTCTGTAATCTCACAGCTGCTGGGTGAGTTAAAGCACTCTGATCTCGGCTTTTGGTAGGGCTTTATAACCTGTTGCTGTGCAGAGTTAAACAAGGAAATGAATCAGAGAATTAATTGCAGCCATGACAGAGCAGCACTTATTCTGAGAAGTGGACTTGACTTTATATAAAGCCCAGTGACATTTCATGCATAGGAAAATGCTCTGCTTGCCAGTGCAAGCATTACAATGTTGTTAGGGAGGGTTGGTGTTCCTCTGAGGTATAAATACGAAACACAAATGACTTAGGCCTGACAAGGTACAGATTTACCCAGTGATGCCTTTTTCAGCCACATACATCTGCTGGGGTCAAGTAAAGCACTACTCTTGAAATGAAATCCTTCAAGAAAAGGAAAACTGCAAGTCCTTTTTTGAAAGAAACTACATAGTTTGTAGTTGCAGATTTCATTTTTTAAGTGATGCAGGAATTTTTATACTTCCTCATAGCTGTTTGGTTATAAATATGTACAATGCAGTATAAGAGAGAGATCAGTGTAATTTCATCACTCTTTTTGCTTGCAAGTAACAACTTACAGATATTAAACCTTTCAAATTTTCCTTGTAACTCACGCTTCAATAGTTTAATGGAGAAAGTACTGAAGTACCTTGTCAGCTTCTACTTCCCTGTATATCATAAATTTACCTGTAGTGATATAAAAAATTTGCAGAAATAGACATTAAGTTATTGTAGCCATCAGATTAAATTGGGATGGACGGGGTGAATTTGTTAGATTAAGTATAGATAATTTACAGACTATTATATTAAGTCCCTATGGAAAATGTTGAAAAATAAACAAAGATTCTGCATGCAAACAGGACATTTGTCTGTTGAATGGATAGTAGAATGGACAGCTAGTTTTGCATGACCATATCACATCTTTTCATTCTTTAGTTCATAACAGAATGTTCAGGGAAATTCTGTTATGAATACAGTCAGGGAAATATTACTTTTAAGTCTTCACACTACCGTTTTCTTTTTTCAGAGCTTAGTTTCATATGCTGTCTTTCATTTTGCTTTGGTGAAACAAGAACAAAAAATTAGTAAGTTTTTTTTTTTTTTTTTTTTTTTTTTCCCAAGAATCCCAAAGCTCTGTCTGGAGCAGCAAGTCCTGAGAAACTTCTGTGCTTTATTGTAGAAGATGTTCTTTCACAACAGGGATTTTGCCTTTGATCAGTGGTGCAGAGAGGAACAGGGTAGTGGTAAAATGTTTCAGCTCTGGAGCCTTGCTCCTCTCCATCAAATGAACTGTTCTGTGGGCTTCCTCTTCTAAAGCTTCTCCAGATGTCCCCCTGAGAAAAACCACTTCTCAGAGTACTATTTCCCTAACATATGCTTCATAAAAGTAGTAAATTCCCATTTTAAACATTTTCTGCATGTTTTTTAAAGTATGGCCATATATTCACCTGAGACCTGCTTTTAATAGTGTTTTTCTTCCATAGACGATGTTTCCATATTATTGTTCAGCTTTCTCCTTCCTACTGTTTTGGCTGTTAGAAATATGCAAAAATACCAGTTCTTAAAAAAGTAAGGGGACTGCAACCTTTCTACGCTTCCATTGCTGTCATAATGGATTTAAATATTTTTACTGTTTTACCTGTCCGAAACTGATTTGCTTCAGTAAACAAGGAAAAAATGTACTAGAATAATGCCAATATATCTGGAACTTTAAAAGTTGTTGCTGTTGTGACAGACTAGGTTGACAAGTGAAAATGTGAAGGGTTAATGCTTCCAGAATGTGTTATAATAATAATTCATGATCCTGTCCTCTTGTCCTTTTTCTGTTTTCAGTCTTCTGCTTCCTCAGTGGTGGTAATTCTTCTCTCAAAAGCGGTGAAGACACCTTATCTTCCATGTTCTTTTATTTCTCTCTGGCAAAGTGTGTATAGTTATCTTCAATGTGGATTTTTGAAATGCTCAGGTTCCGGTGTGGAAGGAGTCTGCTCTTGCAGGTGCATGCATCAGTCATTAAACAGCCCAAAAGAGGGGACTGCAGACTGCACCTTGCTGAGCTGTGAGGTTAGTGATTTAGATGTGACCAGTCCTTTCCTCTTATATCCTTCCTGTTGCCATCTGAAACATTTAAGATAAATTGACATATCAATCCTACATATTGTACAACAACAAAGAGTAAGACTTTATTAAACTAATTAGCAGTCTTAGTAGCAAGAGAAGCATTGAATGTGTTGTTATATTATGGAACTACTCTACACAGACCCAACTTATATTTTGAAGGATCTGTTATGCTTTGACCATCTGACCCATTGTATCAGAGATGAGG
This sequence comes from Nettapus auritus, assembly GCA_011076525.1. Lineage (NCBI taxonomy): Eukaryota > Metazoa > Chordata > Aves > Anseriformes > Anatidae > Nettapus > Nettapus auritus. The sequence continues at coordinate 64,200,224 of CM021768.1, forward strand.
TAAATTTTAATTATAGGCAACACTTTTTATTTTTATGGCAGTTCTTTTGATTGTTCAATTCAACATGGATGTTTTCTCTCTTACTTGAAAGGGTGAATGCAAATGCAAAAGAGGGCAAAATGTTTTCAGGGGTATCCTTTAAATTAACTCTATGTAAAAAAAAAATGGGTAAAAGCAGGGTAGAGGTGCAGAAATTAAAGGTTATCCTTTGTGCCTGTAGTCAGATGTATCTGTTTTGAATTCAATACTAACATGAAGCACAAAGGCATACTGCTGACTGCAACTCATTTTTTCCAAGTTAAGCAGGTTCAAATATGCACTGAAAGCATAAAGCTTTCAGTTTTCTGAGGATGGGCATTATCTATTTGTACATAAAAATCTATTTTAAGATGAACGAGTGTAGATAATATATACCTGAAAAAATGTGAAAGCAGCATGAGAAAAATCTTCCTGTGAAGGACATAATAATAATTAGTAGTTCTAGCAGCCAGTTGCTATTGGGGTCATACAAGAAGCTGCTGTGTATCTACCAACAGAACAAAAAAACTCTTTCCTGGGAAGATATTATCAACAAAAGGCAAACCCAGGAATGGGTGCAAAAATCTCTATTACTGATTTACTTTTGTTAGTTGCTCTCAAAAGTTTGAAAAGTTAGAGAATGAAAGGATGTTACCTCAAGGATTTTCACTACTGCTGAGACTGTCAGCATTGGAGAAGTCCCCTTGGTCTCTGAGACTCCTGCAAAAGCCACACCGAATGCTTGCTGTTTCATTAAGACATTGCTGCTGCTGATAAAGCAGGAGTGATTCTCTCTTGAGAAAATGTGTAGATGTCTGCTATTCAATTTATTCTGAACTGCCTTTTCTTAGTAAGAGTAATAGTTTGAAGCTCAGATGAGAAGGTATTATGGAAATGAAAAGGCTTCACACTTTTTTTAAAAAACAAACAAACAAAAACAAACAACAACCAACAGCTTTTCCCAGTTTTAAGACAGAAATGGTATCTGCACATATGCAAGTTTTGAGGTTAGAAGCTCAGTGAGTTTGGGGTGCACGTGTTGTATAATGCACAGAAACTTTTGCCCTTTTTTCCTATCTTTCAGTCCTTGTTGCTGAACATGACTGCAACACTCACTGAATTCCTCTTGAATTCAATGCTAGCCTCAATTGATCATAGCCTGGTCCTTCCCATGCCTTCTGCTCTTTAGGAATCCTAATTGGTTGTACCTGGCAGTGATCATTCATGCATTTATCACCTCCAGTTGCATTATTGGATCTTTATAGGAAAATTATGCAAATTGTCCACTGGTACCAAACAAAATCAAGCTCTTTCAACACTTGGTCTTCCAAGAATATATCACTGCTATAGTCACAGTCCTGTGTTATGCTTCTAATGCTGGTTTAATATCTTATTCCCAACCTTTAACAGAATTAAAAGCTTGAGACCAAGCTACCTTAAATAAAAATAAATCTAAAACTATGAACCACTTCCATGGCTGTGCGCATTGAAAGGTGCACACTACAAACCCCAGAAGTCAAGGGTTTGATAGTATAATTTTGTAAAATACTGGCTGAAGTCAAAAAGGCAGGTTCCTGTCTGGCCATTTAAATCCCTGTGCTTTGGCTGTGATGGGTTATTTCTGAAGTGCATCATTTCAGTTGCTGGGATTGTAGTATGAATTCATAACCTGTTGTACTGGTTCAAACAGGAAGATGGTAAACTGTGTGAGCAGGACATGGGAGGCAAAATCAAGAATGTTTTATGCCAGGTGGGCCACCAAAGCAATTGATTCCTGAATAATGTCCTGAAAGTTGAAGACAAAGTGCTCTTGAATTCTCTGTCACAAATGCTGGCAAATCTTTCTGACACGTAAGATGGAAATGCTGGGTTTTTGTTTTGTTTTTGTTTGTTTTTATTCTTGAGCACCTGTCAAGTGTTTTCCTGTCTCCAAAACAAAAACAAACAAACAAAAACAACAACAACAACAACAAAAAAAAACCTCAGTTACCAGATGGCAACTAAGGCAAAGTTTTGAGAGGAGTTAGAAACTTGTGCATAAACTTGCTACTGTTTTTACCCACAAAGGTGCCTGAGTATTCTTGTGTTGGCTGGAAATATAAGGTGGTGTTGTGATGGTTACATGGCACTTGGACATAGTGTGTGTACCTGGAACATGCTCACGTGAGTTGCAATGTAGTTTTGCTGTGCATTCCATTCAAATCCAGGTGTCTTTCTAAATGCTATTTTTTTTTTTTTTTTCATTTAAAAAATTCACCATGAAGCTAAAAAATAAATTGGATGACATTTTCAAGGATGGTTGGAAAACAATGTTGATATTGATCAGTCCTATCACTATGTGTTACCTTTAGCCCAAAGTAAAAGCTTGAAGTGAGAGTGAAATCAGGCTGGTATTAAAAATTAATGAGCTGTAAGAAAAAAGGAACCTATGCTGATATTTTCCAAATCTCAGTCTTGGGGAAAGTATTCACCATTAGCTGTAGTTTCTTAAACTGTCCTAAAAATACTGTACTTGTAAGTACAGATTGTGTACTGTAGATTATTATACAAGACCATAATCATTATTTCTGGAATAATAAACAAGAAGACTGAAATAACTCTGCTAATTTAGGAAAGGGCTGCTACGACAGCTACTTGAATCAAACCATGTTCTTCAGGCTGCAATTTTTGATATAGAAATCAATGTAATAGTCCAGGAAAATAATCTAGGTTGATTGAATAAAATGACTTTGGCACAAAATTATGTGTGTTTGCTAAAAACAAACTGGAGAATTATTGTCCAGGGACAGGCCTACTATATAAGTCAAAAGCAAGGAAAAATAAAGCTGATTTGCATTCCTACTTCTGATTTTCAAAATTGTTGGTGTTTGTTTTTCTGGTTTTGTATTGAAAGATAGTCACACAGAATCACAGAATATCACTGTTGGAATAGACCCACGAGGAGGATCATTCAGTCCAGCTCTTGGCTCCATACAAAACCACCCAAAAATCAGACCCTATGTCTGAGAGCGTTGTCCAAATGCTTCTTGAACTCTGTCAGGCTCAGTGCCATGCCCCCTGCCTTGGGGAGCCTCTCCGATTGCCCGACCACCTCTCAGTGAACAAACTTTTCCTAACGTCCAGTCTGAAGCTCCCTTGCCATAACATGTATAAAAAAATGACATGTAAATGTCACTTGAGTTGAAATTGTGTGCATTTACTCCCTGCTATGGGAATTGCATTGCTGTGAAACTCAGTTCTATCACGAAATGATGGCATTGCTGTTGATGGCATGGTTTTATGATAGGCTTTAAAGTATGAAGATACTTACCATAGTCCAAATGTAAGTGAATTAATAAAAGTCCACAGAGGAACAATGGCGAGGAATTTCCTTTAATCTAGCTGTTCGACATGGACTTGTTTTCAGAGGTGAATTTTCTTGTTGCCCAGCAGGGAGAAGAATCCAATGGCTCCTGATGTAACTTTGAATTAAATCTCATGAATTAAATGTTATACAAGTGAAGTTTTGCAATCTTTTTTGTTTTCTTGTTGTTGTTGTTTTTATTAATGTCTTTAGCCTGCAATAACAATGTAGTCTATTTTTTTCAGAGGTATTTGCCTTGTCTGTCATCAAAACGTTACAATTTTAATCACCTCCCAGTATTTCTTAGGAGTTTATTCAAGTTTCAGGCATTCTTTCCTCTTGTACCACTGCCAGTACAAACTGTCTACATCTTAGACTAACGCGCAAATGGGGCAGCCCATGCAACAAGAAGCACTTAGCCTGTGGGCTGTGGACTACTTACTGTCTGTAAAAGGATGAGAGAACAATAGCTGCTCTTTGGCTACCTATGTCTGCCAAATTCCCAGAGGGCTGCAGTTCCTCTGGGAAATGTTTCTCAGAAGGCTGAAAACTGCACATTGGTCAGAAGAAAGCAAAGCTTCTGTGATTTAAGTGACAGGAAGAAAAGGACGAAAAGGCATGTCCAGCCAACCTACCACTTGCTCTTTGACATGTTGTTTATTTCTGTTTTATGCCTCAGCTAAATGACTCATGGCTTTAAATAAGAAAAGAAGAGAATTGACAAATGATATATGTGAAGTTCTCCTAGGAAAGTTAACTCCTACAAATAACCAGCCAAAAAAAAAAAAAAAGTTGTAAAGGAAGCTGATTATTGCTCTTTTGTAATGCATTAAGAGCAAACACTTGAGAAGGAGAAGAACCGTTTTAAGCTGGGAAACTAACGTGCACCACAAGCAGTCCAAAAAAGTACTGGTCTCTCATGGAATATCATGGTCTCTCTTGCATATCCAGTTTCAGCTTTGTATATAACAGTGTTTCCAGTGAGCCACATTAAAATGGAAAAGAGTTCTGGGAAACGGCTCTGTGAGATGCTGAGGTATGGCAAGAAAAAACAGTTTAAACTTATCTGCTGTGCTCTCCTGTAGCAGTAGGCCTGGTAAGGAAGGATAATCTCTGGAGTTAGCAGAGCTCTGTGAAGCTAAGAAAAGATAGATATGCCCTTCTAAAATGAAATCTCAAAATCTGATAGTTTGTTCTCTGATGATCTCTAATATTATAAAATATTAAATACTGAATATCTAATTGTCATGATACATACGTTGCCTCTTAATGAAAAATAAAATAAAACACATAATAATGTTCTGGAAAATGCCTTTTTTTTTTTTTTTTTTCCCAATTGAAGTAATAAAAAGCCTTCGATAATATTTTGCTGAAGGCAAAATAAGAGTAAATAATGTTGACTGATATAAACCAGAGTGATTTAAAGCAAGAAGCAAGTAATCATGTTTTAATAACTGAATTTACTTTCATTTTGCATTCACACTTAATTGTTTTGTAAAGAAAAGCTGACCTACACTGAACAGCCATTATGGTGAGCTGATTTGCAATGAAGGTTAGTCTTTAAGCTCAATTCAATACTATTCATTTTGACAACTATCAAAAACAAACAAACAAAAAAAACCACACCACTATCAGCAATCCCTCAGTCTGTAACTTTGCTTGTTCAGTGGTTTTCCTTCTCTACAACATTGGTGCTAAATATGCAATTCTAAAAACTGTAAGTTATTTTTATAAAACAGAATATGCTTTTTAATTCTTTCAAAAAATAATTTTACCTAGAAATTGTATAAAGGAAAAACTATTTAAGCTGCAG
>CM021768.1:64205497-64259034 GCA_011076525.1 Nettapus auritus
TTTTTTTTTTTTTTTTTTTTTTTTTTTTTTTTTTTTTTTCCTAAATGCGGTGATTTTAATTCTTCCTGATAAGTAGAAACCAATACAGGTTAAAAAATAATTGTTTCATTTTGCACTGAAATAGCTTGACTGCCAGTAACTCAAGGATGTGTATTCTTCCTGACCCCAGGCATTGTTTAGCTAGGAAAATATGAAATCAGTGTTGTCATAAAATCAACAGTAATTGAAAATTGTTTTTCTTTGGTAACCACTTCCTGCTCTCTCTGTGCCCCATTGTTCCTGATAGGCGGGTGCTGGTCAGCACCCATTTTCCCAGCCATCATGCCACCACAGATGCTGTCCAGCATCTAACTGTTTCCCCATGTGTTGTGCAGAGTGATGTGGCAGCTGATGTCAGGTGGGCTGGGTGACAGTGTGAAAGAGGAAGTAGTCACGATTATGTTATTCTGTGCTCCACAGGTACAGCTGGCTTTATCCTGAGCCTGTGATGGGCGAAAGGTGGCAAGTGCTTGTGCACGTTCGGGACCTGTCACTCTCTCCTCACCTCTCACTTTTCAGAGGCTACTGCACCCATGTCCTCCTCTTTAGGAGGGGTTGTGCTTCTTTTTGTTTTCTCCTTGCAGATTGCCCCATCACTGCCCCTGGTAATGTAAGTATCCACAAACGGTGGGACAGAAGCCATGTGGCAACAGCAACAGCCATGCTGTTTGCTGCAGCTCTGGATCCTGTCTGAAGGGCCCCTCTGTGGCACTTAAGGAGTCTGGCTTCTGCTGTGGGGAGCTGCCATCTCTGACTTGAATGTCGGGGGGGTCTTAAAGTTTTTTTTTTTTTTTATTTTTTTTTTTTTTATTTTTTTTTTTCCTAAATTTAATAACTCTCATAGGAAGCACAAAGCTCTTTATAGTGCCTGGATTGAGTTTTACTCTTCTGCAGATGAAAGTCATGGGAGTGCAATTTCCAAAGTTTGCTGAGTGTTGACAGCCTGAAATCTGGACCTTGAAGCAAATGAGCACCTGAGTGAGCAGGATTTGGCGGCTTTCTGGAGGAGTGAATGATGTTTACTAACAGCCCTCTCTATTCTCTGATATGGTTCATATTAATTTTTTGTTGTTGACATGTTTAATATTTCAATACAATGGACCTAACCATAACCTAGAAAACCTAACACTTTGTCTTCTTGGAATTGCGGTTTTAAAATTTATGCTGTTGTCTTCTTGAAAATAGAAAATATAACCAGGCAAATTCTTCAGCAGAAAGGCAAGCTCTATGAATAATGCAATTGCCAGTGGGATGATGCAGTACTCACAAATAGAAGCAAACTAGCAACATACCCGTTGATTCAGATAGTGCACTTAATCAAAGTAATCAGAAGATACAGGTGTATAGGACTAGAAGTAGATGGGACAATGATCTTGATATTATAGCATGCCTGTGATGTTGTATCTGCTATCTCATGCAGTCCCTCACAGAAGTAGCTTTGTCTCTATTTTCAAAGGTTTTGCATGCTCAGCTCTCACTGGGAAGTTTTTGGGAACCTTGGGAAGTGTTGTAAGAAATGGGGGATGACCATAGTGTATGGGCCTGAAAGTCCATCCAGGTTATTAGCTGTACCTGAGAGCAGCCTAGGCCAGCATGTTGAAGTAGGCCAAGTATACCCTGATAGTTCCTTAGCTGAGTTTTCCACATCAGCAATAAACATTTCAGGTAGTAACTTTAAGCATCGTCAGGCTTTTATCTCCATAATTGCTCTGGTCACTTTTGGAACCAATGTAAATATGTTATGTGAAGAAGGGTCTGCCTTTGCTTATTGAACCTGCTAACTGCTACTTTCACTTCATGTGCTGTTTTTCCCCTCATTTAGTGTTTCCTTCATTTTTATTTAAGGAATAAACATGCCCACTTCACCTCTTTCTCTCACTCAGCATTTCTCTTCTACTCTCTCTATTTTTTAATCACACCTTTCCAAGCCAAAGAGCTTTGTGCATAAGAGCGCTGTTCACTACTATTTGTCATCCTTCTCCGTGCCTTTTCCAGTTTGGCCTGATTGTTTTTAACTGAGGGGAATCAGAACAGCATGCTGTGGTCAGTATATTGACATAGCATAGGCTGATACAGTGGCAAGATTTTGTAAAATTGCTGATTTCTCCTGATTTTTAAATTAAAATTATTCTCAATATCTGTTTCTGGTCCAGCTGCGTTTTCCGGCTTAAATAACACTTCTTCCACTGTTGTAGTGGAAAAACAAAAGGCCTAATGCCCGAGTCCAACCTTTTGTTTTGGTTTCAGAATAACCCTCAGCAAATGTGTGCCTCATCTTCCCCCTTAGTGGCATTTTCCAGATCTGCTGTTTCAAGCATTTGAATGTCAGTCGACGACTGGGTCTGTGGGCATTGCTGCACTGCGTTCCGGAGGTATCACAGGCACTTGCACAGAGGATCACTAACTGCTGCTACTCTTCTGTCCTTCTTGACATGTGGAGGGGTTCCTTTATAAAACCAGCCTGAGCATAGCCTATCTGCAGTCATTGTTCACTCATGTTGCCTTTGGGTCTGCAGCTGGTTGTTTGTTCTGGTTATGGGAGAAATGAGAAACCTCAAACCCTAGGTAAACTTCTATGGGGATTTAATCAGGTTATGTGCGTCCCTTCCTGCCTCCCCGATACCTTCAGAACAGGGGAGGAGATTTCAGGGGAGCTCTGTGACATTAATCTCCTGGCATCAACCTACAGGATCTGATTGGTCACCTTCAAACAAACTCGGCCTGTGTTTCCAGCCATCTGGTTGAAAAACAGCTCTGCCTGGGAAGCTGTGGAGCTGCATTCAAGCTAAATAGCAAGAGGTCGTATTAGCTTAGACGTGGTGCTGCATTAATACAACCGTTTGTCTTTTAAGTAGTACTTCGCTGTTCAAATTCAGTTTGAAAAGGATGGCAACCTTTAGGCTCCATAAAAACAGTGTTAGGCTCCCAGCCTCTGGGCTGGATGTGATTTGGGATCTGAATTTGCCATCCCCCAGCTGGACTCCTGTGTAAGTTGTGCAAGTGCCCTGCTACCCCCGAGCCCTTGTAGTGCTGTCCTCTGACCTGGCCTGAGGCTCCTGGCTGCACCTCAGCTTGGCAAAACACTCAGCTGCATCCTCACAGCCACGGCTCCTCCACCACTGTGCTCCCATGGGCCAGCTCACTCCAGGCTGGCAGTGATGGACGGAACTGCTGCCAGCACTTCTGTGCGTGCTCCAGGTCACTGCTGGGTAAACAGCCTGATTTGAAAGTCATGAAGCTGTGTCATGGGCCTTAAGTAGCCCCCAGAATGTATTTGGACATTCTTTTCAAACACGAGAAAGAATGTAGTTCCCCACCTATGATCCAGTGCGTTTATCTTGATTAAAATGGATTGATGAATGGTTAAACAGGCTCTCACTTCTGTGGTATGCTCATAAATACTGATTAGAGATTTAATTTGCTTGAGTGTGTGCATTAAAATGCAGAAACATTTTAGAGAACAAAAAAATTAACATAATGAGTTTTCCTGGGGTCCAGTGCATGCATTTCCAATGCCAATGTCTGTCTGTTTGTCTTCCCCTCCTCTCTGTCCTGGGGAATGTGCCCTGGTTAGGCAATGGGACAGGCTGCCCAGGGAAGTGGTGGAGTTGCCATCCCTGGAGGTACTTAAGAGATGTGTGGCTGCAGTGCTTAATGGTTTAGTAGTGGACTTGTCAGTTTTGGGTTGATAGTTGGACTTGGTGGTCTTAAGGGTCTTTTTCAACCGAAGTGACTCTGTGATTCTAAACAGGATCAAATACCAACTTCTCTAAGGCTGTGTAACAAATACAGCTTTTCTAGAAAACTCTTTGTGCTGGCAGGGAGAAAGGGATGAGATGCTTAATAGTTAAGTGATTTAACTTCTGAGGATTTGCGAAACCTCTGACTTGTGTTCAGACATAAGACTTTCCGATTTACGGGAATTTTTTGCCAAATTGTCTTTGTCTATTTCATCTAAATACTTGATTTATGAAATAAAGCACTGGAACAGTGCATGGAGCCGTGGTCAAACCACCCTTTGTAAAATCACAAAGCGTTTTTTTATGAACTTGCTTTTTCCTATTTTCTTGGCCTTTACTCCATCTAAGTGCATAAAATAGTCTAAAAATTTGGTCTTTGGTGATCACATGTCTGACAGCTTTTAGTTTTTTCAGCCTCAGGCTGAAGTTCTGTAACTGACAGTGAAAACCCTACATAGCTTTTCCTACTTGGTTATGGCATGTAGTTATTTAACCATTTAATACTATTTTTAATTCTGTTGGAACTGGATCTACCTTTAATCTATTGCAAAAGCAAAGTATAACAAAGTGCTGAGGTGGCGCTTGAAGATGAGAAATGTAGTATTTTTTTTATTTAATAAGATGTATCCTGCAGAGGACTTGCTCGTTCAGCTTGAGGTGGTTTCTTTTTAAAAATCTGTGAAATTTCAGTTTCATTTCTAGAGCTTTAGTCTCTGTGATTCTCACCAACTTGGACTGTGAGAGTGTGACTCCTTCTCTCCCTCTGCCCATCTTTTCCCCTCAGTATCATTTTTGCCACTGCCTTTGCCACCACCTCATTAGTTTGACATGACTCTGTGCGAGAAATTGTACCTATTCCTCTTCCATAACTGCTGCCTGAAGGACGTGATTAGACTGTCATGTCTGGATATCCTTTCTTTTTCTGCCCCCCTTATTCATAACCCTAAGGATGTTAACAAAACCTTGTTTGGAGATTAACCTGTATTTGACAGATTAATGCGTACACTTGCAGAAAGTGCTCTCACACATCCTGGTTCCTATTAGTATGTGCTGACATGGCTGTGACGTGCAGTTCATGGAGATACATTAACTGAGAGTAAATTAGCCAACCTGTCAAAGAAGTGATCATCGTCTTTAAGTCAAGTCCCCAGAACACCCCAAGCCATTAAAATACAATTGCTTCTGAATATTGTTGGTCCTGGCATCTTCAATATGCATTAAGCTAAATAGCCTGAAACAATTTATTTATGAGGATTATATCCTTGAACATGTCTGTGCCTTGAAATCTGTGTTTTTGCAAATACATCTACTTCTGAAATATTTTTTGGAGGAGGTGAACAGCAGTTGGTAACATGCATAAAAGCAGCAGATGTGTGATAGAATGACCCTCGTACTGCTTAGCACATTGTGCTATTCTTTCTATGTGGAGTTATGCAAAATATTAAAAAAGAACAATTATTTAATATCCTAATTGAAAGAAAGAAATGACTCATTCATAGCAAGCTGAGCTAATTTACAGTAATATGGGGTATATGAAATTAATTACACCTAACAAACTTGTCGTGCAGTAGCATCTTAGCAGGGTCAGCAGTCACAGTGGTATTACAGAATGCTTTAAAGATACACAGGTTATACCCAGAGAGCCCTATCATCATTCACATGAACCCCACGTTGCCTTTCCTGACCATATTAAGGGGCCTGTGATTTATCCCTATTTGAATACAGTCTGAATTGTTACAAATAGTGCTGTGTGGCACGTGGGGGATTTCATAAACTGATTTTTCTCTCCATTCTGAAACATTGTCATCACTTTTAAATTAGGAGTCTTCTGCTAATCTGACCAAACATCTAACAAAAATGTTGTGCTGTAATAAAACCTTCCGGAGTTTAGAGGGACTAATCCTGCTGCTATTGAAATCATGGCAAAGCAGCGAACATCCAGATCAAAAAGGGTAGGGTTAGTCATTTCCTGAGATTTTGGGAAGTGGTTATGTACGCTGACTTCACTGAGAATATTGTTGGTTAAGTCATTGGATGGTTTTTGAACATCTAGTCCGTGGCTTCCATAGAAGTGTGATTTTTTTTTTTTTATTTTTTTTTTTTTAATTACCTTCTGAAAGAAAGTGCAGATTGAACACAAGTATTTGAACTCAAAGCAGGGTAGCTGACACCTCTTTTAATTGCAGTTGGAGTTAATTTGGAATGGCCTGTACCTTCCACAGAGTATTCCTACAGGCTTAATAGCCTTTCATTAGTTGTGAGGTTTAATTAGTGTTGGATAAATCACAGGCTGACTTGTTTTCCACTGTGAGGTGACTTAAAGCATTCACCCTCCAGAATGTCACCAGTTGAGACACAACTGAGCTCCTACAAGCTGAATGCTGTCGATTCCAGGGCTGGTGATAATGAGGAGAGCTGTCTAGAGAACAAGGAAAGGTGATGATGAAGTATCAGCATTTTGATGCTCCACTCAGCTGACAGCATTGGCTTTGATGTTAAGACCAAGGTCACCTGTGGTAAGATTGCCACACTGTGATTGATATTGATGCTTCCATTAATACTGAATCTTTTCAGAACAGTGATTACCTATGCATGCTCAACAGGTCACTAGCCCATGCTAATTGAACAGGGTTTTAGAGCTTGTTAATTTGGGACTCGGTTTGCTTTTTAAGCCAGTCAGTGGATCATGAGCCACATATGCTACTTGTAATTCCTCACAAAGAACTCAGGCACCTGGGGCATCCTTGCATCGCGTTGGCAGCTGCTGCCAAAGACCAGCAGTGTACGTGCCTGACTAGCTGGGCACGGCGGTGAAGCTGCCGGGGCTCTGACTGCAGGCACAGTTTAGAGTTGTCACCAACTTGGTCTCCTTCATGTTTATTATGACAGGGTGTTTATCACCTTTTTCTGTTATAGCTTTTAGCAATTATCAAGTGACACCTGATGCAAGCACAAAGCGTGAGAAAATTGATCTGATTTCCAGTAAACTTTACAAAAGATGATCAGTGAATCGGTAAGCTTTCAGTTGAAAAAATGGTAGGCTCAAAGGATCTTGGTTACAGACGTGCAATGAGTTCATTTCACTTTTTAAAGTACATTTTTCTAATACAAATTTCTTCTTCAGAAACAATCTAGGATAGCTTATATAACTGAATACATGACAAGACATAAAACTGCAGCATTACATTCTTTAGGAAAGAACTTTCTGAGGTGTATTTGACACTTGACAATGGGTAACTGAAGTTTTGTCAGATAGGTCAAACAGTTTAAATCCCTACTTGACAACATCAAATTGATTATTATAAATAGAAGCATTAAAAACCATTGAGAACATTACAGTATGATCCTCATATCAAAACATTTTAATAATATTCAATGCACAAAGTCGCAACTTACTTAAATTTCAAAATTTAATGACAGTTCTTAAAAAAGCTTTCTTTCAAAATGGAACAACTTCCTTTGTCGATGTCTGCAACACCATGCTCTGTATTTCCCTGGAGAAATTTGGATCCAAGAGTTTACTCAGCTCTTGCTTGGCATTTGAATCTGATGTTTTGTGATAAATAGCTCTTTATTTGAGAAGGAAAAGAGAAAAGATACCGTATTACAGACATTTAATAAAATGTTTTGCAAATGACAAGGTTGAAAACCAGTATCGATATAAGGAGAAGAAAGAAGGAGTTAAAGAGAAAATGAGAACTGGTTTATTAGGAAAAGAAATAACTTTTACATTTTATTTCTTGAAGGAAAGTGTGGAAAGTACCCTGACTGTTCCTAATTGGAGAAGTCAGCCTGGTGCAAGCTGAATAGAGGGTTAACTGTTAAAAATGGTGCAAGGTAATAGATCTTGTATAATTAAATATAGCTTTGTGTGATATTCAACCAAAGTCCTGAAAAATAGTACAAAGGTGATGATTTAAAATGAAAGAACTAGCAAGAGGTAATTTGTGATTTTTGATGTATTTGGTGTTGACCAGACAGCTATCTGAAAGATTTTTATTATCTAAATCTTTGGCTGTAATTGTAAATGATGTTTACATGAAGGTTTGAACTGATTTTGGGATATACATTGTCTAGAAACTATTGAAAGAAGTGAAAAGGACATGAGCACTTTAAGGAGTGAGGATGTCTGCATCATGGTGCTGTCCCCATCATTTTCTGGTGTTCATTACTACCAGTCAAAGGATAACAGAACTCGATTTGTGACTGGCCTTGGTGAAAGTGGTTTGCTAAGGAATTTGTGACTGTTTCTAATGAATGGCACTGGGACATAGTCTAGTCTTGATACTGGATCAGAAGACAAGGAAATTTAATGTCGCATTGGGGGAAACTGTGGCAGTTGATATCTGGCTATGAAAAGTAGTTGATTGTCTGTGTATATGAATAAAAGAGAATACTGATTGGGATTACCATTGGAAAGAGAACAGTTTAGGGAAGTGAGGATGAATGAACTGCTTCTCAGCAGAAGCATGTGGAAGAAACTGGGGAAATGTATGTATAGGAAAGGAGGAAAAGGAGTGATATAAATGAAAATGGAAAGTGATATGACTACTTAAAAAACTAATCAAGGGGTTGGCATTTTTACATGTATATATGAACAATGCTTGCAGGTATGTACATAATGGCTATTTTTTTTTTTTTTTTTTACTTGAAGAGTGTATATAATCTAAGAAAACTGTTTAAATATTATAACTTTTTTTTTTTTTTAAGCTGTGGAGCTGTTGATTTTTTTGTTTTGGCTTCATTTGTACAACAAGGGAGGATAGAGGAAGAAAGAAAGGAGAATTGAATAAAACCTTTTTTTTTTTTTTTTTTTTTTCTTTGAACATTCCTCTCGCTGCAGCTTATTTTTGATTCCCCAAGTTCCTCATGTAATATTTCTGGATGACAAATGGCAGGACAAGATAAAGTATCTGAAAGACTGTTGGAAAAGTCTTCATTCGTGGTAGGGAGAAAATCTGGGAAGGAGCCCAAGGGAACTTTGTCAGAGAGTGTAGTTTTCACTACTTTTCAGTAAACGAAGGTAAGTATCGTGCACATTGGGACCTATTAGAAATGTGCTTTTTTGAGGGGAAAGACTTCCACCAACTTCTCAAGGTGATTTTAAAAGGCTCTTGCTCAATGAAACAATTTCTGTGCCACCTGAACTCTTTGAGGGGCTGGGAGGCAGTGCAGAGGCTAGAAACTATAAAGCAAGTAATGTCAGAACAGTTTTAGCAACAAAGTCTTTGTTTGGGTGAGCAAGAAACTGTACTGGGGATGGCTGCTATTTTTTCCAGGCATTGGGCTATCTATGACTCTTCTTCAAATACAAGATTAGTGAGGTCAGGCTTCCCTTGCTTAAACAAAGACACTGTTCTCCTACACGTATTTGTTCTTGTTTCATCTTTGTATGAAATATGATGAGCAAGCTATCTGGTGCTGTAAAGTTTGTCTCTATCATGCACTTGTATATGGCCTGTACATTAGTATCAATGAGAGATGGGTCTGGGATATAAAACCAAGCAAGGATCACTAAATCTAGAGGTGTGCCTGGACCCAACCTCGGAGACAAAAGACTTCACAAGAATAAAGATTTATCAGCCAGCAGTGTTTATCAGCAGGGTCACACAGCGTGCAACAAAACATTTTGGAGTTTGCCCACAACCTAGGCTAATGTAATTCCTTTTATGTTCAAGTAGTCCAACATACTTTGTAATTACGTGCAACTCTGCTATAGATTCTGATGCTTTTCTTAATAATTATTAAGTATTATTTTAATAGGTGCTTTATTTTTGGTATAATCTGTAATTACCTAATGATAACAGTAACCTGTTCTATTCCTTTGAAGAATGGTCCAAAAAAAACCCGTGGTGCTAACATGGATTAGAAGTGAATACATTACCAACATATTTACCAAAGGAATCAAGGCTAATAATGTTGACTAGCCATTGGTCGAAGTAACTGTTAGAAAGCTGGTAATATGGATCTGAAAGGAAGTATCTCTTCCAAAGTCTTTGGAAATTTCAGGGGAGTGAAAGAAGAGGAGGGATTTTTTTTTCTGGTGATATCATCATCAATTTCACTTGCCCTTAATAAGAAAGGTGCATGAAGATTTGGAAGAAAAAAGGTGCTTTTAAATTTTCTATTTTAGGGTTACACAGTAAGCATTTGCTTTCTCAATTTGCAAAATGACTGCTGATCACAGTTTTTACAGACTTCACCTGTGCAAATTGATTTTTTTGTTTTCCCTTCACAGCAGCTGTACACTGAACTTAATGCTTGCTATTAAAAGGGGAAAAGCTGGAGTGAAATTATAACTTCTCCTGGTTTCAGAAGAGAAAAGGTTATCACCTGTGCATGAGCTGACTGGTGATATTTCTCAATCTGCAGAAAAGTCACTGTCCTTTTTGAGAAGTGTCATCCTGATGAATCATCTAATCAAAAAAAATTAGCATATGGTGGCATGAGGAAGTGAGAGTTTATGACAGTGCAGTCTGGTACAACTCATATTTCACTGCTTTTCCTGCTTACCAATCTGTAGCTTTGTGGCAAAAGAATATATAATTTACTTGAAGTTGAATTCAAATTAAATTCAAGACCTGATCTTAGTTCAAGTAGCAAGGTTGTTTCACCAGAATACTAGATACAGAATTAAAATATTTCCAGCCATTTAATTAGTAAAGGACTTAAATATTTCAGTTAAGCATAATGAAAAATACACTGTTTCCCTACAGCTAATTATTTGCTAGGATATTTCTTGTGTGTTTTCAAAACCTGATTTATATTTGTAAACACATCAGTTTCATGAATAATAATCAGGGGAGCATAGAATTGTTTAGTAAATTATGATCTGTAAAGGTGTATATATGTGCTACTAAGAGCCTTTATTTTACAGCATTGTACAACCTCTTGCAGTACTTAGGACAGAAACTTGTTAAGAAGTACAAAGATCATGTAATGGTAAGATCTATGTCACACTGAAGTAAATAGGAAAACCCCACAGACACCGATGGAAACAGAAGTAGGTTTGGAAGTAGAATATAAAAGATAAGGAGAATCTTTATTAAAAACTGAAAAAAGTCATGCAGGAGAAGGTAAATATATATGTATGTAAGTATTTGACAAGTGAGGTAGCAGTTTAGTTGCTGAATTCTAGAAAGTGGAAAGCCAGCTGAGGAAAGAGAAACTAGTTTTCTTCAAAAGGCTTTTTTATTCCTTGTCTTCTAAGAACCAAGGTAATACTGCCTTCTTACACATGCATACCCTCTCTTTTCAGTTCTAGAGAAAAGACATTACATGAAGGCTCGTCTCACTGAAGAGCCGAATGGCAGTGGGGAGAGTCAGAGCAGCCCCGTGCTGCTTGGCATGGTGACCTGCAGGAAGGAAAGCAGCAGGAGCAAGCAGCGGCCGAGGGTGCTGAGCCGTGGGGTGCAGGATGAGGCAGAACACCGCCTGCCCTGAGCGGTAAGCTGTCCTTCTCCCTGCTTGCCAACCAGTTGTAGTCCTGGGAAGCTGAGAAGTCATTTCAGTAATTTCAGCAGTTTTTAGATGAGATTCCCTTTTGTAACTCAACCCTATTTCCTCCAAATATCATTTAATTCGGGTCAGGGATCAGGGCAATACGGTTACTAGTGATTTGCCATATCACTTTTTTGATATGCATGCTGTTATTGCTTCAGCCAGGAGGATCAACAACGCTCACAGAGAACAAAACTCTGTAAATCCTACAGTCATCTTCTCCACGTGAGTAAATATTCAAGACAAATGATAACTGTAAATTTTTTTTTTTTGTTAAAAAGCCAGCTAAATCTGCAGCAGATGTAATAGCACAGCTCTGTAGCCTACAGCTTCAAGATTTGTTTATATTATGTAGACCATTCAGATATATATCATTTTTAATGCAACTGTTTTACTATTTGTAATGAGCAATCATAGTAATAAAAAAGGATAGATGTGCAACAAATGTCCCTGTAAGCCATAAAACCTGATTATTTGCAGTATTTAGGTGAAAGCTTATTCTCCTTCGTTTGTAAAGTTCCCGATATGCTTGGATGCGTTTGCAATCAATAACACAACACTTCACTCCACAAACACAACGACTGATCTTCTCTGACTTCGAGCCTCCTTTATTTCTGATGGGAATGAAATCAGCTGAAACGCAACTAGGTTGGGCATTAATAGAAGAGCTTCTAAATGCTGTTTCTGTTGCTAATGTGATGGGGAAGAGAATAGGGAAAAGGAGGGATAGGGATGGGTGTATGAGGAAAGTACAGGGTGGTTTGCTAAGCTTTACCTAGTGTACGGCTGGAATGAAGAGGTGCAATGAAAAAGCTGAGTGGAAGGAGCTGGATTTAGGCTATGCCTGGTCCAATTAATGCAATCAGACCCCAAAGAAGCCTGCCTGGTCTGTGGAACGCAAGCCTGGCAGTGTCATTTTAGGACTGAAAAGTGAGCTTTTCTGGCCAATATGTCAGGCTTAGGACCAGGTGAAAGAGGCTGGCTGAAGCCTGGAGCACTCGCTCTCTACCCAGGTATGCAGGGCAAGGGCCGCCCTCCCGGTACCGTCCGGGGGCTGCCCCCTCAGGGCCGCGGCGCCGCCCGACGGCCGCCCCTCACACGGCGTTGGGGCGGTTGGCGGGGCGGGACGGGGCGGCCCCGCGCCGCGCGCTGATTGGCCGCCACCGCTCCCCCCGCCCGGGCTGGCTGGCCGCGCCGCCGCTGCCGCCTCAAAGTTTGCCACCGGGCACAGCGGCGGCCGCGGCGGGGCGGGGGCTCCGCCGCTGCAGACGGGGGGGGCTTCGTGCGCCCGGGCGGGCGCGCTGAGGGGCCGGGAGGAGGGCGGGTGTCGCCATGCGGTCCCTGAACATCACCCCGGAGCAGTTCGCGCAGCTCCTGCGAGACAACAACGTGACGCGGGAGCAGTTCATCGCCCTGTACGGGCTGCGGCCGCTCGTCTACATCCCCGAGCTGCCCCGGCGCGCCAAGGCGGCCTTCGTCCTCGTCTGCGCGCTCATCTTCGCCCTGGCGCTGTTCGGCAACTGCCTGGTGCTCTACGTGGTGACCCGCAGCCGCGCCATGAGGACCGTCACCAACATCTTCATCTGCTCCCTGGCGCTCAGCGACCTCCTCATCGCCTTCTTCTGCGTGCCCTTCACCATGCTGCAGAACATCTCCTCCAACTGGCTGGGCGGTGCGTGCCGGGCCGGGCCGGGCCGGGCTCTTCTCGCCACGCCTGCCGTCCCTGGGCTGGCCCCTGGGCTACCCGGAGCTGCTCGGCCCCGGGCCGCCCGCTGGCCGCCCCCTCGGGCGGTGCTCGGGTGCCTGTGTGCGCCCAAAGGGTATTTCTTGTCCTTTTTTTTTCGGTCTTAAAACACGGTGTCAAGCAATTGTAAGTGGAAAAATAAAAGGGGTGGTTTTGCAGCGAGGAGCAGACGAGGTCTTGTAGCACTGAAATGTTTGGAGGAAAATGGTTGTTTGTAAAGTGGTGCTGTTAAATTTCGGTTTCCAAGGCTTCCTGTGGTGCTGCCGTTGGGAAATCGCAAAGGTTGCCTCCGGAGCTCTGCGATTTAATTCCAGTGCATCTGATGGACTAGAGTGCGGGGTGGGAATTGGTCAGAGGAGATTTGAAAAGCACTCAGACACCTAACACAAGGAGAAGTCGGCTTTACTTTTGTCTCAAAGCCAGGAACTGTCTGGGAGAAGTGATGAATATGAAACCACGTGCAAATGGTAGTAAATCCAACTTATATATTTTTTGCAGATATTTTATTTTCTTAGAAGATATCTTTGGGCAGGTAGCCCTCGTTTTTAAGATGATACAGATATTGAACCCTGAAATTAATGAGGATGTGTAATAAAAATAATGGGATAAATTGATAGCTATGCTGCTGTGCCTTCATTTTGACTATTCAAGTTCCAGTTCTTGCAGATGAACACAGCAGGAAAGTTGCTGCAGGCATCAAGGGGTCCCACATAAGAGGGAGAAAACTGAATTGGGTAGCCTTCCCTAAAGATTAGAGTTGTGATTCTCCTCCCTTGTAGGGCAGATGCCGGACTGTCAGCCTCAGACCACTTATCTGACCAGAGCCATCTAAAAGCTGGGTCCAATGAAGCCTCCACCTGAGGTGAATTACAGCAGATTTGGCAGAGGCATGTGGAACAGTATGAGTAAAGAGTGTATGTTTCCCTTCAATTTGTGTTACCTGATGCTTGACAAAATCCACAAGTAGTGAGTGTAAAAATGATGGCATGGTTGCGACAAATATATTCGGATATTCAGCACTTGGATATCTTGAAGTGTGCCATTGTATGGGTTTTACTGTACTTCTTGCCTTCCTTCTTTGCAGTGCTAGAGCTTTTTAAGTGCAAATAGATTCACAGGTCACATTGACTTTGATTTCAACCTTTATGGTCCCGGTAAGATAATTGGATTTAACTAACGTGGTATTGGCAGGGCATAATAAGTAGCATAATTGATGAATGTTGCCCTTCAGTGGGTGGGCAGAGAGTGAAGCAGAACTCAGGGAAATGGGATGTAAATTGATGGTGTCCCAGGGGTGTCTGATTCTTGAGGCTCACGCTGTGCGGCATGAGTGGTGATTACAGTTATACTGCAAATCAGAGCCTGCCAGACTGGGATGACTCTTTTCCTTTCTTGCTTTAAAGGTGTAATTTTCCTTTTGCCTTCCATTTTCTAGTCTGAGGAGGGTTTACCTCATCCACCTCAATGCTCTGAGTAGCGCGAGCTCCAACTCTGTTAAGAAAAAGCTGCTTTGCCTATGCAGTATATTCCTGCTGGACAAAGTGGTGTGTACTGAGTCGTTTGATGCATGAAATAGCTCTGGGTTTCTGAGCTTTTAGAGTCACTTCACTTCTTGATCTAGCTGCACTTGTATCACTAAAACAAGCACCTGTACTAGTTGATGTGTGCTGAGACACAAGTATGTTATGTACTCTACCTTTGAGTTGGAATTGGTCCTTTATTTCCATGCCTGTGTGCAGGCGTTTGTGTTTCTTTATCTTACTTTCCCCTTCAAAAACACACAACAGAACAGAAGTGAGGGCAGAACTACAGTTGCTCTAGGATGAGATACACAACGTACAGAGGTAAGAACAGCCACAGCTCTGAACTAGCTGTTAACTTTTAAGCCATTCAGCGTTATCTCCATAATGGGATGCTATCAGGAAGGAATAATTACCGTTTTGTTCCTTCTAAAGTGAAAAGTGAAACACTTTCACCCAAAGTACTCCAGCTGTGCATAATTTACAATAGGACTCCAGGGAAAACGTTAATAGCTGGCAATGTGAAGTAATTCAAATTGTGAATGGTAGAGTCACTCCTTTGTAATAGATTGTTTTTCAGAATTCTTTAGAAACAGAAGATTTCTACTGTTACACTTAGCAGAAGTTAATTCATTTCCAGCAGAGATGTGAAAGGCACTGACATGACTTCTTCCACAGTATGTTCATTAACACTTCTCTTACGGTTTAGCACCTGGAGTTTCAACAAACTGAACGTGCAGCTTGTTTTGCCTCGTGGTTACGCAGTGCTAACATAGCTGCTAGCTCTGCATATGAAGTAACTGGGACCAGCTCCGTCTTGACCAAAAATGGGTGAATCCATATCGTTTTCAATTCTGCGATCTCTTAAGAATCTGTATAACAGCGTGAGACTCTTAAAGTGATAGCATAAGATCCAATTTCTTATTTATACTTTGCAACTGAAAAGGCTGTAATTTCTAGATGACCTTTAAATAGAAATTCTGCAAACTAATCTCTCAGTAATGCAGAAGATGCAGTGGAAGAAAATTAAAATTGTGGCTTTGGCATAAATGATCGCTGGTATAAATTGTAGGAAGAGGATGAGATTGGAACTTGAATAAGAAGTGAATTTGGCGCATGCAGCAAGGGTGATCTTGGTGCAAACTGGAGTGATTGGAGGATTTTGCTCACTTAAGATCATAGGTGGGAGACAGCAGTAGAGGTCCTGTGGTCATACCTTTAACAGGCTGCCCTGTTAAAGGTCAATTTGGGCTCTTGTCTGGGCCAAATATCCTTAAGAGTTGCTTTATTTTCTGAAACGGATTAGTTAGCTGAGTAACAATGGTATCTTTGCAGAACTGCCTGCAGCAACTGGAAAATTACTTCTCATGTATAAATATAATAGTGCTAGGAAAAGATAAAGTCAAAACATGAGATTACTGTAGACCTAATATGTGTGCTGCATCTTGCTCGTGAATTTTGCATCTTATCAGACAGGATGTATCTTCTTAAAACTGGTGTCGAAGGTGTTTTTTTCCTATCACTTGGGGAGTATTGGGTCACCTGAAACACTATAAAACACAGCAGCATTCAAGATGCCCTCGTGTATCTTTTCTGGACTTCAGGTACTATGCAGGAGAGGTTTGTCTTCTGTCTGTTGTTGTCTTATCTGCCCATTATGTATAGCTGCCTTGCTTCCTGAATACATCTAAAGAAGCAGTAAAAGTCTTTTTAGGCA
Organism: Nettapus auritus; assembly: GCA_011076525.1. Taxonomy (NCBI): domain Eukaryota; kingdom Metazoa; phylum Chordata; class Aves; order Anseriformes; family Anatidae; genus Nettapus; species Nettapus auritus. The sequence goes on from CM021768.1 coordinate 64,221,758, forward strand.
CCTCGCATGCTCCTTGGTACAACAGTTCCTCGTCTCTACAGGTTTGGCTGAAAACCAAGTGGGGTGTCGTAGCCAGTTCTGCACTTAGGGTGCTTTCTGCACCAAAGAACTTCTGTCAAGCAGTGTGTTACTTCACAAAGTTTCTGTATGAGAATGCATAAACATTCCCTTCTGACAAAATCATCGTCAATAAAATCACTGGGCCCCTTTGTGCTTGGTATTCACAGATGTATCTCTAAGCTCTTATTCTTATTTTCAGTGTTGCTTCAGGACCTTGTTCTCCCTGGCTCGCTTCTGGAATGTTCCTTGATGCTGGACAGTTCCCATATGCTCTGAAACTCTGACATGCTTTTAGGGTTAATACTAGACGGTAAAACTGGAGATGAGCTTCCAATAACTGAGTATATTTTCTTAAGCTTTTTTAACTTTTCAATTCAAGTTGTGTCTGGATTTGGTGTAAGTCAAGTCAGAGATGCAAGAACACTCTTCATCAGTCTCCCACAGTGTAGGAGGTTATGTCTTTGGATTGTCTGTGTCAATGAGAGCAAGATGATTTTAGTTCTCTGTTTTGTTGAAATCCTGCCTTTGCATTCATTCTGTCACTACTATTGTTTACTTTCATGTATGTGCTTATAAGTAGAGGTAGGAATAAAGTTCTGTACGAAGATAGTTTGAGAACAGGTTATCCAGTGAATACCTCAGTAAAGAAAATAATGGGCTTAGGGTTTTTTTTTTTTCTTTTTTTTTTTAAATATAATATATTGGCAGGATGACATCTGATAAAAGAAGAAGAATACTGATAGAAGAAAACTTGTATGTTTAGCACAGGGAATCGTGGATCAATATTCAACACAATGACTGATATGAAATGTTTGCTGTTGCATTAATCAGGCAGAGAAAGCAAGCAAGTTGAAGAATGCGGGTGGATTGGTTAGTGTTTTATCTGAGGTGGTTGTTATATTCTTGGCAGAAGTACCTGGCAATCTTTGACGTTGATTGAGATGTTTATTGATGTTTACCCTCACCTGTCCTGCTTACTATTTCTACCACAGCTGCAAGTGGTATAGTGCCCTTTGATGGTTTGGTGTTCTAACAGCAGTCCTTTGCTGCAGAGCTGTCCTGCATCCTTGCACATTTGTATTTGTTTTTACTCATTGATTGCTTTGTTTTGCAATAAGCTGCTGATTTGAGGTTGCCTGAAGGCTGTGGTGCCTGTCTCGGTGGCTTTGTCAAAACAGACAAAGCTAAATGTGAGCCTTGGTGGGGAAGGAGTGTGGACAGTGTGAAGACAGAATTCCTTGGCCAGCTAGCCCAAGTTGTGTTCACACTTTCAAATCACAGCACAGAGGGAATGGTGTGGACTGTACCATGTATTGGTGAACAAACTGGGCTGTTCAAGGTACATGCTCTAATTGTGTGGGCTCAAACCAAACCCTTATACCTTGTCTGCTGTACTTGACCTTAAACAGTGAGGTATAAATAACTACAGATCTTCTATTATTGCGTGCTACGCTCATATGTTATTTGGGGCAGAGCAGTGCATAATGTTCATTATTCTCTACAGGTCACAGGTGAGAGGCTTGTGCATCACAGTTAGCAAACTACTAAAGATACAAAATACCTGTATACCCAAGAATCGGTATAAAACAATGCTGTGCCCAATCCAGTATGAAGGACCTTCACGGATACAAGCTCTATTATTACAACTGACTTGTTTTCTGCCCTGAAGTTACAAAATAAAAGAAATCAGACCTTGCTTGCATCAAGGAAGCTGGAGAGAACTGTTTTGGAAGTTGAGAGAGAGATTTTTCAGTGCAAGGGCTTGATCAATAACACTTCAACAAAGCTAAAATATAACTTTTACCATAATGGTTTTCAGACTTTTGCTGTTGTTACCCTAATAAAAGAAAAATAAACGGATGTTTCAAACAGTGGTGATGAAATGGCAAACTTAGAGATACAGAGACAACACCTGATAATGAAGATGCAAAGAACTGCTTAAGGGCATACTGTTCATATTTGCAGCCTTCTGAATATGTTGTCATTGGGGAAAACTCTAATAACTGAATAAACCATGCAGTTTTTGGCAGTGCATGAGGAATACTTTTGGGAATGTCTTAGCTTCTTACAAAGGAGAAGCAATTAGTTATTTTCATTCCCAATAATCCCCCGTAAGTTTTCTTTCTCCATTGGAAATGGTTGGAATTAAATGCTTCAGTGCCTTCTTAAGTAACGATCTATTGGAGGTCTTTGCTGAAAGACTTACTTTGTAGAAAGTTAAACATTTTAATACTTTACCACATCTTAAATATGTGTATTTTAAAATATTCCAAAAAGTCATGTTTCTGTATGGGGGGACTATGTCACAAGTGGAAAATGAGCAGGCATAAAAGGAGATACTTTCTTAGCAAGTTTCTCTTTAAAAATAAATAAATTCAATGGCCTTTAGAAAGTCCTTGAATGTTTGTCAGATTCTTTTCACTACATACTAGATTCCTGAAACCACTTCATGGTTTGCAAAAGAACTGAAGCAAAGCTCTGCTGTGAAAGATTGAACATAGACACTGCTCCCCCTGTAAGTGAAGAAGAACCTAAGGAGTAGATGGGGTAGGAGAGGGGGAAGGAATGGATAAGCAGAGGAAAAATGCCTTTTTTCTTTTTTCTTTTTTTTTTTTTCCTGAAAGTAGCTACAAATTTCTTTACATCAAAGGTGAGCTGCACAGAAGCAGTCGATAGAAGATTTTATATTTTGAAGTTTTTCCCTCTTTAATCCTATGTATTGTATTTACCAGGTGATCTATCATTTTGAGCCCTGATAGAAGAAATCTAATTTTAGCCCATTAATATAATAAATTCATGGAGCTATTTTTCTGCTCTTATCGCACTTTTCATCTTTGACAAGACAAACAATGACTTTTGTGCTTTGTTTTCAATAATTTAAAGGCTGCGGGAGTTCGAACTGAAAGGTTTAGAAATAACAGAGCAACCTGCTCAGCTTGGAAATAGTGAATGATAGAGCTTCTCTTAAACTCCTTCGCTTAGCACTGAAGGTGGCTTTAGTAATTTATGTCCGTTTCAGAGAGTGCCCTGAAGCTGTTGCCCTTCCAGGATATCTGGGGCCCTAGTGGTAGGGCTTTCTTCTTGACGTTGGAAGCAAGGATTCCAGGCCCCCTTTTCCACAGGTCTCTTGTTCAGTGATTACAGCCTTCCCTTAATTAAGGGGAAGGAAGAAGAGATGCATCACCTGTGTTTTGGGAAGGCTTAGATCCCATAAAAACTACCTCACCTGTTAACATAAACAAGGTTGTGTTTAGTGTCCAGAACAATGTGTTGAGTTTTGGGCTCCAAGTACAGGGTATTTATAAATGGCTGAGTTCAGCAGAGGGCTGAAAAAGGACTGAAACCAATTTAAATATAATTAAGGATGATGGAGCTGGATCTCAAGTCTGAGGTCAGATTTCCATTGAAGTTGACTCTTCATCTGGCTGTGACACTTTAACCACTTTCTTTTTTGTTAAACAGTTTCAAACACTCATATGAACTAGAGCTGATTTTCGTTCTAGTCACTGAAGTTTGGTGAAGTTTTACACATGAAACACTGTAATGCCTCATCATTTCAGAAGATAGGAACTTCTTGTGTAGTGAGTGACAATTCAAAGCAAACAATAGCCCTAAAGTGATGTGGTAACATTAATGCAAGTTGATTTTCAGAGATGCTGGCCTTAGTTGCATGAGGAGCTTCAGGGAGGTTGAAATACTGTTCTTACAGTATTGATACATAGAGGCTTTCTGAGTAGCTTTTAATTAATGTCCTTTTGAAAATTTCTTGTTATTTTTTGCTTTCTAAATGTATGTGGCTGTTTTTCCTTGGCTATGAAAGTTCAATCCGTTAAGGAACTGAGATGCCTGCATGTGACTGAGCAAGCGTCTATTTCAGCCTACTTCACCTGCAATGAAAAACATCCTTTTGTTTAATGATTCTGGAAGTGGTAATGTCTCTCTTCATTTAGCTCAGAAGGGTTAATCTATAGATACTATACAGACTCTTCCTTTTACTACCTTTTTAAAGGTGACGTATAGCTTAGTTGGTCACTTTTTGGGAATGGGCCTTCAGAGATGAGAAGTGAGGAATTTTTACAGCCTTTTTTTTCTTGGAGATTAACCTAATAGTGTAATGTTAGTCTGTGCTCTTTGACTGTTATTGGGAAGAAAATGGGAACATATCAGTAAAGGCAATGAAAGTATGAGTTTAGTGGATCTTTTCACTCTTCATTTGGGAGTTACCACCCATTGAACTCAGGTGTTCTGTTTGCCTTTTGAATAGTTAGACATAGGCTGAAAATTCTGCCAGACTCATAATTTTAGTGAAAGTCACTGCCTAATTTTATTACGTATTAGGGTGATAGACTGATACTTCTTTGCTTCCTACGAGCGTTTTAGAATTCTGGGACTTCAGTGAAAGAATCTTGTATTGACAGTGTATCTGGGTAAGGTGTAAATGATGATGATGTAAAGGAAATATTGACAGCTGTTCCAGGAACTAATAGCCAACATGGAACTGTAGGCATATAAGAGAACTGTAGGAACGCAGATACACAAAATGATCTCAGGGTCACAAATGGACAGAAAATGAGTGAATGAGGAACAGGCTGGGAAAGCTGTTAACACAGGATTTTTGTTGAAGACTTATTTAAACACAGTTTTAGAGATGGCTGGACTTGAGTGTGAGTAATAGAAAATGATAAATAACCTGGTAATAATTGAATATGTACTTTTTGGAAGCTATAGCAGCAACGAAATCTGAAGATCTATGCTAGTTATGTATAAATACAGCATCTCACTGGAAATCTATAAGGCTGTGAAAACGCAGCTAGGAAATTGCATTTAATTTCAACATTGTCATCAACATAGTGTGTTAATTGCAGGAAGAAGGATGATTTGGAGAATGGAAAAATGATGAAGAGGTTGAATTTTTCTCTTAAGTTATGCATAGCAGAGGACTCCTGTAATATAACACTCAGCAGAAAGTTGCTTTAAGTGCCAAAGTGTACAAATAGGGTGGCATTTAAATGAGCAAAAATAAATGTATTTGCAACAGCAGAAAAAGTCAACTTCTAAACAAGCGACACTAACACCTTGTAAAAACTAAAGGGTAATCTGCCGAGGTAAAAGATAGTATCCCTGTAACTTTACATTTGACAGTAAATGTTGGAAGACTTAGTCAAAAGCAAAATAGGAATAACTCTTGGACTGACACGGAGAAAGTGAATGTAGAATCATAGCATAACCTAAGCTGGGAGGGACCTGCAAGGATCATACAAATCCAGCTCCTGGCTCTATGCAGGACCACCCTAAAATCAGACCCTATGCCTGAGAACATTGTCCCAGCGCTCCTCAGTGCTGTGACCACTGCCCTGGGGAGTCTGTCCCAGTGCCCGACCACCCTCTGGAAGCAGAACCTTTCCCTAACACCCAGCCTGCCCCTCCCCATGCCGTTCCCTCGGGTCCTGTCACTGTCCCCAGAGAGCAGAGCTCAGCGCCTGCCCCTCCGCTCCCCTCGTGAGGCAGCTGCAGGCCATCATGAGGCCTCCCCTCAGCCTGCTCTGCGCTGGGCTGAACAAACCAAGGGACCTCAGCTGCTCCTCGCACATCTTCCCCTCCAGACCCCTCATCCTTGTAGCCCTCCTTTGGAAACTCTCTAATAGTTTTATGCCCTACTTATATTGTGGTACCCAAAACCGCACACAGTGCTCGAGGTGAGGCTGTACCAGTGCAGAGTGGGAATAACAGTAGGCATTCATATGTCCTTAGAACTCTTGTTCTTACAGGTGCAGTATGCACAATGGAAGAGTGACTATTGGAAGCTGCATTTGATGAATTGTTTAAATAGGAGACCTAGCATTTTAACTGTTAATATATATATAGAAATACTAGTTTGTTCTTTTTGCATGATATCACTTTGTATTACAGTAGACTTCTTAGTATTTTTCATGAGCCACAACAGTTGCCTATTTTACTTTCTGACTATTGCAGGTGCCTTTGCATGCAAGATGGTACCATTTGTTCAATCCACTGCTATTGTAACTGAGATTCTTACAATGACCTGCATTGCTGTGGAAAGACATCAGGGAATTGTGCATCCGCTAAAAATGAAATGGCAGTACACCAATAAAAGAGCTTTCACGATGCTTGGTAAGCCATTTTGTTTTTAAGAAGAGGTTCAGAATGTGCAAGCAATGCTAAAGGAATGTCACAATTTCAAATGATCCTTCCATTACAACACAAAGAATATAGGTAATTGTGCTCACACAGATTAAATTACCTTTGTACATACATACAAATGAAGGTATTTTGAGAGAAGGGAAACTGATAACAGAAGATCTTGCTGTTACAGATATGAATGTTGACTGATGTATGCCTCATTGAAAATTACTATTAAATAGTCTATTTTGCATGGTTTTTAAAGATGAAGCTGTTAAACTTTTCATACCAAAACTTATATTCCTTGTTGTACAGAGTATTAAAAAATTTATTTGTTTACAGGCATAGTCTGGTTGCTGGCAGTTATTGTTGGGTCACCGATGTGGCATGTTCAACGGCTTGAGGTATGTTAGGTGAAATGAGAATTTATATTTTCAACTCAGTCCTTCCTGGATCTTTTTGCACCTTTAGCAATGAGATTGAATAAGCTCTTGAGAAATGTAATAGAGGAATAACAGAAATGGAGCTTTTGTTTTATGTGCCAGCAAGAGAAAGATGAATAATTAGGACTTGCATGCACGACAAGATGGACTGCCAGCGAGGACTAGTCATGTCTACCCTCATTAGGTCAAAGACTACTGATTGTATCTGTGATTTGCACTGTAGCTTCCTTTTTCCTTTTTCTTGAAGTGCACTGACTCAGCAATGTAGGACTTAGATTGATGCTTCAGGATGATGATGTCTTCTGCAAGATTTTGAAGAACTGTATCTAGTTTAAAGTGTAATTAACTGCCTATTATAGTTTGAGTTACTGTACACTTTTTTGGGGAAAAAAAAAAACAAAAAACTTGCCAGAGTCTGTTGCTCGTGAGTCTGAATGCTTACAAATTTATTCTAAGAAGTTGAATATGTGAAGTGTCTATACACCTATCTCTATTCACAAAATAAGTAGCTGAGGCTTTCTCTGAAAATCCTGGTGTAAAAAAAGTTTTAAGGATTGCAACTTAGAGCATCTCCTGACCTTTCTTTGTCAACTTGGGTCAATACAACACTTAGTATGGAGAAGTGGTTGGAAGAATTTTGGAAGAATTTTCTCACTTTAAAATGTCTCTCTGTTGAATTTCAGTTCTTGTATTAAGAACAAAGAATATTTCAATAATGCTTTTTTTTTTTTTTTTTTTTTTTTACACTTGAGATAATTACTGTAGTGACTCAACTCCTTTATGCTTGTTACAGGTTAAATATGACTTCTTGTATGAAAAAGTCTATGTTTGTTGCCTGGAAGAATGGGCCAGTCCAATTTATCAGAAGATATATACCACCTTTATTCTTGTTATACTCTTTCTTCTTCCACTGATATTGATGCTTTTTTTGTATACTAAAATTGGTTATGAACTATGGATTAAGAAACGAGTGGGAGATGCTTCTGTTCTTCAAACCATTCATGGGAATGAAATGTCTAAAATATCAAGGTTTGTAAAATAAAATACAATTGGCATTTTGACTTTTAGAAAGCTATTTTTATCGACAAGTTTTGAGAACCAGTGCAAAGAAGTCCATCTTGCCTGTGGGGAATTCAGCAGGCATAGCCTGGATTTTTAAAGTTAGCTAATTATTTAAATAAAATGCCCATATTAATGCAACTTAAACAGTTTTCATCAAAATGAAAATTGCCACACCTTGAATGTCAAGCTTTTTCAGTAAATCTAATACTCTTCATCATGAAGTCCTTCTTTTTAAAAGATATAGGTCATGAGTTAGAAAGTAACTTGGAAAAATGTTGGTAGGTTATTTCCATATATTCTATGGAAAGTTCTGTATAGAATTCTGAAACTGTGAATACTGCTTTATGATCTCAGAAGTTAAAGTGGTATGAGGGGGGGATCAGAATTCACTTCAAAACTATTTTCATGCAGTTTATCTTGTTATAACTTCTGAAGAGTTTTTGAATGTTCTCAGATGTGTTTGTGTGAGACTACATGGATGGTAGCTGTCTATCTGAAAAGTTATCTTTTTTGTTCACTGATAATTACTGATTTTTGTAAGTTTGTTTACATTTATAACATGTTTGCTATTGAGCACTGTTTATGGGCTACCCTTCATATTACCTCACATTTTTGCCTTTAATTTGGCAAATTGATCTATTGAATGATGTGTTAGAAACCTCTAACAGGTCAGTTCATTGAGGAGCATATCACCTGAAATATATATTGTAAGAAATAGCTTCAAGCTGCTTGTAAGTAATGGTTCCTTAGACATTTGTCTAATAGAATACCCAAGAAAGCAGATGATTTTATCATTTGGAACTGAAAGAAGATGCATTCTTACAGAAGTTAAGATGATGTGAGCTTTGGGCTACTCCCAGGCTTAGCGAATGTCCCACATAATGGGAAGAAGATTCTGTAACTGCAAGTGTTACTTCTTTAGCTCAAGTGAGAGATCTCGGGATCTAGAAATGTAGTTATATGAATAATATATCATTTTGAGAAAAATGATAAATTCTTGTGTACCTTGAGTTTGGGAGGCATTCTGGTGCAGGTAAGGGAGCATATTTCTTGCTCTCAATTCCAGCATTTTACTTACCAACAAAGGCTGAATGTTTCAGGCATAGCTTCACCTACTCTCAAATTCTTTGTATAATCAGGTGCTGCAGGTATGGCAGTGCTCCCAGTTCTAGGACTGAACTCTTGTTTTTGGAGCTATTAATGGAATTTCATGGTTTTTAACTCATCTGTTACTGTAGGAATTACATCTGCTTAAATAGAATGAAAATACATTGCGAGACATGCTCATGTCATTGCTTGCTGCTGCTATGGAAATGCCTTGCTTTCCTGACAGGGAAATAACAGGCATTATTTATTTACTACTCTTATATGCTACCACGGTTCTTGTTTCAAAGGGAATGATGCACTTCTGAGCGTTCTTCCAGCGTTTTGTTTGCATCTGCAATCATCGGACATGTTTGCATGTTTCACTCAGTGAAACATATGTGAACCACAAATCAATTCATAGTGATTCAGTATGGAATGTCTTGATGCAATTTCAGGAAGAAGAAGCGAGCAATTGTTATGATGGTGACAGTGGTGTTTCTCTTTGCAGTCTGTTGGGCCCCTTTCCATGTGATCCACATGATGATAGAATACAGTGAGTATCTGCAATGTGTCATACAATAAAGTCTTTCCTAGTGTGCTTTTTTTCTTTTCTGATAATGGAACTACAGATTATGAAAAGCTAGCGCTGTTGCAGCATTTGGCTATAAAATACTGTCTGTTAGCACAGGTTAATGGTGTGCTTATAAATCCTGAATCACTGTCTTGTAATGGAGGTGTGTAATCAACAACAGATGAATTATTCTGAAGTCTGAGGGATAGAATGTTCTGCAGTGCTCACACAAAATGTAAGTACATTTCAAAAAACCTCTTATCAGATGTAGTGTTTGGGAAATACCTTGTATCTGAGATATACTTGTTTGTCAGCCACATCCCCTCTTTCCTGCTGTGTGAGTTTAAAAAAAGAAAAAAAAAAAAAAAAAAGATCCTTATATCTTACTGTAAGCCTGACTGGACTTTCTTGCAGGAAGGCTGGGAGGGAACCCAAATTCTCTGCCAGCTCTTTCAGCATTTGTATTATAAAAGAGAAGGTTGCCATTGTTTTCAGAATTTGTACAGCACATAATGCAGTTCTGAAAAGGAGGTTTACTATTCATAACAAGACTCCAGAAATAGCAAGACTTGAATATTAGGATGGTGAGCCTGTCTCTGTAGATTCATTTTCTTTCTGTCTGTCATCCTACCCTAATTTGCTGAAAGGTCAAAAGTTCCAGGCTGGAAGGTAAAAGTTCTTTGCAAGTAGAAAACCCCTTGAACACGTAATTTCAGAAATTAAATTTAAATTTTAAACGTGAAGACTACTATTTGCATCTACATAAATTATCATACTGCTTTGAGTTAAACTGCTGTGAAATATTTATCCTTTCACATGGTGTACTTTTAATGAGGTAGGCATATTGGAAATATAAATACTGGACATAACGGTGATAATGGTGAGGCACTGGAACAGGTTGCCCAGAGAGGCTGTGGATGCCCCATCTCTGGAGGTGTTCAAGGCCAGGTTGGATGAGGCCCTGGGCAACCTGATCTAGTGGACGGCATCCCTGCCCATGGCAGAGGGGGGTTGGAACTACATGATCTTTAAGGTCCCTTCCAACACAAGCCATTCTGATTCAATGATAATATCCCTTTCTTATTATCTTCTAATCCATCTGAACTTCTTAAGTGTTCTGGGTTGGACGCTAGTTTTGAAATACGCTCTTGTTATCTGCCCTCTTCACTATTTGCCTAAATTTGCTTGGGTCTTGCACAGTTCACTTCCTATCTCCTACGTGGGTGCTGTGACAGGATGTGGGACTCTGCAGCTGGCAATGCGTAGGACCAGTAGCTGTTGTACTCTGCTTTGAAAATGCAGCAGCCATTTATTTGCCTTCTCTTGCAGATGAGATCGTAGATAAGTTAGCAGTTCTGTAGCCAGTTAGCAGAACCAAATCATGTTTATATGTGGGAAGAATAAAAAATACAAATCTGTGACTATTAGAATTGTCTGAGTTGTCCCATGGTGGGGTTGCCTGTAATGATCCATGAACGGGGCTGTGTATAATGCTTCACTTTTTTTCACTGCCGGTTTGGTGGATTATTTCAGCTGCTGCGTGGTGTTTATTTTGCTGTGTAAAACTTAATACTGTTTATTCCAAGTTTGGTAGCTAAGTATTTCAATTCAAGGAATTCAATGAGATCTCAGTAATTAAGAGTGAGATATGACCAAGAAGATGCATTTTTTTATACCGTGAGATGATCTGTGCCAGCAAAGATTAAGAACCCTCGAGTGGTTGATGGCAAGACAGGGATTGCTGTTATGGTGTTATAGTACTTATATATTGGAGAAAGATGTGAAATGCAGAGCCAGAAGAAAAATAAACAAGGCCTATATTTAGGAAATCAGAAGTTTTCTGTTGCTTTGCCCCTAAGCAAGCTTTTTGGATAATAAATTGCTTATTTTGGACTACTATGTTCTTCCTGATGTATATATAAAGCAGGGCTGCATGGTAGATTGTATTCTTTCCTTGCTGATGAAATCCCATTGATAATATTAAAGGCCTCTAGCAAGGTTTTTTGTTGACGTTAAACAAAAACTTCTAATGCCATATTTTGTATATATATATATATATATATAGACTAAGCAGTGGATATTTATGTCATTCTGTGCTTATAGCGTATTTCCTTTTTCTTTCCAGGTAACTTTGAAAAGGAGTATGATGATGTAACAGTCAAAATGATCTTTGCAATCGTTCAAATTGTAGGATTCTTCAATTCTATTTGCAACCCTATTGTGTATGCTTTCATGAATGAAAACTTCAAGAAAAATTTTCTGTCTGCCATCTGCTTCTGCATTGTCAAAGAAAATATGTCACCAACCAGGCAACTTGGAAACTCAGGGATTTCTATGAGGCAGCAAAAGGCAAGTGTTTCTCAAAGAGATCCCACTGACTCTGATGAGGCCAGGAGGGAGGCATTCAGCGATGGCAACATTGAAGTAAAGTTTTGTGATCAACCGGCTTCAAAAAAGAATTTGAAAAAGCACCTTTCCTTATTCAGCTCTGAGATTACTGGGCATTCTGCATTGGGAAGTGGACAGTAGCATTACAAAGGTTTTCAGAATGGGGAAAAAAATGTTCGCTTTATATCATAACTTTGAACAAGCCATTTAAAGTAGTTTTCTACTTTAAGTGTTGAAATGAGAGAGGGGGAAAATATTTTGATGATAATGTTGGAATAATGGTCAAGAAAATGTAATATGTTTTATAAAGAAAAGGAATAACATTTTGGAAAACAATCTTACTGTGTGATTTCCAGAAAGATACTTTTCTTCCTCAGCTAATTTGGGGCTTGCTTGCCCTCTGATTGAGGTATACCAAACAACTGTTGGTATATATGATCTGTTTATTCTGTCTGTTTCCTGGCACTCTGCTGGACTGTATTCAGCTGAATGCCAGAAGACAAGAACTATGGAGAGAGTGCACGCTTCCTTTGGACAGTTTAGGAATCTCACATGGGTCTAATGCTGTTCATAAGATCTGCTCTGTGCAGCTCTGAGGACAGAGAAACTTCCTATCTGAGTTCAGGAAAAATGCAGACTGAGATGCAATTCTGTTTTGCAAAGTATGTGAAAGCCAGCCAGAATTCGGTTCTGAAGAAATTATCATTTAGATTTCATGCATGTCTGGATTTTGTTAACAGCAAGTTAATAGAAATTAACAATGCATGTATAACTAATGTTTTATTTTTACAAGTTAACTTTTGGGTACAAATTTAAAGGCCCGTGTCCTTCCCTGTAAACTGCATTATTCCTCCTGAAAAAGGTAGAAGTTAAAAAAGTGCTATATGAATCGAGGCCTGCATATCCTGGAAGTGTGGTCAGTAAACACTGGATTTATTTTAGTCATGTTTTCATATGCAGTTTATGGTTTGAAATTGTGTTGCTGTTTTCTGGAGGTATACGAGGGCCAGGCTCAGAGCCTGTTCGACTTTACTGAAGACTTCCAGTTGAATACTGTAGTCTTTTGACCAGACGGTCAAAAAAATTCTAAAAAAAAAAATAAATAATAATAATATTGCTGTCAGTGTGTCCAACTGAAAAAAATGTAAAATCAAAAGTTTCTTACGAGTGTGGGACTGGGAAAAAAACTATGATCTAGAATGGTATACTGTGATCTGATCCCACAAACAAGGCTTTGAAATACATAATTTACACCTCCATTTAATTTTGATTTGAATCCTTCAGTTGCCTGTGAAATGTTGATGCTCTTCTGTCATCCCTTGCTTCCCCTAGTAGATTTTATATTTTGTTTACACATAATTGTCAATGAAAATGATTCATTGACATTCAAGGATAATTTGGAAGTACACCGGTCCTTCTGTGTAACATTTACAGACATCCATTGGGTAAGGCATTCTGATGCTGGCTTGTGATATACTCTTTATTATTTATTTTACTGTGTATGATATACTCTGATGCAATTACAGAGAAAGATTCTGAACTTGCCCTGACAGCCAGGAATTATGAGCACTCTTGTTTTATATTAGTATATGTATTAAATAAAATACTGATTTCAGAGACCTAGGTCTGGGTGAAACAGCATGAGTGAAATCACATTTTGCCTCAGTCAGTCATGCAAACATGCCCCTGTGTATTACCTTTGCATAATGCTGGTAAGTAACAGCAACAATTTTTGCCTGTGATTACATCTGTGATTTTCTTTGCATTTTTTAGTTCAAGTTTCTAATCTAGAAATGTGTCTCGTAGTGAAGTTTTCTACCCTGCAAGTAGGGTTTCAAAGGTTTAACACCGTTTTCCTTGGTGCAGAGTTGATCTGGCTGCTGATGAGAACTATGTGGTTTGACAGAATATGTTACTGACAAGCAGTTTTTCTTAGGCTTTTCACTTTATTTGTACTGCTAATTTCAATGACATTTTAACAACAAAGTTGATAGCTGCTTTGTAAAATTTCCAAGTATTTTGTGTTTTTGTTTTATCTGTTTCTTCTATTGTATCATAAAATATTATCTCAACAAATGACTGTTACAGTATTGTATTTTTTTAATTAAAATTCCATTTTGGCATTGCTAGTGCTGTTTGCACTGGGAGCATCTACTATGAACTTTGAGTCTTTTTGTTTGTTTGGAGATTTATATAAGCTTATATTTACATTTTTAGGGATTAATTTCCAGTTCTAGTACAAGTTCCAGCTGCTACTGTCATCCCGAGAGATATGATTTAAAGGGCTTTTTACTGAAAAAGGTAGGAGGGGAAAAAATCCAATCTTGTGGTAGGAAAGAAATGGTATTTCAGCACAGATATGTGGTTACAGTTAGGTTAATATAAACCAAACTAATACAGACAGTTCTTGTACATCTTAATAAACTATATCATTAGTGCCTTTTGACACAATAGTTGTCTCAAACCAGATAATCTTGTGAGAAATCCTAGCTCCAAGGAATAGAAGATGCTTTATTGAATTGAGCAGAACCAAGATTTTGCCCATGTTTTCTTAATTTGCTGGAGCTTTAGCTTTGATTTAACTAACACATCATTCTGTTGAATTTAGTCAATTTTCTGTCCAGGCTAGTAGCCTGTCCCTGTCTGTTGCAATGGCTCATACCGTCTTTGAGTGTTCAGCTGTGACTGGGTACTTTATCTAAAGGAAATCTAACACTGCTGTGAAAAGAACAGCCCTGCTCTACTCCCTGCTTGCCTGCTGATTTCTATTTTATGTTGCTAGAATTTCATGGTGAGCCTGATCAGAAAGCTTTCTGGATTGAGATTCACCAGTAAATAGAAAAGATAACCAAGATGATTTCCCTGAACTGAGGGCATTTAACAGCTGTTGTGTTTGTTGAGGAAAAATGCTTCTGCAAAGTTCCTGTCTAATCTGTTTTAATTTGTTACATTTTGAAACATCTTAAATAAATAAAATTTCTTTGCTCAGATTACTTTTACTGTTCTCAGCTGTAAGGAAGGATCTGTGCCTGTAAATTTACGACGAAATGATGCCAGCAACTGGCATAGAAGTGAAGCCGTGAATCTGTAAACATGAATGGACCAGAAAAAAGCATCAGAGATGTGGTCTTGATGCAGTCGTCTCAGCTGAGTTCAGAGGGTATAAACATGAAGAGCAGTGAGTAGAAGGGAACAAACCACTCCAGTGACTGTGCAGCTGTTCCAGAGTTCTTTCTCTGGGATGGGGAGAAAAAAGGGATAAAAATCATGTGAAATTACTTCCTTGCAGCGTTTTAATGTTTGTGTGGGGTATTAGTTTCTTAGGACAACAGGTGCTTTTTTTATGGGTATGTTTTTAATCTGTAGAAATACGTACTGTGATAGTTTGAGTAGACAGAGAGCTATGCTTTTATTGAGGACGCTTGGTTCTGTTATGGGCTAGCACAATGCAATGTGGGCATTACAAATCTGAGTATAATGAACAGAGTGCTTGCAGTTCCCTGCAACACTAACAGGGCTGTTGTAGGACAGCTGTGGTACTGAGTGCTCGGGCCCTCTAGGTGCATCCCAGGACATGTCCATCTGAGACATAATGGAAGGCTTCATGGAAGAGGACTTGGGCATGTGGCACTGCTGGCGTGGTGTTTGGATGTGTGTGCTCTGTTTGTGCGGGACAATGAATACATGGAGCTGTGCACAGAACACATGAAGGAGAACACAGGATCTGTTTTATGAGGTGGTTAGTTGGTGATACAGGGAATCCATAGCTCGAGTTCTCTTTATTCAGGGTGCCAGGTGGCTGGTCTCCACTGTTTGCTGTTCAGTAACTAGTTAAGTGTTGGCTTTGTCACCTGTATTGGGCTTATGTGTCAAGGTGCTGGCAGGGGGCTACTGGGCTCTTGTGTGAGAAGAGGGTGGGGGCTGCCTGGTGCTGGCCACTGCCAGCTCCAGCAGCCCCACCACCAGCACAGCTGAACCCCTCAGCAGGAGTCTGCAGTGCCTCACAGGCATGAAGGTTAAGTGCCTCAAAGGTCAGAAAGGGTGGGAAACACCACAGGGCAAGAAGGGAACAACATGGGATCCCAGCAGCAAAGGGAGCACCCAGGTCAGGAAGAGGTGCTCCAGGTGCTGGAGCAGAAGAAGCTCACCACAGGCCCTGGGAGCCCTGGCCAAAGCAGGGAAAGTGTGATAGGGAAGGGAGAGATGAACTGCCATGTGCTGACCATGTGTCCTATCTCATTATCCTCATATTTTAATTGGCAATCAAGTAATTTACCCACAACAGTAATTGGTAAACAGCCTCCATTTTTATCTTGACCCATGAGCTTTTCATTCCTGTTTCTTATTTTGTACTGCCCCCAGCAGAGCAAGGGGAGTGAGTGAGTGGCTGGGTGGGTAGCATGAGGTTTACACATTTACACAAACTTTTGTTTCTGTCTGTACTGAAAGTCCTGCTTCAACACCTCAAAATTGGCTTCTGTAAGGCTTGCTGGACATTGTAGGTATCATTAGTTTACTCTGTTGAAGCCTCAGTTCATTTGACATTCATGATGTTGTTTTAGAAGTCTCCCTGGTGACTTGAGACAGGAAGGAATATATGCTACTACTATGTCGTTACTAGTTCTTTGCAAGTGACTCTAGTCGTTTATGCAGACTTTCTCTGATGCTCAAATAGATTCTGGTTTTAATGGCTATCTGTGGTCCTGCTGTTAAGATGTGATATGTCTTTACCAGCTTCTGATTACTCTTGCTTGCATGAGTAATTTCCTGTTCTAGGATTTCTGGTCTTTTTCCTCTGTCTTGCCAGAAGTGGGAGTTTTCCTTTCTGACTTGTCAGTAGCAGCTGCAGTGATCTGAGCTGCCTCTTTCAGACGTAAAGAGGTGTTAGTATCTGCTTTAAAAAAAATAATAATAATAATAATTCATGCCTTCATTTAATTAATAATAACAACAAAAGTCATGCTGGAGTAAAATAGTGTTAAAGGTGTTTGACCTCATGTAACTGTAGATGAAGCTAATGCATCAGAAGAACTAATGGCAAAATGTGTTTTAGATTGAGCAACTGAACTGTAATGCTGTATTCCATCTGCAGGAATAAATTAAGAACACAGCAGACTACTCTCCTCCAGAGTTGCATAAGTGTTTATAATGTAACACTTATCTGAAACACCTGCAGAATCTGGTCTTAGATTAGGACGCTTAATCTGCTTTGAAATTCTCTTGATGAGAATTTCTCTTGATCTGAAGAAGCAGAGGCTGGTGCACTCGCTCCTTCTGCAAAAGACAAAGCCCCCCAAGGTTTCCCCAAGAAGGGCAGGAAAAAGCAGCTGATGAGGTTGTGAATCAGAACATTTATCTGAGCAACGTTTGAGAGAGAGGTGGGGTGGGGTGGCGTGGAGGTGTGCCAAGCTCTCTTTGTCCATAGCCGCGGGGCCCCTTGGTGTGCTTGTAGGGCCATGGCTGGGTAGAGACAGGGTCCTGGTGTGCTTCCTGCTCCTCTGGGTGGCTGTGGTTGTAGAAAGCTGCACCAGCCTTCAGGTCAGTGGCCATGGAGGACTTGGGCAGAAGAGGGAAAGGACAGTAGCAGAGCTTGGTGTGCTTGGGACTCTGAGATGGGGTGAGAAAGGAAAATGATCAAAAAGAGTAGCCCCAGACCATTGCCAGGGTCAGCCCCAGCATCCCTGAGTGCGGCTCTCCCAGCCTCTTTCCAAGGCCGTCCATCTCATGTCTCCCTGACAGCCAGGAGATGCCCATCATAGCCCAATCATGTCATCTTCTGGCGTGCTGTGAGACCGTGGAGGGGTGTGCATTGGGGATCACTTACCTGTCCTGTAGTGTGTTGGCAACTCTTCCTTCCAGCTGAGTAGTCCTTGGGGAGAGGCTGGGATTGTGCCATGGTCCGGTCCCATCGCTGTGCATTTCTGGCTGAAAGAGAAGCACCAAACAGAGCAGCATCCCCCTGTGACCACGGACATCCTCAGCCTTTCTGCCCGAGGGTCTCTAGTGTCTCACCGAGGCTGTCCCTGTCCCATCGTCCTGATGGAGTGGTCACTGCTGTCCTGGCCCGAGTGTGTCACCTGGCTGCTTGCTGTGAAACTGTGGTGGGGTGTGGGTTGGGATGATCTTACCTGTCCTGAAGAACGTTGACAGCTTTCCCAGCTGCCTTCTCAAGGGGAGAGAAGCCAGAAGTGTGTCATGGTCTGGTCTCATTGCTGTCTGCATCTGACTTGAATAAGAGAAGGAAAAACCAAGCAGCATCCCCCTGTGACCACGGGCAGCCCTAGCCTCTGTGCCTGAGGATCTCCAGCATCTCACCATGTCTGCCCAACTGCTGTTGGGGCCAGTGTTCCAGGGCAAGGCCGTCCCTGTCCCTTTGTGCCATGGGGCACCCCTTGCCTGCTGTGACATGGGCAGCGCATCACTGGGGGAGGCAGCAGGTGATGTGGAGCCCAGGCCCGGGCTGGGCGGTGGAAAAGGTGCCCAGATGTGTGCACAGGGCTGCGGGGCCATGCCAGCAGGCTGTGGGAGCGTGCTGGGGTCTGGCTGGGGCTGTGCTGCCTGCCCTGCAGAGCTCTGAGAGCTCCCGTCTGAGGGGGCCAGGAGTGTGCCTCAGTTGGATCCCATTGCTGCCTGTGCATGCGGCTGGAAGAGGAGAGGCAAGCAGAGAGGAACCCCCCGGCTGCCCCCCCCATCTCAGCGCAGGGGGACGCATCTGATCCTGCCCACCATGGAAGCATGAAGGAAGAACTAAGTGAATAATAAACACTGAAAAGCCCAAAGCTGTGGGTTGTGATTCTGGGGAGGGGAATCAAGTAGCTGCAGCAGCAATTGCAAGATTTCTTGATTTCAAAAAGCTTGCTCAGATTCAGAAAGACTTAGCCCATTTCTTCCACACAGACTGGCCACAATATTTTGGCTCTCTTCATCCAAAATAAATCCCTGCAGTTATGTATCACACTGACCTATAACTTTTCTGGTCCCATTCCACAGGGATCTTACCAAGTTTTCACTGGTCTTTGTTTGGTATAATCCAGTTAAACCCTATGTAATTTTACTTTGATACTTATGGTTCTGTTCATTTTTTACATTTACATTAAAAATCTAGCCACCTGTACTATCTCTGTTCTAACAAAGACACTAAAGTGTTTATATCTTGAGTGTGATGTTTTCCTCCAAGTTATCAGGAAATTATGACGTGACTTTGAAATGGCATCTCCTGGAATTTTTACTGTTGTGAAATTTCTTTGTATTTGACTTTAATTTTCACTGTTACCATCATACAAAGATAGCATGGAGGGAAGGAGAAAAGCAATCATATTTAAAATATTGTATGAGAAAGTGTTGACACAATTTTATATGGTGCCTCTAACATATTTGCCTGGGAGTATATGTGAGCAGTGCAGGTCCCTGGGTTCAATTGCTGTATGTATTATTTCATAATGC
Organism: Nettapus auritus; assembly: GCA_011076525.1. Lineage (NCBI taxonomy): Eukaryota > Metazoa > Chordata > Aves > Anseriformes > Anatidae > Nettapus > Nettapus auritus. The sequence continues at coordinate 64,240,952 of CM021768.1, forward strand.
TTGTGTGGACTGTATTCTATGTTAAGATGACATAATATTTTGATTATGTTAAAAGACTTTTTTTGATCAGCACTCCTTTCACAGTTAGAAACCTTAGTTTTTATTTATTTATTTTTAAACTCTATTTGTGGCCTTCTAGTTTTTGCTTGCTCTTTCTAACAGCTGCACTCATTCTTCTGAAATAACAACCAAGGCAAGGTTTCTTCATGTCAGGTAAGCCTACTATTCCCTTGCTCAGGGTTCTTCTCTATCTCTAATATTTTCCAACCATGCATGACTAAACTGTGTGCAATATTTCATCTGAGGCTTTAAGACTGCCTCATGGAATAAATATTATTTTTTTCTTACAGCTATATCTTTTGTTGTTCTGTTTTCAAGAATACAAGAGCCTTTGGTTACCTGTCTCCTTGTACAGATTTCAAAATGTGTGAATATAAATGTGTATTCTCATACTTTGAGAACTGGAGGCTCCAAGTTTTCAGACTGGAGATGATTTTTCCCCTACATCTTCCAGATTTAATGACGTACATTTTCTCATTTAGACCATCTCTTTCCTCTGTTCTCTTTTTATGCAGTTCTAAATAAACTTCCTAACAGAAGACAGGCCTGTGAGGAGCTTGACCATAGCCAAACAAATTATATATATTTGTCCAAACCAACCCGATCATGTATAATATATACTACTTGTTATTTGCAATGTTATTATATAGTAATATATAATTTCTAGACCTTTTTTTGACTATCTATTTTTCCACCATGGAATAAAGTCTTAATTAAGTCATTTAAAATTTAAGGCAAGATATCAAAAATTCTTTGTCTTGGAAAAACATGAGAAGGCTTGCATTTTTTTCAGTGCATTTGTAACTGATGTGTAAATCCATTTAATTTGTGCATCTGAAATAGGTATCCTGGTTACTTGCATTTATGCCAGTAACTGCGCTTGAAAAATATTCCACTGTATGTGCATTAACTGCTACAACATTAGACCTATTTTTTCAGTATAATCATCGGTGCATGTTTTTAATTGAAATTTCAGCTTCAACAGTTTGTCAAAGCAAAAATTCTGCAAGGTTAAAACTGTGTTTTCCAGCAGTGAAGAATGAGTACTTGACTGAATAAATAAAGCAGAAATGCATTGACTTTCACATCTGTCTCCCTGGAGTGGGAAAAAGACTTTGGATTGCTTTATTTTTATATTGTGAAAGCCAGTTATTTTGCAGACAGATACTTGCTGATGATATTACAGTAACAAAGTTGCCTCCAATTTGAGGAAGAGTAAATCTGCCTGGAAAATAGAAAGGTTGATAGTTTTTAGATAGTTTTTAACATAACTTTGCTTCTTAATTGTCTTTTTGGAGTGTGCTCGTTTGGGACTCTTCCTAATGAACACCGTGAAGCTATGAGTCTATCTAGCAAAAACTCATCCTGGTCCCTACTGCAGTGAAGCTCTTTGTTATAAATATTAAAGGTGTTTTTTACATTGGTCATACCTCCAAGAACTTACTGATTTAAATCTTTTTTTTTTTTTTTTTTTTTTTTTTTTTTTTTTTTTTTTTTTTTCTCCAGTGATTATCATAAATAATAAGACTTTGCTTCAGAGGTCAAGGCTGGGAGAGTGCAAAAGGAGCCTTAAGAGTTCTTAAATCTTTACAGACTTACCAATACCCAGACAGCTGAGCCCCTGCTGGTGGACAAAGTCAGTACCAAAATCCTGCTGATTTCAGAGCAAGAAGTAGTGTTATGAACAACAGAAACTCCAGTACAAAACAAACCTGAATGACTATTATTTGCAGCACAGTCTGAAGTAAGGCATTCAACGGAGGTGCAATGAAAGGCTAACAGTGTGAGTACTGGAGAGGTTATTGGTTAGGTTGATTCTTACGTGTTTTTTCCTGTGGAACAGATTTGTTTGCAGACTATGTGGAGAAGGGGAGTTCAACTCTTGTGTGTCAACTCAAGTGTCCTAATAAATATGTACTGAGTTGGTATCTAGATGTCTCTTTGCATGGAAATGTGCACCTATAATGAAATTCTGAATAGGCAACAGAGCTGAGTAGTAATAATAATAAAAATCAAACTGTACTGGAAATGCTCTGCTCTAGAAATCAGCTTTAACAAGCCTGTGAATTGCCTACTCTTCATTTTAAGTTGTTGTTGTGCCCCCTTCACCTGGGTCCAGATTCTGCTGTGAAGGACAAAAAGTCTGCTCACTGGACTGTTGGATTCACTCAGTGACAAGGCTGAATTACAGCTTTCAGTCTGTGTGACTTCTAAACTCTGCTTTTTGATAGTCCAGTGACTCCAGCTAGTGGGTCTCCAGAAGTCAGTACTGTGTCCAGTCCTGTTCAACTTACTTATCAATGACCTGGCCGAAGGACAGAGTGCACCCACAGCAAGTTTGCTGGTGACACCAAACTGGGAATTGTGGCTGATCCACTGGAAGGCTGTGCTGCCATTTGGAGGGACCTGGACAGGCTGGAGAGTTGGGCAGAGATCCCTGATGTACTTCAATAAGGGCAAGTGCAGGGTCCTGCATCTAGGGAGGAATTACCCCCTGCACCAGTACAGGCCCTGTGAAGGACCTGGTAGTCCTGGTGTGTCACAGGTTAAGCATGAGCCAGCAGTGCTGGCTTACAAGGAAATGCTGAGAGAGATGGACCTGTTTAGTCTGGGAAAGAGAAGGCTGAGAGGGGATCTTATCAATGCATACAAATACCTGAAGGGAGGGTGTCAAGACAATGGGGCCAGACTTCATCTGGTGGAGCCCAGCAACAGGACAAGAAGCCACGGGCACAAACTGCAACACAGGAAGCTTCTTCTGAATGCGAGGGAGAACTTCTTTACTGTGAGGGTGACAGCGCTGGAACTGTCCAGAGATGTTGTGGAGGCTCCTTCCCAGGAGATAATCAAAACCCACCTGGATGTGATCCTGGGCAACATGCTCTAGGTGACCCCGCTTGAGCAGAGCACTTGGACTGTATGATCTCCAAAGGTCCCTTGCAGCCTCAACCATTCTGTGATCCTGTTATTCTGATTCCGTGCCTTCACAGAGTCACTGAACTCTGCAGATATCTTTTGCTTGAGATTGCTCCTAATACATGCATGCATTTAGGAGAAAACCAAGACTTGACTTTTGCCTTTAGTCTCACTTCTTTTCCTTTTCTCTCCTTATAAGTTTGTTTTACTTTTTCACGTGATCTGTTGCTTTCCCTACAGCATTTCCTTGGTTTTTGCTGTGACCTACTTATCTGTTCTGTGCAGATTAAGATGATGGTGCAATGAATTGTGGCTGTGAAGTGAAACTGTGCTGCATTTTTCAAATTTACATTTCAAAAAGACTGACTATCAGATGTATGAACTGTATTTCCCATCCTTATTTTAGGCCATCTGTGCTCTTGGGAAGACCTTGCTGACTGCACTGGTTACATTTGGCTTGCATATGGAAAGAACTTGCAGTTACTGACACCCCTGCACTTCTCTAACACAAGGTTTGCATATATTATGGGAGTTGGAGATCCACTAAGAGGAGTGTATGCAGCTGTCAGGCACATATTTGGCATCAGATCTGTGTGCAGCCATAATGACAGGGAAGGAAGTGAATGGGATAACATGGAGGGATGTGCAGTGATGTATGATGGAAGCCAAGCCATGCAGCACTGAAATAGATCAGCACCATTTGACATCGCATAAACAAAGTGTTTTCTCCCTTTCCCCCAGCCTTGAATTAGCACAGGCTTCCAGGTACTTATTTATGCTCTCTTCATGGTAGCTTGCCTGTACTAGATTGTTATTTCTGAACTCGACTCTGCATATTTATAAGAAGCTAGAGGCTTCTTAGTGATGTGCCAGTTGCACTGGGAGTGGTGATTTTCTTGCTTCAAATTGGATGTACATTGGCATGTGCTGATTGTAAAGAAAACAGCTGAACTATGATTTACAAAAAGGTTAGTAACTTTCTTCTTGGAGTCTTGTATGCGTGTGACCATAGAAATCTCATGCTCTTCAGCTTCTCACCTTTTGTCTCAAACATCTGGATTCTATAGACACATCTGGTAAGCACGAGGCTTAGCTATTTTTATGTTCAGTCCATGGCTGAAGAGTCTTTAAAGCTCATGTGACCTAAGAACAAATAGCAAGAAAACATAGCTTATCCATAGCTAAAGTATTAAAATACATACCACTAAATATCACATTAAAGTTACATCCTTGTTCAGACTTCACAAGTAATTTTTTTAACAAAAATGTCTGAAAACATTTCATTTACAGTAACTCCGTATGGTTGTGTTGTGGCATAGCTCGCTCTGTAGATGGCACCATTGCTGTACACCAAAAGTGATCCCGAGCTTGCTCTTCTAGTGACCTTGCTCCAAAAGGATTTGTTACAAGCTTTTGAAAGCATGTATTTGCTGATAGGAGGTGGTAGGGGGTTGATAGAGCTCCCCTCTCTGTAGAATTGAATGTTAGGAAGGAACAATGAGAGAGGTGTTAGGTTTGTATGTTTGTGTGATGGTGCTTTGAAATGCATTGGTTTCATAGCTCTTTTTCTCTCATAGGAGTAATAAAGACGGGGTCTGTTATTTCAGTTCCATGTGAAAGCTGTATGTGACAAGGAATTTAATAAAGAATTTCCTTATTTTCATCTTTGGGGTTTCTGTGATAATTCTAAAAAGGCTACTATAGCAGTGATGTTTTGGAAAATACCAAAATGAAAGCCAAAGCTTTAAGATTTTGTCAATTTAAACATCTACATTAAATTCTGGAACATTAAAATGACATTTGTCCTGCAGAACGAGGATATTCTTGGCAGGAAATGGGATGGACGCTCTCTTATGTGGGGTATGAGTTCCTCTGAGCTTAGCCATGGCCTCAAGTTTTGTGGGGACAAAAACCTCAACAAGGGAGTTAGGGCTGTTGAGTGGCTGAAGATCAACTGCATAAGCAATCCAACAACAATTGGCTTTATTTATTGTGGTCAAGTCTTACCTGAAATTATTTAAGGTGTTTTTTTTTTTTTTTTTTTCTGGAAGTCATCCTCTTGCCTTTGGAAAACTTCTGTTTTATGAAGCTTTTCAAATGTAAAGGGGTCTCAAAGTGACCTATTTTTTATTAGTCTCCACAGGTATTCATTAAAACGTGTTATACACAAAAATAGCCTTTAAAATCTCAAAGGGAGTGGGGAATCATTGTTTTCAATGTGTTGTGGGTTTTGTTGTTTGTTTTTTAGGCAAAAATTACCTTTATAGATAAACAAACTTGGCAACTTGTCAAGATCAGTTGTAAGATATCTTACCATAGTGATATAGATTAAAGCTTCGTGAATACTGGGGCATGCGACCACATTTCCCAAATTATTCCCAGAGTTCTCCTAAACTGTGGGCACTCAGCTAGTGAGCTACATCTATCATGAGGTTGTATAAATTGTGTTCAGTCATAAAATATATACATACAGGAAAGAGATATGGTTTATTACAGAACATAAATAGCATATTTTTGTTATATGTATATGTATATATAAGAGCTAGGTAATGGACAAAAAGAATCCTACCTATTCAAGACCACATAAACCAGGAGAAAAACGTTGGCCATCTTTGTTACAATGTGTACCATGCATATAAATTTATAAAGCTCTTCAAAGACTTGTTGATGTATGTTTATAAAGTCATAACTGGATTAAAGATACTTTACAGGTGGGAAGCAAAAAGTGTATAGAAGTCAGGACAATGAATTCTGGAGTCCCCAGAAGCTCCCCTGGCCTTATGTGGAAGGTACTGGATGCTGTCCAGTGGTTTGACTTTGTTTATTCTGTGGGCACGTTTGTTATCATTTTGGTAGTCTTACCAACTAAAAACATACAAATATAAATAAAAACAGACAGCTTTGTAATATATGTTTTCTACTTAATTGTTTGGCTACTTTTGGCACAATTTATGCGTTGAATGCTTTCAAGTTTAGGTGTGAGGTGTAAAGAGGCTGGGTTGAACTTGATGGGGTAGCTACATTGCAGATAGTGATAGAAACACTAGTGTAAGTCAAGCCAAGCTGTGCATTGTTCCGTTTGCTGTCCTGCCTGTCTTAATTGTCCTCTAGGTCCGAAGACAAGTACAATAATTAAAATGTAAAAAAAAATCCTATGAATATGCTGGGGAATCTTTAAATATGTTTTTACAGGGATTATAGGCCAGAGACTCTGTAGTAGTCTTTCCTCAGTACTGCTAGCTGTATTTGGGCCTCTGGCCAAGCCTGCAGATGGCAAAGAACATTTATTCTGTTCCTTGGCTGGGCATAGCCCTGCTAGCAGTTCTCCATCTTTTCCGCCAATGTTGTCTTTGTATGTTGGTCAGGTAACTGCCTTGCTCAGCATGCCTGCCCAAGACATGAATCAAACCGCAGTCCTTTAGGAAGCATAAAATGGACAAGACTCTTTTGCTTGTACCTCTTTTCCAGCTCTTGCAGGTAGCTGCTACTTTAGCATGTTGTTCTGGAGTCCTCCCCCAATGCTGGCTGCTTACTCATGTTCTGTGTCCCCCTCGGTGTGAGGCTGGTGGCCTCCCTGTGCATCCAAGTCACTGGAAAGGTGGGGATCGTGGTGCCTTCAGGGAAAGTTGTATGTGAGGTGGTCCCTGCAGAAGTAACTGCATCTTTGAGCCCCATTGGGGAGCAGGGGATTATAAAAGGAAAAGGTTGAAAAAAGTAAGAAACTACTTTTATTTGGCTGTGTGATGTCTTGCTTTTTAAGCAGGTGTATAGTGGGGTAGCCAATTCTCAGTGACCTTTTGCTCCAGTTTCTGGAGATGGTCCAGAGCAAAACTGACCCAGATAAACTCAGTATTTTCAAGGTAGAAGCAGATAGAGCTCTAAGAATCAGCTAGATCTGTAGAGGGTTTTAGAGGAAAATAATAAAAAGTGACTGAGATTCTGCGGAAGTAAAATACATTGGAAGGAAAGAGAGGGCTCAAGGATCACTAAGCTGAAAGAATAAACAAAAATTTGCTTGAGAGACACACACACACAAAAAATAAAAATAGAAGTTCTGCTCCTGGGAGTGCATACCTGTTTAAAAATTTGCACAGGTAAGAAGTGCATTTAAAAACAAAAACAAAATCTTTAATAATTAAGTAAAAAAAAAAAAAAAAAAAAAAAAGGCAGATGATCTTTCTGTATTTACAGTAATCAACTATTTTTAAAGGAAATCTATGATAGCCACATGAAAAAATAAGTAAAAACATCATATTTTAATAGACATATTACAAAAATGCTATTTTTCTTAGCATGTGGCATTTCCACTTCCAAAGTAAACTTACGCAATGTTGAGATTGAAGAGGAAAATATCAAGAAAGCAAGCCTTTAGTTAATTCATCAGCTATAAATAGGTTACAAAACATAGCTGTTTGTTCCAGGTGAATGGTCATAGGCAATTTTGCTTCTACAAAATTGCATTCACTACTTTTGCAGTAGTCATCTTATTATTTTCCTTTTTTTAATATATTTTAGCAATCACAAATTCTCCTTTGATTTTTTTCTTAGAAACTGTGCTGCAATTATTGGTATCAGCTTCATTTTTCTCACAGATGACTGAGATATTGAGAAACAACTTCAGCACAAAATTCATGAGGCCTTATGCTAAATATTCTTATTTATGCTCATCCATGCAAAATAATTTCTTTACTTATTCTAGGAAGTGTAAGATGACTACTACTTACAGGTTGTATTTGGACATATTATAGTCTGTTACTAGTGTTATCATGGTTATAATGTACAAATCAACCAGAAAAAACACCTGAGTGTACTGAGTGCACCTGTCACCAGTCACATTTTGTGTTCTTGTATTAACTGTATACTGTGTAATAGAAACAATACTGATATATGTGCTGTAGTTGCTGTAGTTTTTATTAAATACTGTTACACTAACATAGTACACTAACGTGTACTATTTTTTTTTTTGCTCCATAAAGCCAGTATTTCTCCTTCATGAAGGATTTCTCAAATCTAAACTAATTACAGTTATATTCCTAACTTTTGATTATTTCAAATTAATTAAAAAGGATAAAAGAAAACAAAACAAAAAACAACTCACCCTTTGTGGTTTCATTTTTGCTTAAGTGTCTCTGACTAGATTGGTTTCTGTAGTGAGGACAAGGTTTATTAGCAGCTACACTGCCTGCTATCACCATGCAAAGGTTTGATAGATTGTCTCAAACTTCCTGGTTCTTGTGAAGAATGAAATAAGGGACAAGTAGTCATCTGAAGGATTCTCTCAAAGAAACAAGGGATGGTCACTTAAAAAATAAAAATGAATCAACTGAGATGAGTCCTATAGATCATAGCCTGAGCACATAAGACTTGACTGCTTGCATTGCTTGGGAAATCCTTTGGAATCTGACATTTAGCACAGGGATGAGGATGACCACTTTGCTGCAGCAATTAACTAAGTACAGTGCACTGGCTTCCAGGCAATAAGCAATGTAAGTCATTATGTCTGGTATACTTGCCCCTTTTTGGGGCAGGAGACTGACTAGGTCTGTGAATATACCTATGTGCTGCTCAGCTGTGAGCAAACATGCCATCTGCTTCAATTTTCATAGCATAGAAAAAATTAGTCACTGAAATGTAGCTGCTACTTGAGCTCTCTGACTTGCTCTGTATTAATACACATCTCTCAAGTGGTATATAATTTTCTAGATAGGGAAATCTGGGGTGGAGTGGGGGAATGCAGGGAGGGGGAGTATTTTTTGTCCAGCACAGTAGCTTTGCATTCATACTTTGTTCATACAGTACTTGATAGAAAGGGCCTTATGCAATAACTGGAAATGGGGATCCTATCATGCCATCATATCTGAAGACAAAAGGTATTCGAAAGACATCTGTGACACTCAGGGATAGGTGTGAATGTTAAAAGAAGGGTATAAAACTTAATGAAGAAAATAAAACACGACATCTTTTGTAGTATTAATGGAGAACTGTGGCAGATCTGGTAATTGATTTTGTCCCTCTTTCTATACTAGGAGTCTGAAAATGGGGGCAGTGCATCTTCTGCTGACTCCTATGTAAAACGTATCTTGTTGCACATTTTTGAGACAGTTCATTGAAAGCTGATGCTTAAGTTGCAGTGCATTTCCCATTGATCAATGTTTGCTTGGTTCATTCACTGTTCAAATTATTGCCTAGATGCTTAATAGGCCGCAACTTAAAGTACAGAGTTGCACAAGTAAACATGCTTCTGTCTACATGTTGTCTTTTATTTTTCATCTTTTCAGAACTGTCCATAACTTCGTCCATGGGAATGGAGAAGGCTATCTTAGCTAGCAAAGGTAAGTGAGGATGATTGAGGAAGATTTTGGCTGATGCGTCTCTAGTGACACCTTGTGGGAGGTTTTACAGAATCTTTTATAACTCTTTTTCGCCTCTTTTTTGAGGAATAAATAAACTGAAAGGCTTATTTGACAAAAAGTTGTCCAAATACTCCACATGAGGTATGTTTAAATTTCTGCACCAGTTTAGAGGTTTTGCCTTTTTTGTTTGTTTTGAGTTTGCTCGTTTGTTTTTCTCCTCCAGGACTGTCATTGTAACTTGTAGATAGTAGGATAAAATAAATACACAACCAAGATGCTATTTGGCAACTAAGGACAGCAGAGAACTGAAAGATGGTACTTGGTTTGTCAGATTTTCATGGTGACTGTTGGATTTTCATTCAGAACGTTTTTTGGAATTGCTATTTTATAAGACAGATGTTCAGGTTTAAAACTGAGGTTTCAGAACTGATGCAGCAAATTAATTGAATTAATTTTTCCTCAGAATAGTACATTTGTTTCTCTGTTTTTTTTTTTTTTTTTTTTTTTTTTTTTTTTTAGATTGATGTTATATACAGCACTCTTTACAAAACACCTGAAAGCAATTACTGTTCTTACTGAATTCTCTGTTTACATAATCAGACCCCCCAGTGCTGCACTCTGGAACAAAAAGTACCAAAACAGTTAGCTGATCTTTTGCAGACAGCAGTTAAGGTGGAATCTCTGTAAACAGCATATTGGCTCTTGATTTTTGTCAGACCATTTTTTTTTTTTCTTCTTCTTAGGGTGAAAGGATGAAGTCAATTGAAACAACATCCCCTTGTAGACTTAGCTAGCAATTAATTCAACAGGACTTCAAATTAGACTGATTTGATGAAGTATTAGACTTCTGATGAAGTGTTCTCAGCAAAAAGAGGTAGAGATAATGCACTCGAAATAAGTAGGTCCGTAGGTCCTGTGGACTATAACTGATATGCTAGCTTCATTTTTCCTTGAAACATCAAACCCATTACAGAGCAGCACACACACACAAGGCATATATCACTGTTCAAAGCACTTTGGCATGCTTTCTAAACTATTTCTTTACCTCTTTTTTTTTTTTTTTTTTCTTCATGTTTTACACTGAGCCAGGTAAGATGGTAACTGCCTTTCACTTGTTTAGCTTTGAAATCTAGAAACATGTCAGACTTGAAAGAAGTCTATTACAGTTTCACCTTCCCTGGCTATGTGCCACTAAAGTTGTTCCTAGAACCTGAGAACTTCCAGTGAACTTTAATCTGTACGAGAGTGATAAACTGAAGTTTGCATTTTTTTTTCCTCAGAAAGACATGATTGTCATGAAAAATAAGAGTTGGATGCTTGTTTCTGCTCCATTAAACTCAACAGTGACCTTTACCTTTCAGTTCAGTGGCTTCAGGACTATCCTGTAGATGTAGGACAGCTGTGAGGTAGAGGAGAAGGCTGGAAAAGGCCATTTCCAAAGGTGCTGAAAACCCAGGTGTGCATAGGTGAGGAGGTGAACTGGGGCAGTGGAGAGAACAAGGTAAGTGGTAAAACTAGCTGTCATTTCTTTTGCATGCAAATGTTTGAGAAAATGAATGTTTTGCTGAGTGAAGTCACTGTTGCATGCCAGAAATAGCAGTCCTGTGTGCATACGACATACCTGCTTAAAACAAACAAACAAAAAATATTATAAGCCCTTCTTTAAAATAAAAACTGTTAGTAAATAATATGATATAATTATGATCATAAAATAATAAGAGAAATAGCAGATTCATTGTTTTCATGCAGTGGTTTCATTGAATATGCCTTTGGAATTTCTGCTTCTCTTGCTTCTCTCTTATATAGGCAGCATTTTGTTTGTTCTTTGCTGTTATTTCTGGACAATTTGGTGCCAAGTTATTTTTCTAATCTTCACAGTCAATGTGTTGACCTTTGTGATTACAAGACGTAGCTTTGTTATATAAAATGCAATTGACTGGGCTGACAGAAAGATGAGTATCTGGTTCCTAGTTAATACCAGGAGAAACATACCTGGCCTACATAAAATGGTCTTGATATAATTCTTTTCCTCCATTATTTTCTTAATAAATGCTAATAGCTTCTGTGAAGGAAATTTCATATTTCATAATGAATTTCCCTTTCCTGCAGTATCTTAAGGTTAACTTAGATGTTTTCTTCAGTACAATTCTGAAAACTGCTGCAAACTCTGGAGATAAAAACCTCAACTTAATCCCTCTAGCTATTTCTCTTACATGCTAAGTGTATATAAAAAAATTCAATGCCTGTTGGTGATGCTAAATAAAGGCATGGGAAAATAGCAAAATAGGAGGATTGAAGAACAGCAGAATTCCCTTCACTTGAATCAATATGTAACTTTACTGAGTTAACTAACCCAACTGAACTAAAAAATGCAAATTGCAAAATTATATTGGTTTCTGTCATGAATGGCATATTTTATATTTAGATGTTAAACAAATATGCTCAGGCTCCTTCTAGTGGATGCATATCTGGTATTTGGTCAATTCAGTTTGCTGGTTTGATTATGAGTTTTCCTCATGAGCTCTGTCATTTGATTAGGCACCATGGGAAAGAAAGAACTACTGGGAGCTCTGATCCCAGAGCAGATTGACAATGAGTGTGGGTGGTTTCTCTGTCTTTTTTTTTTTTTTTTTTTTTTTTACATGTCTGCTTAGTTATAGATGAATTTTGAAACTAGTTGCAATAGTTTTTCAGAAGTGAAGCAGTAATATTAGCCTGGAGAAGAACAAGCAAGTAGAGGCTCTGCTACGAAAGCACTCTGAAGCAGGTAGACAACTGGGATTGCAAAGTGAGATGCTGCCTGGAGGGCAGGCACGTGGGCATTTAAGGCACAGACATCATCTCTGTCCCACATAAAGTCTGTTTCGCTTGACTGGGGTGAAGAGGGGGAGAGAAGTTATCTTCCATCTGGATTACATGATTGTACGAAATTGTAGTATTGGTTGGGGCCTTCCTAACAGGATATTTTTGCAGAAGAATGCTGGCTTACTGAAAGGAGCTTTTCACAGGTCTAACTAATAACGAGGGAGGACTGAGCTGCCCCTGCAAAGGGTTGCACAAAGGGTGGAGGTGAAGAGGATGCTGCCCCCAGTTGTTGCTCTGTAGCAGTTCAGCAACTGGCTAAGAGAAATAGGCAGCAAGGGCACCAACAGATGCAGTGAGGCTGTTCCTCCCTGACACCTGTCTCTCCTCATGCTTGAGGGAGAGGAGGCTGGGGTGCCCAGCTGTGCATGGGGTTGAGGGTTGAGCAAATGGGCAGCAGGTTCCAGTATTTCCCTTTGCCTCATCTTGCCTGGAAGCAGAGGCTCTGTTCTCAGGGTATTTCTCTGCAAGTGGTGGCTGAGGTACTTGTCCTGTGTGTGTGTGAAGAGGGGTAAAGGAAAGGCTAGCTGTTGCTTAAGATAGAGTGCCTGAGGCATCTGGATACTGGCTGGATAAGGCCAGTAGCTGTGTGTCCTCCTCCTTCCCTTAGGCCTTGGTATATTCACATTTTCACTAGAATTATAATTCTGTGCCCAGTGGAACTGCAATTATTATGTATCTGCAGAAGAGTTTTGGGATTAATCAATTATTGTTTTCAATCTTTTTTTTTTTTTTTTTTTTTTCCCAGGTGAGGAAATTTTAATGTGAAATATAGTATATGAAATATAGTAATATATTTTTAATGTGAAATATAGTAAGATAAATCTCCTGAAGTGTGATTGGAAAAAAGTGCTGGAAAAAAATGTGCAAGACTGACTGTTCCTTTCATGCCCAGCAGAACGTTTTATCTGTGTTTTTATAAAACCATGAATGTGTATTTAGCTTTGTCCTCTGTTGACTGAGAAGAAAGAATCTGAAACTTGTCTTCCAGAAAATGCTACGGATTCCCTTTCAGTCAAGCAGAGCTGTATTGATTTTTGCTTTGTCTAAACACACAGCATTTATTTTCCTTGCATTCCATTTTTAATTCTCCTTGTCCTTTCCTTAGCCACCCCAGGCCATTTTGCTTCTGTGGGGTTGTGTGATTAGTCCTTTAACTGATGTCCTTGATTCCATTGCTAGTTTTCTTTGTTTCTATGTCTTTTCTCTATATGCAGGCATTGAGCCACCTGAGAAGAAGTAAAAAATGGGTTTTTAATAGCTGGATCTAGAAGTCAGTCCAATAAGGCCTATTAAAATAAAAAGCCATTCTCAAAACCATACTGTGAATGAAAAATAATTTTACAAAGAGAGATGTCTGACCTTTTCTAATTTAGTAGTCATTAAGATTTCACAAACAAGTTAGTGGAAGTGTTGGCCTTGTTCTGCAGCAGCTGCTTCAGAAATGAAGCTGTTGATGTGCTTCATACTGCTTTCATTTTAATTAACATATACTTACACTACTTGCTTACCTTTTTTTTTGTTCCTCTACCATTTGAAAGTGAGTCCCTTGAATCATCAATTACATAGTTTTTCAGTGCTGATAGAAGCAGAGGATGGTGTGACTTTCTGGTATTGCCTCCTGTTGCCACCACTGTAGTGATGAAGTAGAATTTATGCAGTTAAACTCACTACAAAGATGATAGCTAAACACAACCATGCTCGGCAGCACTTAGAGGACTCTGTATAGTATGAATGTGAAGCTGTGTGACTTTCTGAGGCATCCTGCACGGAAGTAGACAGGCAGTGTGACTCGGTGAGGTAGCAGCGTGATTCAGTGACAGAACAACCCTGTGTTTCATCCTCGGCCTGCTGGTGATCTTCCTCCCCATCACGTGGCACCAGTGCAAACGTACTGGTGTGCCAGTGCTCTGTGGAGCCCTACTCGCTGGGCCGTCACACAGTTAGTAAAAATCCTAATTCCTGGAGTTTCATAGCCAAGGCAGAAGGTGTCCCATGCTCTCGCAGCCTACGTATGAAACATCCCACGCAGTTCGTAACCACCCTCCTGCTTTCACTCTGTGTGGGGGAGTTTATCTTTACTAGAAACAGTAATTGCAAAAATGACCTTCATACTTACTGAAAGCGGTATACTGCTCCACTCTGACTCATGGAAGGGAGCCTAGATATTGGGTAACGGCTTGCTTCTTGATAATCCATTTCTCTGTCTTCTTGTGCAATAGTTGAAATGAAGGCTAGTTCTGCATCGGATTTGGTGTTGTAGGTGACGCTCCGTCTTTGCCACAATCTAGGATGAAGTGAAAAACTACAAAACCACTGCTGACTGATGAAACCAGCCTTGCGTTGGCTCAGCTGGGTTTCAGAGCGAAGGCTAAAATTTTGGTGTGTCTTCTGGTTTCAGTTTTAGAATAACAAATCCTGTTCAGTTCATGCACATCCAGTTGAAATAAAAGCCATTGCTTTTGTTCTCTAATCATTTAATCATTTTGCCTCCCTAGTGGATCCTTGGGCTCCCTCTTTACTGTTTTCTTAGCTGATTTTTTTTTTTTTTTTTTTTTTGTCATGTTCATTGGTGTTTTACTTCAGCAGGAAATACCCTTTCTAAAATGCTATGTAATGAGTCACTACCCCTGTTTGCTTCAAGCTGAAGGGGATTCCAACTATTAAATTGTATTATTGCTAAATATAATCCTGTTCCATTGTGTAGGTTGTAGTTTGAAACAGAGAAAGGTTTGCGGAAGTAGTAGGTTAAACAAGCAACGTTGTTGTCAGTTTTGTTTATTAAACTGGAGATTAATGGCAATTCCAGTAAGAAGTAAGCAGGTTAGAAGTTTAATAGATCAAAACACATCTCAAATTGAAAAAATTACTCAGCAGTTATGAATCTCTGAAGATCTGTGGGGCTGGGCTGGGGGGAGAAATTAAAATCAAACAGTGCATAAAAGCTTGTGAGTTTCCAGTAATGAATATTAGGATTTGTTCAGCAAGGAGCATGATCTGGTTTGGGTTTTTGTGTATGTTTGTTTGGATTCAAAATTTAATTGCTCTGATTTCTTTTTTTTTACTCTGGCATGGAAAAACGCTTTGAATTTCTTTCACTATAGATCTGAGTAGCTCTGTCTGTATTACTGCTGTTTTAGCCCACGTTGCTTTAAGTTGCCATCTTCTGAAACCCTCATCTACCACATTCTGTGATCTGGAGTGATGCTGCAACTCGATTAATCACCTTTCAAAACTGTGTGTGCATACAGGAGATTACAAATTTCAGATTGCAATAGCCTTTGGTCCAGCCTTCTCATGCATATACAGATATGCAGGCAATGCAGATGCATTCACAGGACTATTGATTTGCTTCTCCTTTCAGCTCCAGACTTCCTTCCTTACTTTCAGTATTTACCTGAGAGCTTCTACAGGCTCTGTAATACAGACTCTCCTGTTCTGATGGTGACATCTACCTTTGTGCTACATGAGATGGCTTGTTCTCTGCTGCTTTCAGACTTGGAAATACCTCCTTTTATTTACACACATATATATAAATATTTATAATAATATATAAATATATTGTGGCATCCCTGCCTATAGCATGGGGGTTGGAACTAGATGATCTTTAAGATCCCTTCCAACCTGAGCCATTCTATGATATATATATATATATATATATATATATACACACACACATATGTACTATTCTTGACCCTTTCTAATTTTATCTGTTATTTAAACAGAACTCAGCAATTCCAATTTCTAAGTTATC
Source organism: Nettapus auritus (assembly GCA_011076525.1). Lineage (NCBI taxonomy): Eukaryota > Metazoa > Chordata > Aves > Anseriformes > Anatidae > Nettapus > Nettapus auritus. The sequence goes on from CM021768.1 coordinate 64,256,897, forward strand.
TAAACTACCTCTCCCTCCTTGCCCCCCAGTGTACCATTTAAAAGCAAGTCGTATCAATATCTTCATTATCATATGGAAGGGGATGGCTACATGTAGAGGTACGGTGGTTATTAAACATTGAAAAGGAACCATGATGTTGCTGAAGGCTCCACAGTAACACTCTTGAATTTAAAGAGTCCCACTACTGGTTTTACAGCTTATTGCTGTAAAGGAAATAAGTTAATAAAAGCCACAAAGTCATACAATTTCCCATAGCCTTTGACTAATGCTTTTAGAGAAAGAACATTAAAAAAATTGTCTTGGCTGAAGGTGAGGGGATTTCCTTAGGAAGAATGCTTTTAAGGGGCATTGCTCCGAACCAATAACCTCAGGAGTCATTTTCTAACAGTGAGGAACGTCTGCCCAGATGAATGGGAGAGTAGAGACAGCTCAATCCCCAAACTACTTTTGGTAGTACAAAGGTATTTAGGTGCAAAAGACTGAGTTTTATAGCAATGCTCTAAAATGTCTCATTTGGTCATTTGGAACTGGGCTGCTCCACAGGATAGAAAAACTCAAACCCTGCATCACAAACCAGAGCAGCAGATACATTCAGGTGGTCAGTCTGGAGTCACTCTGGGTCTGGGAGCTGACCAGCTTGGCCAGTACAGGTCAGGCTGCTCCAGTGAAGGTCCTAAGTGAGTAACACCGGGCTTTGCACTTACCCAGTGCAGCTGAGGTTGTCTTAGGGTTGGTTCAGTGACCTAGACTGTCCCATATGATGCTGAGCAGAAGCTGCTTCTAAGCTCCGCCACAGTGCAACACCCACCCACATGTATCTGGGGTTCAAATTTTGAAACTAGTACCCCATTTGTCTTGTTTGAATAATACTCTCATATAGATTAAATCTGTCTGATTTGTAGAAGCTGAACATGCCTTTTAGAGAAATTACGGTGAATTCAATGTTTGCTAGCATTTGTAAGACAGTAATGGAACATTTATTGGACTAACTTGCTCTCTGCTGTGATTTAAGGCTTCTTGAAAAATAGGATGCTCAGAGAGGTATTGCAAAGGTTTAGAGTGAGGTTATAATTAATAGGTAATATTTTTATCCCTACTTTGTAAAGTAATCTGTACTTGACTTTTTTAGGTCATGATTGCAGGGAAAGTACATAGAGGAAGTAAAACTGCTTGCTATTGCCTCCTAGTGCTCCAAGCACTTTTTTTTTTTTTTTTTTTTTTTTTTTTTCTTAGAGGAGAAAAAAACAACAAAAAAAGACAACCTTATCTCCACTACAGCAAATGGCTTTTCCTTACAACATTTGAAAAATTAATCATTTTAACAACCATTTTCTTTACCGTTCAAATAATTTTTTACCTTGCTCTTGACTGTTCCCCAATGCTTATACACTGCCTTCTGTCTATGTTTTATGAGTAAATCTGAATAACACAGGGGTACTGCTTCCATAAAATTCAGGTCATATGAGGTGAAAATAGCAACCTAAGTTCAGGAGTTCCTTCATTTTTATAGTTCTTTCTTTTAGTAACAGGAGACAGCTCTAAGGCAGTTTTCTTGTAGGGTGATGTATGGGAATGCTTGCCTTGATAGATTTTTTGTTGTTGTCTGCATGCATATGTTATGTGGAGCTGTATTAGAAATGTTTGGATCGGGCTTCTAACAATGAGAGAACTCTCCCTCTAATGTGGGTATTAGCTTTACCACACGCACTTGTATGTCTTGCAAAACCATATAGTGAAGTTGTAAGCTGATATTATTCTTGATTTTACAAAAAGGGAAAATTAGATTCATATGCTTTACGGGGGGAACTGGGGACTTCCTCTGTCTGTTATGATGAGTATTAGTGGTTGTGAAAAAAAGGTCATCAGGTCCTTCAGAGAGCCTAGAAAGAGTACAATTCTCATCTGAAATGTAGTGGACACATCACCATTCACCATCCTCCTCTGCTGCAAAGTGCCTTTCTTCTGTCCACCAACAGCCGGGATACCTACTAAGAGATGCCTTCATTTCCACTGTTTGATCTTGGTCAGCTGTAATCATGGCCTAGGAGAAGGTACCTTCCTTTATTGAGCTATCTGGACCAATAGCAAACAGCTAGCTCTTACCGGGTACATCAGACCTTCTTCCCTTTTCCCTTTTT
>CM021768.1:64264034-64280992 GCA_011076525.1 Nettapus auritus
CCCCTTTTTTTCCCCTCCTTTTCCCCTTTTTTTCCCCTCCTTTTCCCCTTTTTTTCCCCTTTCCCCTTTTTTTTCCCTTTCCCTGTGCTCAGTTGACAATTTACAACCTATAAGAGCGGTGTTAGTAAGCTTAACCTGTTGTTATCAACTGTTCAACGGAGGGGCTTTTTTTTGTACAATACTGTTTGATATTATTCTGTATTGCCCTGTTCAGTATCTTTCTAGAGTTTCCTAACCATGATCATCAGGTTTCAATAATGCTTTAATTAATGTGACCAAAACCTCTGCTGTGATTGAATTCCAGGATGATCCCTCTGTACCGAGGAACAAGCAAACGTAGCAAAGAGTGGCTATTTTATTTATTTATTTATTTATTTTAAGAATTTAAGTGTTTTTTAGACTTTTTAAAACACTTTTGAATGATCTATTTTAGAAACACGGCATAGCATAATGAGTACACAGGGTGGGCAGCAATAGTGTTTGTGACGCTCCTTCATTTTTTTCCACAGTCTTCAGCTCAGCCTTGAATGTCTTGCAGTGTATTCTTGGCCTTTACTTTGGAGGCATCCAATGTTTCAGGTGAACTTGCAGGTTTTGGCAGCCCCTGAATCTGGAAGCAAATGCTTTGTCTCATCCAAAAGACCCCTAACTCTCCCTGTGGGGTAAAGTCATGTTTCCAACAAACCAGTAGATGTTGTTTTAAAACAATTCAGGATTCAGACATTGCCTAAAATTAGGTTTAATTCTATTCCAGGACAAAATTTAAACACTGCAGTATTTCAGCAAGAAAAACTGCAGTGGCTGAAACCAATGGGTGGACAATCAACAGGGGAACAAGGCGGATGCTTTATCCAGAAAAATGGGTTTGTATTCAAACTTCCTTGACCCTAAACTGTGTGCTGAGAGGTCATAGAACTGATATATATTAGGGAAGCAATGCTCTGCTGGAACTTGTTCCTGGCCTGCTTTAAAGCCTGTTTTAAATTTCTGGGTACTGTTCTCTGTGTTGTAGAGGTGAAGGTGAAAGGCCAGGTCCATTGAAAAAACATGAAAGCATACAGACTGATTTCAGAAAGGACCAGGCTGTATGCTTTCAGTAGAAGTTTATAGGGAAGATGTTGGAGGAGAATGATGGCTTGGGAATGAGGAGCACTGACATCCCTCTTGATCAAAATCTGAGAGGGCAATTGACTTACAAATAAAGAGCTGTGTGGTTGGATGGAGGTGAGACTGTTGGCTGTTGTCTCTCCTTACCTTGCTAACGTATCAACTTCATGAAAATTTTCATGAAAATCCAGGGAAAGAGTGAAAATCTGTAAAAATGTATTGGAGTAATAATAAAGAATTGATTGATTCACCATCCAAGACCTCATGAAATAGCTGTGGCCTTTCCAGTTTTTCCATAAGGAAGGGAGAATTTGTTGTGGGTGGTCTCTCTTTTGTGACTAAGCAGTAAGCCACACAGGGAGCAGGAACAGAGTGGGTGGGAAGTGTTCTGACTTCTTGTACATCTCAGGCAAAACCCAATGGAGTCCAGACACATAAATCAAAGCTGTTCACTAACATTTAGGTTAGAACTGGGTAGCAGTATCTTCCTCTCCAGGAAGGTCACTTCTGTGAGCACAAAAATGTATTTCAACTCTGTATCAAGCGTGGACAAGATGCACCCGCACCATTAACTGAGTTTTCATCAAAAACATGACAGCTAGGACTGACTGCCTTCTGTTGCTACTTCTTGATTTGGGGCATCTGAGTCTGCTTAAAAAATAGACAAATAAAAATGATGATAGCAACCAATCTATTTCTGTGAGTGAAGCAGAAGAGTGTATTAGCTTGACAAAAATGTAAATGCATGGGAGTGGTTCTCATTCATGCACCAAAAAGAGGAGGACAGCTGTAGACAGCCAGTGAGTAACACTGAGGTTGACAACAGCAGGCTGCCTTTGTTCGGCAGGATGAATTCTTAATGCCCTAAGTGTGGTATCAAAGTATAAACTTAAAAACTAAGTCTCAGAAACTTCCTGTACAGCAGATCTGTCTTCCTTTCCAGAATAGCAGAGTCCTTAACTGTTTAGAGCAGTTTGTCTTTTTCCAATCTCTGTTCTTCCTTGTAGTGATTTTTTCTCAATAATACTTACATGGCAATTAAGCCCTTTACAAGTCACCTAGGATCCGGTATTTTAAGCTGCTGTCTTTACATTATATTAAATTTTCTCTAACTCATTTCCTTATTTTTCCCTTATGGAAAGTCCTTACACAAACAGTTCTTTAGTGGACAATAAAATAATTTGAATGGCAGCCATCCAGTCTGGACATTCTATAGATAAGTGGCTTGGGTATGCATCAGAAACAATGAATTTTTTTATTATTCAGGCATGTTATGGTGTAGCCAAAGGGGCTTTCCTCTTCTGAATGGGGGAGCGGGGAGGTCAGGTAAAAAGATGCATGTGTGATTTCTGCTTTACCCCCATGATTTTCCACTGGAGGTTAAGAGAAAGGGTTCCCCCTTCAATTTTTCCATTGACTACTTTTCTCTGCCTCCACAAAACATTTTGTTGTGCCTGCCTTGTGGTGGTGGAAATAGCACTATGTTCATGCCACTAGTGTTTATTCAGAGTTCAGTATGAAACAATATGACTCTTTGAGGCAAGGTGGCTGCTAAACTGGCATTAACATGATGGGAAGAGCCCACATTTTCATCTTAGATTTTTTGGAATGACTTAGAAATGTTTGTAAACGTTTTACATTTTCTTTGAGGAATGGCATCTTTGGCTACTTCTATTTTTTATTTTATTTTATTTTTTTTTCAGCCTTCCAGATAAGAAGGCACTTGATCTTAAAGGCTTAACAGTCCCATCTTTACCTGGTCTTGGACTAGAAGAAATCTGATTACTCCTGGTCTCCCTGGAAGAAACCACAGCAGTGCAGTTGAACAGGTAATGGATATTAAACGCAGGAACAGTATGCATGGAAATACTTAATTTAGCTCTATCATTGTTGCTTAGCTGACAGATGTCAACAAAATGACAACAACAACCTGCTGAACTATTTCCAGTCCCACAGCAATTAAGCATGTTGGTCAGTCCAAAGTGAAAAGCTGTGTTTTAGTGCAGAGAAAGCCAAAAAAACATAGAAGGCTAGATTTGCTGTATTTTTTGTGAAGGCATTACTGAGGAAGCAGAGATGTTATTCCCTTGTTACTTCATTAGCTGGTGGAAGAAGCATTTCCCCTCAGATGCGTGTCTCTTGGCTTCAATTTCTTTTGCTGCTTGGAAGGATCTGGGTACATGTCATTTGTCTCAAAGATAGTGCTCTAACAGCTTGCTACTGAGCTTTTGCTGGTGGGTTGCTTTCAACCTCCCCTGAGGAGGCTGTTCTGCTTTTTATAACCACTTATATATAACTAAACTAGTGATCAGAGCAAGAAAAAGTGGGCTGATGTAAAGCTGAGTGAGTAGGCTGCTGTTCTGAGAGAAGGAAGATGTTTGAGCTTTTTTAATTAACTTTTTTTTTTTTTTTTTTACCAGATAGACAGTAAATCTGAACTCTGGCAAAAGTCTGAAAGTCTGAACTGTCAAGCTAAAGTCATTAACATTTTCCCCCAAAAAACAAGAGCAAATACTTCACACACAGTGCATGCAGATACTGCAAAAGAATAGAGAAATTGTTCGAACTCCAGCAGTTAAAACACTTCTCCAGAAGGTGCAAACACAGTTAAACTCCCTTCAGGCAGGAGATGGAGTTGAGCCTTAGTCTCCCACATCCTGACCCTGGCCTGTTGTTCTCCTCTGCTATAGTTGTGAATGCCTGCTGAAAATAGTTTTGTTTCATCAGGGAATTGGACATGAATTTACAAATGATTATTGTGTGTGTGCCTGTGGGAGGCAGAGGGTAAATGGTTTGACAGAGAAAGATATACCCTACTCTGCTGAGCAACTGTGATATTTCTGCCAGGAGGATGAAAATGCTTCCAGGACAGTTAAATCTGGTACCTCCAGTGTAGAAGACAACAGCAGCCTCCTAAAAATGCCAGAACAATTCCCCTCCTTGGTGCATGGCTGTGCAGGTTTTGTTGTCATAAAAACTGAAACCAATACAAGTCATGCTTAAAGATGAGCCTTTTCTGAACATACTTATAATGAATCTTTCATTTCTAGGTAACAGAATGACAGTGTTAATTTTTATCATCTGTGAAACTTGATTAATGAGCTCCTATGTGCAGTGGGCTACAGCCTGAAATGAATAGTGTGCTCCTGAAAATGCTACATCACTTCTTGTCTGGGCAGAGGGGAAGACGTTTGTGCAGTCTCCACCTCTCTACGCCCTCTTCCTCAGTGAGAAAATCAGATACGATAATGAACGTGGTGCTTGTTGGCTGGGGAGAGAGCTGAATGTCACTGCTGATGAGGAGCCTGCGGCTGGCTGCATTGAGTACTATTTCTGCAGGGAAACCTTTAGAATAAATTCTAATTAAAATGCATTCCTAGAAATGGGTCCCTGACCTATGTTCTCCTTACAGTAAATTATTCTGCTTCTAGATTAATACTGGTGCTATATACCTTTTGAGCTGATACAACTTTTCCACCATGCTAGACCGCTGCTTTTCCCACTGCATGCCTCTTGCTGGCGAGTGGGCGTACCATTGTGTCACTGTTCCATGGTAATCTGAAGAGCGAGAGGGAATCCTCTGTGGTCTCTTGCAAGCACTGCTTTCAAGTAGAGCTGTGTGGGCTGTGTTTATTTGTGAGATATGAATGCGTCCCCACCGTTAGAATGACTTTAAGAAAGGGGTTTCCCTAAGCCTGGGGTGTAGGTTAAACCTTGAGATAGATATATATTTGCCTCCAAACCGCTTAGTTGTCATTTGATTCAGAGAGCCTTTATTGAGACTAGTGCCTTCTAACCTAGCAGACACGGAGATGAGCACCTCGCCTGACAATGGTGAGTAACTGCTGCATTCGGAGCTGGCATCGCTGTGTCCCTGCCTAGCCTCAGGATGAAATCATGCGCCTCTTTTTTCATCTACCAAAAAAGATTTCAAATCCCAAACCTGGTATTCTAAGAGTTTATTATTATTATTAATATTTTCTTCATAATTGTGTATAAATCATGTGATTTTATGCACATTTATACTCTGCTACAGCAGAGTTTTTGTACTCTCTGTTCTCATATAAGACTGGACAGTGAATGGTACAGGAACAGTAAAGCATTATTGCCATGTAGAGCATTTGGGCTATGTCAAACTCTTACTTTAGAGTAAATCTAATGTTAAAAAGACTCGGTGCACATCTGTTGGGTTTGACCCACACTTCTTTCTTGGGTAACATTTCTGATGAAACTTTAGGAAATTTTACCTGTTCTGTAGAGTTTGGGATGTGCCCTGTGCTACTGACTCTGAGCAGCCACAGGATTCCCTTGGCTGCGTCTGTGATTAGGAAACAGAAGGGCCCTTTATCCACATCTGCTACAAATTGTTTTCTGTAGTCCATGGAGCATTTGAGGGTGGTCCAGGGCTCTGGGCTGGGTGGTTTTTACTTGCCATGTTGCTGTAATCCAACATTAATGCTGCATCCCAGAAAAAGTTTTGAAGCATTTCAACTCTGAATAAGGAATACTTGGAGTCACAGCATTGGAAATTTCTAGTGGTACATTTTCGGTTAATAGGCATAAACTGAGTGAGGTGTGAGGACTATTGAGGCTTGTGTAGAAGGAAAAGAAAGCAAACTTATGCACGTGCTTTTTCTCTCTGTGTTTTATTTCCTTGTCTGATAAAATATAAAGCTGCAGTACTTGTAGCCGTTGCAGTGAGAATTAACCCTTCTGTCTTCAAAGCCACCAGTGTTAGCTGCCAGAAAACCTGCACAACCATTACACTAGGATAGCTGTAGGACTCTGCTCCAGTTCCCCCCTTCTCAAACCAAAGAAAAAGTTGTGAGTACTCCTATGATAACTAAAAAATGCTCACAGGAACCCACTCAGAAAGCTGGGGAAAAAGAGTTTCTTAAAGGGTTGTCTTCCCTTCACATGCTGTTGGATCCTTAGTACACCAAGATATACTGCTGTCAGAGTCCTAATTTCCAGCAGTGAGAGTTCCACGTTTTCAGAAGTATGGGCACACTAGAGTGTATACAAAGCAACAAGCATTTCACGGGTCTCTGAGAGTTGTTTAGCACTTGTATTCCTGCCAGCCAAACTGTGCCAAGCTTTTTTTGCAATGGGCTTGTCAGATCATTCCTAGCTTTCTATGGGCTCAACTCTTCTTTCTCAGTTTGTTCTGAGATTTTGAAGCTTAGATGGAGAGTGTGAAATTTATACAAATCTGAGTTGAGCTTCTCATCTGAATCAGATTCTTACCTTCTCAGTGTTAGGCTTCTGCTCTTGCAGCTGTACAACTTTTTGTGGTAGGTCTGCCTGTATCTTGAATACTTTTCTCATAAACTCATCTCCTTCCCAGCCATGTGGACCCTGTCCTTGGAGCGATCTTTCTATTAACGTGGCAAGCTACCTATTTGTACTCCACAGATCTGTTTCCAAAATCACTGGACTTAATAGACCCTAAATATTTTCTCTCTTGGCTTGGACTGCACAAGGAAGTTCCATTGTTTCTCTTTCCCTTCACATCACAGTTGTACTGCTGGGAGATGTCCATTGAAAATTATTCAGAAATAATCTCTGGCACTATCAATAGATATAATATTTATTAATCTTTGCTTTTATCTTGCAGCATTTTTCCTTTCTACTTCTGCATATTATCTCTTGGAATTATTTGTGTCCATACTTTGACAGTGAATAATAACTAAAAAGATTTCTATCACTGCATAATTTAGAGTTGACATTTAACAAACAGCTAAGGATTTCCTTCCTATCTTGCCCACCCTCAAATAATTTGTCATGCTAATTGAAGCTAGATACAAAACAGGAATAAAGTACCATTGGGAAGGCTTCCTGCAGTGCTCTTGCATGACATATGCCTGGTTTATACGTGTTCTTCTGAAGAACTGTATATTTGGCAGAGTTCCCTGTTTGACAGATCTGTGATTGCTTGATAAATTACCTTTAAACAAATCAAATACGTTTATTGCTGAAGGCTTTATTTTATTTCATCAGTGCATTTTGTACATATTTAATAAAATAATTCATATTCTATTAATAGTGATTTGCCTTCATAGACTTTGGGCAATAAGTACGTTCAAAGTATCATTGCCTTTGCCCCCAGGTCTTTGTGCAATGATGGGGGTTGGTCAAATCCAACATTTTCCAGTAAAGAACTGAAGCTCCTCATTTTCAGTGCTTTCAGGAGAAATATGTGCAGTATCTGAAAATCAGTGATAGGCTGCATATAAATATCAGAGACGTTCAAATAACAGAAAGTTAAAATTCTTTTTCAAATACAGGAAGAAAAATATTTATTTATTTTTTTTTTAGGCAATGTTTTTGGTTGCAGACATCATCATATATCTTCTAGCAACTTCTTGGTATGTTGTAAATCACTCCAAAACAGAAAAGCTTAACACACACACACACACACACACACACACACACCAACTCATAACCTTGTAATAATTAGAGGTTAGTAGTATTTTCTTCTTTCTGTGGTTTCCAGTGATGGAAGGGAGAGGGAAGAAGGTGATTCTGTAGGAATCCAGGAAAGCACTGAGGGCATTGAGGTATATCATGCATGGCTTTGACAACTTGATAATATTTGACTTCTCTTCATCACTTATATGACTCTTGCACATTAGAATTTGAATCATAGTATTTTTGGCAAGGACAGTATGTTTTGAAGCCTTTCAAATTGTCTTCTGTGCTTTAGATTAATCTGTGCAGATGTCTGTGTGGAATGACTTACACTGAGCTTTGCTAAAGTGCTCTGGGCATGACCCTGGCTGCTCTCAGTAATATTTGTGCCATTGATTTCTACTTGAAGGGATTTATGCTCACCTGGGAATATTTTTCTCACTTTGAAGATCTTATGAACTACATCTAAATCAGAAGATGTTTAGAAAATGTTAAATGGACAAATTTCCAAAGAAATAACTATGTCTGTAAAATGTTTTCCTTTCTGGTTTAATGTAAGAAAAAAGTGATGTATTGATTTTTCTAACCAGGTCATGTACTTAAAAACAGGATTTATACCCACTACTTAAACTAGTTTGTATGTGTCAATAGAAACATTATCAGACACCCTATTGTAAGACCAAAGAGCTGCATGGCAGATGCTGCCTATCTGTGCAAAGCCAGCCTGCTACCTCTCATACGAGACAGCGAATGCAGAGATTGCGCTGTGCGTTTGCCTTTCCTGGACTGCAGCCAAGCAGCTTGCAGTGCAGAGGCTCTCCAGAGTCCCATCTACACTGTGGTGAAAACCAGGCTTTTAGTTCTGGGTAGAAATAGTGTGTTCAGCCTTTAATTGCCTCATTCCTCAGTCTGGTCCACTGCAACAGCCTTCGGTTGTTTTGGGTCTTAATTTATTTTGGTTGTTGCACAGTTTGAGATTACTTCAAGAAATTAGAGTGCTTATCAAGTTCTGGATATCATAGGTTTGTGGCATCTGTGAATTAGGTTTTTGGGGATGTTTGCTCTTCTGACTCTACTGCTACCATAACCAAGGAAAATTGTACTTAATGTGGAGATCAGTTTTAAGTATTCAGTGTTAAATCTCCCTGCATCACACAGTGCAGGTACCAGTTTCGTTTTATCTGAATCTGATTGGGCAAGACAACTAAAAAACCTAACATCTTTCTATTTTTTGCACAACTAAAATGTCAGATTTTAAATATTTGATTAGAAACTGCCTAATATTGAAGCTTCAGCACTATCAGGAAATAACGGGGGGAGGAGAGGACTGGCAGATCTTGCTGTCTTTGTGTGTTTTCTTGTGCTACATTTACATGACTGAAGCTGCATTTTCAGCAAAGAGTGTGGATGCAAAAGCAGGAAGACATGTAATAGCTGGTTGAAGGCTGGCTGCACTGAACACTACTGCTATTTACGAGTATTAAACCTGGGACCATCTAGGGAGGAAGACGTCACAGAAATATTAGGTTGTATTTTTGAATTTTTCAGAGTTAAGGGTCAAGAAAAAAATCCCAAAGTCTCTATTCCTGTATTGATTTAGTTTCAGTATGTTTCTTAGGATCTTTTTCATCAAATGCTTATTTGTTTCTTCGGTTGCTCTTCCATTTTGATCACATTTACAGTAATAATCCATTTCTTCCCCCCACTCCTCCTACACAACAGCCACACACAGTGTGTAACCTGCTGCCTTGTTTATCAACAGCATTTATGATTATATATGTTCCACTTTGCTTTGGAGCTATTTTGCAATCTGGGTATTACTTAAATGAGGTAATTTTACTTGGCCTGTCTGTGACGGTTAGTCCTGGATCTTTTGCTTTACAAAAAACGGGTTTCAGTGGAAAGGTAACTTATTCTTGGGTTTGTTCCCTATGCCTAGTTTGCTAGTATTTATTTATTTATTTATTTATTTATTTTCTGGCATACTAGCTGGTTTTTGTTCCCTTCATTGTGACAATATGTCAGTTTATGGTGGTGTTTAGTTAAATTGAATCATTGGATAGGGTGTGTGTGGGGGGAAACCTGACAAAATATTCTTTCCCTTTTCTGCCTTGTTTAGGCTGGCTCAGTTCTGAGATTCATCTTACACTGCATCCCCACAAAATACTGCTTTGGCACAAAAGAGGAACAAGTGAATTACAAAACGCATTTGGGGAAAATTGAGTGAAGGTTGAGGAAGATAGAATGCTCTTAAGCTAGCACTGGATTTGGAGACAGGAAAAGAATGTGGCAGGAGGCAAAGTGAAAGCAGTGCAGGTTTAACGTTCGTGACACAGATGTTTTTGAAATGGGCTTTGGATAACATTTTGAAGCTCTAGTTTGAGTGCCTACGTGGCTTTTTTTTTTTTTTTTTTTTTTTTTTTTTTAATATAATTAGTATTTTATAAGAATTAGTGTTCTTGTTGTTCTGTGGGAAGTTTTTTTTTTTTTTTTCTTTCTTTCCAAATATGTTTTCTGCATGTGGAAAACTTCCTTGTTTTTAATATAAATTAGTACTCCAACCAAAAAGAGCTTTTTTGTCCTGTTCACGTATATTTAGGAAGCACTTAAGACTTGGATTATCACTGGAGCACTGATAAGTCTGGTAGGAGAGCACCAAGGAATTTTGTATGCTTTTTACTATACATCTTCAGTTGTTGCTAAAGCACATAAATCTGTGAGCAAAACAAATCCTGTTTTACTTCAGAGCATTCCTGTTCTTAAAAGCCTTGACAGGAAGCAGAAAATTTATGTAATTCTGAGCAATCCTTTACATGACCATTATAACCCTCCCCATTTTCTATGTAGCCTTAATTCTTTGAAGTAGCTGATTTTTTTATCCATCTTGGCTTCAATTTGTCTGATCCAATAAAAACCCTACAGCATTAAATTGCATACTGTAGTTGTAAAAGCTCCTACTTGTTTTTCTAACAACGTGCATGATGACTCTTGTTTGGTTTGTAACTAGATTTAGACGTAGCACAACTTGCACTGCCAACACAGGTTGGATTCATTGCTGTAATTTTTTGTTGTTGTGAAGAATCAAAAATGATTTGGGAGAAAAAAAAAATAAAATAAAAAAATAGGCCTTTCAGAACTGACACACTTCAGCACAAAGCCTTAAGAAATGAAAGGCTAGGCCGTTACCCTGAATCAACGGTCTCCAAAACTCATTTGGAGAACAGCGGAGACAAATCAAAGCATGTGGCCATGCTCCGCTATGTGCATCGTGCCAGCTCTCACTGCAGCAAGCTCTGCTTTTCCCCACAGCTTTGACTTTTCAGAAGAGGGAGGATGTACTCCTGTGCTATGGCAATGAAATGGGTTCTGGTAGCTGGACCAGCTGGTAAAGATGCATTAAATCAGGGTGCCTGGTGCTGTGGGGCATGCAGCAAAATCTGCATATGACTAAGAGTCAGGAGATGCATACCACGGACTTTGCAAAGCCATACAGGAGGGATCCCCCCACCCCCAGCAGGTGGTGGCAGCAGGACTTCTAGAGAACTGCTGCTCTGTGATATGTGGGTCTTCAGCTGGGCCAAGCACTGATTTGGGAATTGTCAGCTTTAGCAGCTCTGTTGCAGAGCAGGGCCATGGAAAACCCAGAGCAGCCAGCGCAGGGCCCAGAGTGCTCTCCAGCATGTCCCCCTGAACCGATCTGTTGCTGCAGACCAGCAAGTCACACAAAGAATCTTTCCATGTCCTTTACTTTTTTCTTTCCCAAAGCTTTCTTTACTTGCTGTTGCATAAACTTTCCCAGTGTAGGAATCTTCTTTTCAGTCAGTCCTAACCTGCATCACTTTAACACAGCTTATTTTTTCAGCATGGGGGATGTCATAGCGTGCGCAACTTAGCATATGGGTCTGAGGATGCTGAAATGTATAAGCCCAGTATGATGGATTAGGAATGCAGTAGTGGTCTGAATTCTGGTGGTGGTGGTGGGTTTTTCTGTGTGTTTTTATTTTTTAATTTTTTTCCTCTTCAGACCAGATTTTGTTTAGTGTGTTCATTTTATTTTATTTTATTTTTTTTTTGTTTTGTTTTGATGGAGGTTGGGAGTGTTCATTCCAGGTCAATATTTTTCAAAATTGGTATTTTGCTAGATACCTAAATGCCAAGCGTAGGCATCCCAAAATAAGGCTTAATTCTTATTAGTACCAAATGTCTGCAGCGCCCATTAAAATCAAATGAATACAGCTTTCCATACTTCAACATGTTTTTGTTATGATTAAACAGACACTCATAAGACTCAGACAAGCTGGAATCAAGTTGCATATGAAACTGAATTTACATTTTGTCTTAATAGGATCCTTGTAATTAGTGATTACCAGATGCATTTAAAATGTGTGAAATGTCTGCTGGAAAGGAGAATTAAGCAGGGGAGGAATGCCAAACACCTCAGATCTTCTCCTGGCAAACTTTTATTTTACATTTCTGCACTACACATAGATGAAGCAGCATGGTTTCTATAAAATGTTCAGCTGTGGTTTCACATAAAGTCGATGTTACCAATAAAGAGAATGGCTGGTAATTGAAAACTTATTTGGTTATAAATGGCAGGTTCCACTCTTGATCACTTCCTGCTTTATTCCAGTTGTCACATTGTCATCCTTCCACGAGGTGTTGTGAGATCTCTTAGGTCAAGATAAAGCTCTAATCTCCCAGTTTTCTAACTCCAACAACTATAACAATGCAATTGCTTTGACACTTTGATCTGAAGTGTATAATAACACTTCTGGACTCCTTTTCTGATGGGGTGTCCCATGTATCCTGAAGAAACTCACCCAGTGCTGTCCCTGGCCTGCAGCACAGGCAGCAGAACGGCTCCTGGGGGTGAGGTGGCAGTAGCTCGGTCCCTGTATCATTGGTTCAGTCCCTGTACCATCCGTTCTCCTGCTTGTGATGTAGAGGTTATGGTACTTCACAACATACACAGTTTGCTTATTTCACATTCTCATCTGAAGGAATTATTTATACATGAACTACTTAATGTTACCCCAATGTGTGTCTGAAGGAAATATTTATAAATGAACTACTTAGTATTACCCCAATGTATGTATGTCCTTTTCTCTGGGAAGGCTTTTTTTTTTTTTTTTTTTTTTTTTTTGCTTTTTTTTTTTTTCTCCCCTTCTTCTCTTTGGAAATGCAGTGCTAGACATTAACTAGCCCTGAAGAGAGGGAAGCTTGTTAGTGTTAGGAGCTTGTATAGTTCTTGAACAATGCACTTGTGCACAATAATTTACACAAGCTTCCTTTTCTCTTCAAGTTATCTGTATAAGGCTCACTACTCATTCTCTTAAATTTGGAGTAGTAGTCTTACTGTATATTTCCACAAAGCATATGAATTTTCAGGTCAATCTGAGGACATACATGAACTCTAGAGTATTTAAAATAGTTGGTTCTTTTAGGATGAATAATAATAATAATAAAAGCCTTTCACAACACTTCCAGTATTTTTGTGGCTACTGACAGCTTTGCTCCTTGGGGAGATTCCTCCTACCACAGCTGGAGAGTGATAGTCCTTCTGCCCTTGCAAAATTGTCCCTGCTAGACTGGTGGATTTAAGAGGAGATGATGGTGGGAAGGAGAAAGTAGATTCCTGGCTTACATGTAAGCCATTTATTGTAAGTAAGGAAGAAAGCAGGCAAGATGTTATGATCTCTTCTTGTTGTGATCATGCAATTAAATTGTTCTTCCTAGACTATTAACCTTTTTGCTTCCCTCTAAGTGTACTTTTTTTTTTTTTTCCTCTCTGTTTCTAACAGATTCGCTCTGAGCAGCTCAAAAAGAAGAATAAAGAGGCAGAGGATCTCCTTGAATTGTGTCTCCATCAGTGTGGTGAGATGGAAAGGTATTAAAATATCTTAACTCTGTGTGGAGAAGCTTCTCCCTTTATTTATTTATTTTTAAATTAATTTACATTATGCTTTGGAACTATACAGTCAAGTATTTTCTGCATTTGTCAGTCAGTTTCTCTTTCAGAGACCCAGACAAATACATTTTTTCCCTTACTTTAATCTGTCCTGCGGAGGTCTGCATCAGTTCTGGTTAGACAAGTGAAACATAGGCCTTTTTTTTTTGTACTGAGAAGAGCAGAATCATAGAATAGTGTAGGATGGAAGGGACCTGGAGGTTGCCTGGACCAGCAGGGCTGAGGTCAGATTGCTCAGCCTGCTTAGGCAAGTTTTTAATATTTCTGAGTATGGAGATTTCACAACCTCCTTGGGCTGGTTGCTTCTTTGTGGAGTAATACTAGTTCTACTGATAACGGCAGGAAAATAGGTTGTACTGTAGGAAGGAGAGATACTTTATACAGATAGAGAGGTCACAATATTGCTAACAGCTTTCAATGAGGCTGTGACTGTGACGACCTGTTTCTAAGACTGTCGGTGAGTCATGGGGAGATTTAAGACAACAAATGATGCTGAGTATTTCGATGAACAGTTGTATTCAGTAAGACAAACTCTGACCAAATAAAATAAATAAATAAATAAAAAATCCAGGTAGCTGAGAATGGTTAAAAGCTAGCTTGAGAATTAAGCATAATATGAGAGAGGAAAAAAAATAAGGAAAGTGTAGATTGTTTTGTGAAGTCTACAAAATAGTTGTCTACCCTTCTTTCTTTCTGAAAGAAGCATTTGTTGTTCCAGTTAGTTTATTGAGAAATAACTGGATATTGAAATCCTCTGGGATTTCCTGTTTATTCAAGACGTTGTGTGCTGCTAGTGCAGTTTGACTCTAGCATGTCTCTGCGAGGGGAGAGAGGTGTCAAGGCTCCCTCCTGGTGCTGGCATCCCTGGTGAGACCAGGTGCCAGTTGCTGGCAGTTCAAGCCCTGGATCTGCGATGCAGACAGCTGTGCAGCGAGCTTCCTCTCTGTTTCATTTTGGCTGCTTAACAGCTACCACAGGCAAGAAGTTGGCTTGACTTAATAGGGCTGGTTGTCCTCCATTAGCTACTGTAAGTTAAATTTCCTGGCTGAATTTCCTAATGGTGCTCTCCTGTTTGTTCTGCTTGCGCTGTTAGTAGGTAACTGAAAATAGCAAAGGTCCACAGGGGTGAAACTGACCCAAATGAATCACGGACCTGTTTTCCTCCAAGGGTGCAGCCCAGTTGTGAACCCAGATCTGTGAGGCTTGGTGATGCATCGACATCCTGCCCAAGGGTGAGCTCGGAGGCAAAAGGGGCAGTGCATAAGTCTTGTTTGGTTCGTGGTGATGCCTGATTCAGGAAGAGAAAGATCAGTGGTGTAAAGCACCAGTTAAAAACCTCAAACATATAATTACATCAGGATTGCAGCTTTCCACAGAAATGAGTGCATGGAGGGTCTGAATAGACACCTGATCCTCTCGCTGGAGTAAGCAGCCAGTTTAGAAAGAGCTGTGAGAGTGTGACTGTTTCAAAAAGGTGCCTGCTGGGGCTAGAAGAGTGTCCTAAAAGGGGTTCAAGCTTTTCTGGCTATTGGTCTTCATAAGAAAAGTGCAGACACTTGAAAACATGCTTTATTTTTGCTCTGCTTTAGATTTGTCTCCCTTCTTGTTGTTAACTCTTAGTTTTCGGTTCTTTCAATGCTTTCCTGCTGTCTCCCACCATTTTCCTGCATGTATGCATGTCAGTGGAGGAATTCATCTGCTCCAGAAAGCACGTGCTAGTCGATGGCTCTGCTTGGCTGAGCTTTCCATTTTGTTGATCTTCATGGCAAAACTTCAATTCCCTTTGCACCAGTGGTCCACATGCAGTTGCATGAGTCCTGGGTGATGAGTCTGGTTGCTCCACTTTCAGATGACTGTCTCTCTGGAGAAGCAGTAACTCACTCACAGCTCGTTTAAAGCCCAGCGAAATTAGTGAAAATCATTTCATTGACTTTCCAGGGGTTTGAACTCATCCCAAATTCTGTTCATCAGGAAGAAATTTTGTGATGGTTTTGGTAGTGTAATTAAGCAGAAGATCCAAGTGAAAGGGGAACAATGTTCTTTTCTTGATGTGCAGGCTATGGTGTACAGAAGTGAGGAGGCACTATTGAAGAGCAGTCCCAAAGAGTCCCAGACCTGCACGCACAGAGGGGAGCAGATCTGTGTGATAACTAACATCTAATGGCATTTAATGTGAACCGGATAGTTGCCATCTTTTTGCACGTCCCATATCTGTTGAAGGGAACAGTCAAAGGCTGGAAAAGCACTAAGTACCTGGATATATCAGTAGCTTTACTTCTTCCTTTAGTGAGACAGAACAAATTAGTGATGCAGCTTCAGTTAATCACTGTGCCCTTTTTTGGATTCTTTTCTGAGAAACCAGATGTGTTTCCATTGCACCTCTTTTGTTGTTGTGATTTGTGTAATTCTTAAAATTAAGCAAAACTATTAAAGAATAATTGTTTCTGTTCACGTTAACAGCACAGCTTCTCCAGATGTGGCGTTTGACAGCCAAACAGCTGCTGGCTATTAAATGTTCCTTAAAAGCTCCATTCCTTTGTCGTAAAGGGAACAGAAGTGTAGGGACGTTTATGGGGTGACAGGCAGATGTTTTGGCTGCATCAGATTTGAGCGAAAGTTTAAACATTTCTCTGCTGTAGTCTCAGTATGTACATGTTTTAACCCCTACCACACCTTGCCTTATGGAGCTCTCTTCTTGGGACTGGGGCAAGATTATCTCTGATCTCATACTTAATTCCCGAGTAACAGTGCCAGCATTTTTTTTGCACAGCATCTGGGACCTCTCATTCTAGAGACAGTGCAGTTCTGCTAGGTGGATCTCAGCCGCTGCTGGTGGCTGGGTTTCCAGCTATGCTTTTGAAATACTGGGTGAGTTTTGGGGGTAAAATTTGAGTTAAAAAAGGAAGTTGGAAATAGTTTGAAAAGAACTGTTGCTAGAAGCTTTTTTTTTTTTTTTTTTTTTTTTTTTTTTTTTTTTTCCTCTTTTTAAATTATATCCTCACAGTTGACAAAGGCAGGTGTTCTTTTTGTGTTTGCACTGGTGCATTATGCTTTGTGACAAATAAACCACCTCTTACTGTGGGAGGTGTGAGGCAGAAAGAAGAGTTAGTGCAGTTCAATTTTAAGAGATCTGGCTCAAATTCCACTCAGTTTAGGCTCGGGAGATTGGCTCGCAGGGTGTTGAGTAGTGGAATGGCACCACTGATTCTTAGGGAGCTGCATGATTGTAAGTGTTGTTTGTCAGCTCAGGAACTGGTGGTTTGTTAACGGCTTACAAAAGCTGCAAGAGTTCATGAGGCTGAAAAAAAAATCTGGAACAAAAGACTTGTTTTCATGGCAAAACTTTGTTCATCCTATTGCTTGTTAGACCAGAAATTCTTTGTAATTTAGTCTTAGATGGGTAAGATTTTAATATAAAAATCCTAAGGTATTTAGAGGGAAAAAAAAAAAAAAAAAAAAAAAAAAAAAA
>CM021768.1:64281092-64346690 GCA_011076525.1 Nettapus auritus
AAAAAAAAAAAAAAAAAAAAAAAAAAAAAAGAATTACACACAACCAAATTAAGACAGAAAAAATCCTTTAAAATCATATGTAACATGAGAGAGTAGCCTAGTTCCACAGTAAAGTGCCTTTGTTAAGAATTATATGCCTGATTTTTATTTCAATTTCAAATGTATTTCTAGGATGGGTTAGATTAACTGTATTATTCTGTAACTCAGGTCTCTTCTTTCTCAAATTCTAAAGGTCTTTTCCTGAAACAAATTAAGTGCTTTACCATAAATTGGGGAAGTATTAGCTGAAATGGCTTTCTTTTGCTGGAAGGAATGCTTTTTTAATTTATCTGAACCAGTTTGCCCTCCTTAATTCAAATGCAGAAATTGACTTATTTCTATGGATCTTTTCTTTAGGGTTAGCAAAGCAAGAATCTGAGGTCCAAAAGGCCCACCCAAGGGGATGAAGCATGTATTTAACCCCTAGACTCTGGAATTCATTTCCCGTCAAAATATGACTCCGTGGTGTTGGCGTCTGGCTGTAAATCCTGGCTTAAAACCTTTTTTTCACTATTGTTTATGGTGTATATTTGTGCTTTCACCAATCACAGGTGAATGACTGCAGTAACCAGCCTTGAAATTATTATTTCAAGTCATATGCATTCAGTACTAAATTAGCATTTGGCAGTAGATGCATTGAGACACACTGTAGGTGTGCCCACTGTTGCCGGATCCCAGTGAAATGCAGGGAGAGCCAAGAGCTCACAAATGGTATCGACAGCAGTGCTGGGACTTTGCACAGGGCTCCTACCCAACTGTTGGATAAGCAGCTATTTCTTGGCCATGAATCTATGCTGCAGCAAGCCCAAGGCGTGTGGCTCATCAAAAGACTGTGGAGCAGGCCTTCAGGAGCTGGAAATAGCTGCTGCTCTGTAATGGAAATGTGTGTTAGTGCGGAGTTGTTCTGCTGCGTGCTTCTCTTGACCTGGAGAAGCCTGACTGCAAAGTGCCCTTGGCTCTGCTGGGAGCTGTTGGTTTCCACATCTCACGTTTCTTCTCTGGTGCCATAACATGCTCTGTTTTTAGTGATGGTTTTGGGCCAAAGATAGGTTTTTGCTTTGCCTGCTAACAGGCATAATTTAATAAAACTCACTGTGCACATATAACCATGGCTTCATAGCATAACCCTTTGAGGACAGAATAGCATGTTTATTTATTTTTTTAACTGCGTGACATTGATCTACTTGGGAATTTTAGTTCCAGTCATGTACAAAGCATATGCTGGTCACACTTTTATTCTGGCTCCCATCTGAGAGACTGAGTTGCTATAAAAAGTATGCAACCATTTATAAATAATTAACCACAAAAAGCCGTTAAAGCCTAGGAATCAAAATAGCACAGAAGATGTATCATAGAGCAAAAGCCTAGGAATTAAAATAGCACAAAGATGTATCATGGAGCAAAAAGAGTAAAACGCTTTAAAGGCAGCAAGGTGAATAGAAAGGGGAAATGAAAATATCTTTTAATCTGATGCACAGCTGATCTCAAACAGTGAAATCCTGAATGGGTATGGCAATTTTCAAAAGGAAGAGAACAGACCTAAGGAATTTCTTATTCTTGGAGGACACAGCTAGAATGATGTTGACTACTACTTTTCATATATGATATAGAAATTATGTGCACGGATATGTTCTCTCCTTTTCCTGCAAGCTGCTAAAATTTACACTGAGCAAGCCTTTGTTACATCTGTAGGTGCTGCTTCCACGTCAAATGTTTTAATTATCCCAGCAGAGGAAACTGAAGAAGTCAGTCAAAATTCACAGAGTTAATATTCTAAATTTTTAATTGGCTTCTGCTTCAATTGTAATACAATGTGTAAATAGGATATTGTGTATTTTTATTTCTTCCTATTTTTATACTTAAGAAATTTTTTTACACATAGAAGGGATATACTTTACCCCATATCAGTGCATGATTTTTTTATTATTATTCTCTAATGATTGATTTTACAAAGCATGCATCTCTAAAATTTGACTGGGTTTCATTTTAATGACTTTTCCAAAAAGTTATTTTTTTATTTCCTTAAAAAAGTATAATTAGTGAAAACCAAAATACCCATTTTAGAAAATGTTGGCAATGAAGTAACGTAATAATGAGGGTAATGGTGCAGAAACATGTCTGTGAACTTCACAAAACCAAAAGTAGTTCTGGAAGAGTTGTTTTCTGTGGAAGTTAAATACTGTGTGCCCTCTAGAGCTCACCAGGGGAAGCTCAGGTAATCAGCAAGAATTGTCTTCTGAGGTAGCTCCTAATCAATTACCACAAAGAGGTATTCAAGCACTCAGATCGTTTGTGTACTCTGAACATACAGTCTGTAAAATGGAACTGTACTTCAGATATGATTTTACATACCTCACAATAAATGTACCCTTCTAAATATCAAAGTGGCTAATACTCTTTTAAAATATGATCAAAACACCTCAGTCTAAAAGCTGAGGGAGCAAAACCAAAGCCCTGGGGAACCTAGCCAACAAAATAATTTTCCAACTTTCATGACAACGTTGAAGCACATGGATATTACAGAGCAGCAATCCATTTGTAGGGGTTGGAGTCTTTTGTGGTCCCCCCCCCCCCTTTTTTTTTTACTGGCACTGCTGGTTCTTGCTCCTTCTCTTGTCCAGATACTGCTAAGCATGGGAAGAACACAGAGACAGAAAGGGAAGAGCCTGAGGTGAATACCAGGTACAGCCTGAAGTAAGACAAACTGCAGGGAGCAGAGCGATGAACACTTCCTGGCTGCAAAGAAATATTTAAAGCCCTCCCACCATCTTTACGGGGGATTTCCCAGCTTGATTCATGCTCTGATCTCAGGAGGCTGTGGTCAGACCTCTCCTCTCGCTGTGGCTGAACCAGCAGCAGAGATGAGTGCAGCCTGCCTCGGTGCTCACTCCTGCAATTCTGCCAGAGATTGCTGCTCATCTTTTACTTTCTTCAGAGCTGCATCTAGGAACTGCTCCTTTCTCTTGAGCAGTTGTTTTACTCTAACTGCTTTATTTCACTTTAAAGGGTTTGAGCTGACTATTGTGACCCAGCCAGGTGTGTGGGTTGTGCCAGCAGTTAAGGATGGTGATTTGCAGTGGAGAGGTAGTGAAAGGTAGAAGGTGGATGGTGTTGTACATTTAAGCTCTTTGGAGCAGGACCTGTGACTGCAACCTTGGGCAACGAGCAAAAAATTGTCTTTATGAGAAGCCACTTTTAGGCAAGAGTTTTTCTCTCAGCTAAGTTGGCTGCTCTACTAATCTCACACAAGAGGTGCGTGGAGCAAGAGAAGAGAAGAGCAGCTATCTCTCACTGATGGTTGGCTGTCCAAGCAGATAAAAAAAATGAAGTTTTGACACCTCACTCTGAAAATATCAGCCTGTGGTTTTAATAGCTATGTCCTAAATCCCTCAACACTGCTCAGTAACCTTGCTTTACTTAACCTCTTCCCTACTCTTGCCACATTTTAGGGCTTCTAAGGGGGCAGTTGCAGCAATTTCTCCCTTACTATGCAAATATCATTTAAGTATTTTTCCTAAAACTGCACCACAGGTGCCTGCTTCTGTGCTGTAACTTTCCAAGCCTTTCAAGCCCCCAGTTCTCTGCGCAGAGTATATCCACATCTGTTGGGCAAAGCAGGGTTCATGCTAGGTCAGGCACAGGAGTCTGAATGAGCTGAAGCTGCTGTTTTTCAGGGAAGTAGGCTTGAGAGAAAAGGGTGGTTGTTACTGATGTTGCTGAGTTGGCATTATGCAGCTCCTTAAATATGAAGCCTCAAAGCCAAGCTGTTGGTCTTGCCAATGCCTGAGAATTTACTGTCCAAGAAGCTCAGCACACATTTGGTTAAAAAAGAGCCATGCAAGTGGAACTATTCAGGATTTTGCAGTTTTTCAGCAAGACAGAAGGTGGCTGGATTTATTTCTCAAGCTCCCTTGTTTTCCTTCTCTAGTTTTCCTCTTGCTTCATGAGTATTTGCGTTGACAAGACGTGTGGTTCCTTGGTCCTATGAGTGCCTGGAGCCCTGCGTATCCCCTCAGACCAGAAGTGAAAGGGAAGCTGAGCAGCCTCAGACCTTGCTTGCATGCCCAGCCGCACAAGCTGCCACGCAGAGCCCGTGCCACCCGGGCTCGTCCACCACCCCCACAGCGCGGAGGCTTTGAAACCACTGCCGGCTTTCAGAGCAGCTGCAGCCTGCTGCACGCCCATGAGGCTTATGAAAACGTGCACCAAGGAAGTCTTTCCCTTGCTCAGCATGCCTGTAGCTGGCCATAATTCCCTTTCAAAGGGGTCTGACAAAATACAGTGCTCTTTTTAGTCGGGTGCTTTGTTTCTTTGAACTCACTCTGGCAAACATGTTGGTTTAATACAAACAACAACAAAAAGCTTAGGACAAGGAAGCATCTTTCTGTGTAGAGGAAAACTCACATGATGTGCTCTGGTGAACGAAGACCTTTCACAGGGCTAAAAGTCCTATTTCCTCTCCTGTAAATCTAGCCCTCAAAACACACCCAAATATCCTGCCATGAAAACTTTTCTTCCTTCCATGCTGTGGCTCCACATAGACAAGGTAGTTTGAAGAGGCAGGATGCTTGATGGGCACTAAACCTGAGAGCGACTTGCTGCTGGCTTGCCCAGCATAGTCCTGGCTCAGTTTCTGTGCTTGATGGTGCAGGCAGGGCTCATGGCAACTCTGCAAATGCAGTTCCAGCTTGTCCAGCTCCTGGGCAGCAAATAAAATCCAACCTTTTGAGTTTACCTTGTCCTTATTTCCTGCTGCTGGAATGTTGCTGCAGTTCCTCTGCAGATGACTTTGCGTCCAGGCTTAATGCAATATGTTTCTGTTAAAGGCTCTGTGAGTAAATAGCAAGTGTAATAAAATGCATCGTTTTATCCTCTCAGCACAGAATTCACTTCATTTATTTAGTCTTATGATTAGGATAGATGAGTTTGTTTATTGGATAATGTTATTATTAGCCTCTCAGCAGTTTCCTAGAATCTGCAGTTTGATCCCTGTGGATTGTCTGTCTGAATTGTGATAAATTTAACCAGTAAATTTTAACTGCTTTCAATTTACTGGTAGTTTAAATGAAGAACTTAGTATTTTCTGCCTAAATTGAGATGTAATATGGCCATATCCCGATTGCTAATACATCTGAGCCTTGCTGTTGGCTTTCTGGTCATGTACTATATGCATTTAGAGTTGTTTTAAGCTGATTTGGAAATAAAAGTCTAAATTACCAAAAGAGATGAGTGTTTCTTGAAAACTTAGGTTGGGTCTAGGGTTTTGGCGGTTTGGTTTTGATTATGCCCTGAAAGTCACATTCCACCACTACGATGTATTGAGTGAGTCAGCCCTAATTGCTAGCTACTTCTGCAAATTTGGAGCATGTCATTAAGTGGTCTTCAGTCCTGAGTGTCCTTAGCAGAGACTGAAAGATAACAGTATTCCCACAAAATAATTATCATCTTAGTATCCAGGACAGACCTATTTTTATAAGGTATGAATGTTTTTAATAGGAACTTTCAGGGGAAAAAAATGAAAATGCATGTCAGGTGTCTATTATGAAATATTACAGAAAATGAAACGTACAATGAAAAATAAATCATTAACTGAGGATCTAGTTTTGGAGTTCAAAACCAAGTTAAGTATTTTGATAGCATTTTTGATATAAATAAATTTTAACATTCTAGAAACTGGAGGTGGAGGGGGATGAGGGTGCATTGAAGTCTTCAGAAAATCCCCAGAAGGGTTGACTAGTATTTCTACACACAAGGTAGTAAAATTGATAAGGACTTCTTGCTCAAATATTTTAAATGGATTTCTGCCACCAAGCTCTTACAGATTGCATGTGTGAGACTGCTCGAGTGCTCGCTATGCAGTAGGAAGGAAGGTAGAAGGAGCTCAGTGCGGGACTAGCTCTGCTGTGTCTGTTGTCATGTTAAGATGACAGCTGACAAATTTACTTTCTCTGCACTTCAAGTTCCTCGGCAAAGCATCACATTGCTATTTCTTTTTAAGCAGGTGTGAAAGTAAAGAGCTTGATGCTGAAATAAGAAACCTGATAGAGAAGAGTAGCACTTTCACAACACATGAGGACCCTGAAGCTGTTGCCCAAGAAAGTCCAAACCATCAGAGAGCTTCATGTTCCGTAAAGGTAAACACAGACTCCTTTTGCAATTGTTTATGTGTGAGGGGAGAACATCCAGGCAACATTCCCTGTGTGACTTGGTTATGCAGGATTTATTTTTTCTTTAATTTCTGAAATGATACACTGAATTTGCAATGTATTTTTCTGATACTGCTACTTTCTGCTGTGAAGAAGACAAAGTGAGAAGATGCTTTTTATAGTGCTTTAAAAGGTCAACTAAAACCACTGATTATCCAAAGTACCATTCAGTGTAGTCAGCTGTGCAAAACTGCACACCAAGAGCACTAACTTTATCTTATGGTTGCTGTGTTTGTTAGCTCTGATTTAATGGAGGATGTGAAGATACATGAGGAAGATAGATCTTTGGGAGGGCCAAAAAGGCATTTAGATAAATAAGAAGGAAGCATTGAAGGCGAAAAATGCAAGTTTATACCTGTGTTTCTGTGGTATTGTAAATGGAGAATTGTAAGCCACCTGCCAAGGTGGTCTTTGTTGCTTGCCTTGTAGCAGCACTTAATAAGCATGACAGAATCTTGTTCTAGGATTCGGTCCTTTACCTTGAAACAGCAAGCTGCTTTTTATCATGCAATAGGAGGTGAAAAGGAAATTCCTCTTTTCTGCAGTCTGGGAAAGGAAGGAGACAGAGGTGTGGGAAGAGAGAAGTGATGAAGCTGTGAATGGCAGCACCCTGTGAGAAGGGACAACACACTGACCTGCCTGTGTTACTGCACCAGGAGGAAAAGGAAATCTCTGAAGGCAGTGCTCCTCCACGTGATACAGGAAATTGATGAGGCGGTAAAGGAGAGATGACTCTCTTCTATGAAATACAGAATTACACATAGCTCTTTACACATGTAAACCGCCATTTCCAAAATGACTCATGACCTCTGGGCAAGAAACAGAGCTAAGCCACAGGGCTAGGAACTAAGGGCATGCCACAGGGTCAGGCTAGTGGGTTTAGAGACAGTGAAAGAGAAGCCGGGAGGAGGAATGGGGATTCCCAGCCCCAGTGATGGAATAAGAAGGTGAAGCAGAAGACAGATCTGACAGTAGAATCGGCTAGCATTAAGCTACAAAATCATTGGTCAGAACAGCAAGCTCCAAATGGTCTGTGGCAACACCCGGTTCCCATGTTAGCTGCTCTGGCAGGAGATGCAGGAACAGATTTGGGGGTGTGAGGGAGAAAAAGAAAGGATGTATTTGTCCCAACCACTTCTGTAGGGTGTTTCAGTGTTTATCTAGTGGCATTCCATCCGTATTATTTTTTTAATATATTTTTCATTTAAAGCACTTTTCATTGGAAGATGTGTGTCTGTGTTGCTTACATAGATTAAAGAAGAAAGTTTAAGCTATTTCCACGCTAGGAATATGTTGGCTATTTATTATCTGTATTTTTAAGTCAAAGAGGTTTTCACTTGTGTGCTTATTGACTTGGACTTCAAGTGACAGCTTGGCAACTGTGATAAGCTCCAGCAACTTCAGTATAAGAAACTAAACGTACACGTGCCTGATTGTTTTGTTTGTTTGTTTGTTTTTAATATGTTGTTTTCCAAAACACAAATTTATTATCCTTTCAATTATGAACACTCTAAAATAGTATTAAAAAAGGAAAAAGAAATTGTCAGTTTGTGAAATGAGATGGTGATCTAGACTTCAAATGGGTGCTAAACTCTTTATTTAGGAATTGGGAAAAAGGTGATAATGAAACAAAAGTGTATCCCTCACTGTAGTGTTAGAGTTCTATCAGGAAGTTATTTGGCAGAGCAAACAAGCCATTTTTATTTTCATTCTGTAATTTATCCTGGAGTAAAGAGTATGAATTGCATGCTGCAGAATGACAGTTCCTTCTGAGCTCACAGAAGTTTTGAAAGTGTTATCTGGAAGTGTCTGTAAACAAATTCTTTGACTTTCTTTCCCTTTTTTCCCCCAATATATATATATATATATATTTTTTTTTTTTCCATAAAAATATTTATTATGGTTTTAAAGGCAAATATCTGAGAGAGAAAATCTGTCTCTGCAGAATGGACAGAATTAATTGTCAGCACTTCCTTCCCTCTATGGTTCCTTCATCTGTAGTAGTTTAATTCTGGCTTGTCATGATGCTACGTTTTCCTGCTCCTGGAAAGGAGTGGGGAGACAACAAAGTCCATGCAGGCTGCAAGAGCCTTTTGGTGTACTGGGGTCCCTGACACTCACATAATGTCCATTGGTCTCATATGGGACTGAGTGCCTGTGTCATGGTGTGTAGTTTTCCTGGGTGAACAAACTGTCTGTTTTCTTTTTAAGCTGAAAAAAGAGGTGAGGCATTAGCATGGTGTCAGTATTTTACACTGATTTAAGCTCTTTTCGCTATAACAAAATGTATTTACTTTTGTTAGAGCTCCTGACAAAAAAGAAAAAAAGGAAACACGATGAAATCTTTACTGATTAAAACAACTGCCAATTTCTAATTCATATCTACTTGCCTATTCTCCTTTCCTTCTGCAACATCATTTACTTATTGCTGCAATGTATAGCAGGAGTGTACGTGAACAAGGATTGCAAAGCGGTAGCCTGTGAAACTGCCTATGTGACTCAGGAGGGAAAGGGTTCCTTATTCTACATTTTAGAGTGGGAAATTCAAGGCCAAAGGGATCAAGCAATTTGCTGTTTTAATATTAGAAATCAAAGAACTGTGTTTCATGACATAAAAACAGCATCTCATTTTCAAATTTAAATATAAAGCTGATTATATTCAACTGAAATTAGACTGAACATTATGCATCAAAATACAGATGTTACTATAAAGTACTTGTGCATAGTGTTTTCAGTATATGTGCGGCTTAATCAAGATTTTATACACAAGGATGTTTTCTGGGGGAGGTGAGGGATGATAAAAAAATATCAGGTGGGAAAGGAAGAACAGCAATTAAATTCAGCAGTGTGTCATTATAAAGTAAAGTAAGGATTATTGGCAGAGTTTATATATTTTATGTGATCAATCAGTAGCTCAAGAATACCAGACTTCCAAGTATTTGAACTATTTTGGGTGCAAAGTGGGAAAGGAAGAAAAATAAATAAGGACTATCCGTTCTTGCACCAATTATGTTGTAAAATTCAAAATAGACTGTTTGCCACTGGTATAAATTGTTATCCAATTATAGTATCGTGAAATTGGATTTTCATCTTCAGGCCTGAGTTTGAAAATGCTTAAGTAGCCGTGCCCTTGTGGTTAGTCTTGTTAGCAATGATGGAAAACAATGGATAAAGGAAAGCCTGAAACAGAAAGCTGTGTGATATTGTACTGTACTTTGAAGCCACATCTTGCTCTAATTTTATCTGGTTCCCACATATTAAGGAACACATTCAAATTTGCATGTATTTTCCTGTTAGACTTTGTACCTAACTGAACACGGCAAAATGTTGAGGCTGACATGCTTATTCAAGGGAAAATCCCTTTTTAACACATTTGTCTGGGTGAAGCACGTGGACTGGGTTGAGAGGAAGAGTTGTAGTTTCTTCCTCTGGTTTAGGAACTGATGTTATTCTTCGACTAAGATTTCTCAGTTTTTACCATTTCACATGTGAACCAGAATGGGAAAAGGGTTAGCAATGGATAATGTAAGAAGCACTGCTGGATATAACAACAGCTTCTGGAATAAAATATTTATTTTATACAATTTTGCTTAATGCAGAGTAACAGATTTCAGAGCACTTTTGAAAATGCTTCAAAGCCAAAAGGAAAGCTTGACCAAAATGTAAGCAAAGAGGGGATTTTCCAAAAGCCACCAAATTTTTACTGAGGTTCATCTCAAAGTAATTTGACTTCTACAATGCTGAAACTGAACAGCACAATTTGAAAAATCTTCAGGCAGATACCTGATAGGGTAAGAAGAAAAAAAAAGAGATTTTACAATTTTTTCATCATCAGGGAAAAATTTGCTTTTACTTAGCAAAAGCAATTTAGTGGTTCTTCGTTTCACTGCAGTGTCTGAACAGCCAGTTTTCAGAAGTGACAAGAGGCTTTCGTTATCTTGTGTGTGCCAATTTTGTAATACTCTAACAAAAGCCTTTCCCAGAATAAAGACCCATCACTCTCTGAAAAATGAGAACTTCTAACTTCTGGTGGTGCTGATGCTTTTGAGAGGATTCGGTGTTGGCCAGAGTTCCAAGGCTCTGATTTCAACCTCATTGCGAGCATCCCCAAAATGACTACAAGCCTTTTACACTGAGAAATGTCAGATTTTCTTAGAATACAAATAATTGTTACTTTTAAACAGGGAGAGGAGGAAGAGGGGGAAGGAACTTGAAAGCCACTGCTAGTAGAAATGACATAATTTAATAGAAACCAAGTAGAAATTAATAAAGGACTTCTCAGCAGTTCAGCTCACTCTGCCCTTGCAGGTAGGGTTGTGTGCTACTGCTTGTGAGAGTCACCTAGGTGAGTTCAAGGGGCAGCAAATCCTGCCTGGTCCATTTTGCTTCCTGGGAAGAATTTTTTCTGTGCTGGATATCTGGTGGGCTTACTCCTGCTACTCACAGCAGTCTGTCTGCAGGAGCTCCTGGCTCCCAGCTTGCTGCCAGCCATCCCTGGCAGCCACGATCTGAAGTTTCTGAAGCTTTCTTCCCTGAGTGTGCTCCAACTGCTTGCTATAAAAGTGTGTTCTCCTTTGCTGCAGTCTTTAAAGTAAGACAGCTGTGAACAAAAAAGGAAGATAAGACGACCACTGTCTGTCGCAAAGACGAGAGCTGCCTGACGATTCTGAAAGAGTAGTTTAATTTTGTCACCATTGTCTGTAGCATGGACAAAAATCATAAATGCCAAGGATAATGCTTCATGTGCTCTCATGTGGGTATGGACAGGGAGGAAAAAAAAGGGATTGTGAAGGATGGAAGAGAAAATGGAGTGCTGAAGTGTGAGGGGTGGGAAAAAGAAGGATAAAGGTCCTACTAAGAACTCGTGCTATTTCAGAGAATGTTAAGGTTTTAAATCATGATTCTCTGACATTACAGAAGGTTTCAGGCTTACTCAAGCTCCCTGCAGGTGGAGGTTTGCCCGATATAGTGTTTTCTTAGTATATTGTATCATGTTCTGATCTATCATCATAACGGAGATAGAGCAGGGTGAGCCAAGGATATGAATGGCTTGTGTGGACATTAAGAAAGGATTTTTACAGTACACACAGGCAGAAGAAAAACTGTCAGTCATTCTAGGAGGAGCCAGACCTGATCAGCTGTCCAAAGAAAGAAAATGATCATTCTTTTATCAATTCTCAAGCTACAGCACTCCACTTGCTCTACTGGAAAGCAAAATCTGCTCGTTCTCTCTTTTGTTTTCCTTGTTTTCTTGAACTGTGCTCAAAGGTGACGAAAAGTTGATTTGTATTCAGTGGTGACTGATGCTACAGCTATGTGTCAAAGCCCAGCAGCAGGAGCAGTAACATTTTGTTTTCTTGTTTGGGATAGATAAAAGAAATGTGCAAAGGAGGTTACTTTCTGGGGAGAGAGTGGAAGTGGAAGTAAAAGGTGAGAAACAGATGAAAAAAGTGCAAGTTACCTATAAACGTGCTCTATGAAGAACCCTGGATAGATAAAGGTCCGTATAATTCTGTCCTAGGGAGACAGTAAAGTTACTTGACGCCATCCAGTGCAGGTGGTGATTTGATATTACATATATTTGTGGAGAAGTTGGAGGCAGAAATACTGTAAGAGTTTACTAAGTTTGTATTTCTCGACTCAGAGATTCTTCCCTGCAGCCTGTTTGCTGCTGGTTTTTGAGTGTGGCCAGTATATGGCATGACACAGACTTAACTTCAGAGGAAGAAATGAAATAATCAGGGAAATTAAGATTCATGTAAGCATTAGATTGGGATTTATAACATTTGCTGACATGTTTGTCACTGCTGTAACATCACACTTAGGAAATTTTAATTTTGCATATAGCTGAAGTAGGAATGATTTCATCACAGTAAAATCTTTTTTAATTGCATGGACTCCAAGCATCTAGATTTCCCCCTGTAAACCCTTTACTGCAGTGTTAGAGTACTGGTTTGCATGCCAGTGCCCAGTACTTATGTGGTTGGGTGTTCTGCCCACCTCTGAAGTCCCATTTGAGTCCACCGCTGCAGGAGCTGCCCAGGTCACTCCAGGGGAGCATGCGCTCTCATCCACAAGGATGGACATCCTCCCACCAGCATCATTCCCTCTGTGCACAGCAGACAGCTTCCATCCTCCCTGGGCATCTTCTCTGCTTCTGTCAGTGTTAACCAAACAGCACAACTCTTAGCAAGCTTTGGACAATGGTGCTACGTCTGTGTTTTCCTCCAAAATTTACTTTCATGGTGTTTTGCGCAGACCTGTCTACACTTTGCAGACATCCTTTTCAGTTGTCTTTTTGCCATCTCTGAGCTTCCTGTGACTGTGTAGCACTAGGTCAGATTTTACTCCTAAGTTTTTAACTGATCTGGTTATATTTTGCAGGCTGGCAAATTTTAAGAGCATTCTAAAAGATTGCTTGGATTTGTAAACAGTCTCCTTATGTTTAGTTTTGTGACTGCATGTACGGTCTGGTCTTGAACTAGACTTTTCCAAACAATTTACAATTCCATATTTGATTCAACAACTTCAAACCTGTTATAAATGCATTAAAAATATTATTTTTTCTACTTCCAGATCTGATAGCTCTCAGAAGAGCCCTTCTTTCAAGGATTGGTGTTATACATGTCAGATTTCTGCAGTGTTATCATGTAAATAAGTTGTTCTTAATAGTGTAGCAGTAGACTGGTAAACAAATTTAGTGGTTTTCACTCAGCAAAAGAAAATGAATGTCCTAGAATCATAGAATGGTTTGGGTTGGAAGGAACTTTAAAGATTATCTAATTCCAGCCCTGCTGCCATGGGCAGGGACACCTCCCACCAGAACAAGTTGCCCAAAGCCCCATCCAGCCTGGTCTTGAACGCCTCCAGGGATGGAGCATCCACAGCTTCCCTGGCCTTACCACCCTCTGACTGAGGAATTTCTTCCTTAGATCTAATCTAAATCTACCCTTTTTTTAGTTTAAAGCCGTTGCCTCTGGTCCTATCACTACACTCCCTGAGAGAATCCCTTCCTAGCTCTCTTGTAGGCCCTGTTTAGGTACTGGAAGGCTGCTATAAGGCCTTCCAGAAGCCTTCTCTTCTCCATGCTGAACAACCCCAGCTTTCTCAACCTGTCTTCACAAGGAGAGGTGCTCCAGCCTTTCAGTCATCCTTGTGAACTTCTTCTGGTCTCTCTCTGACAGGTCCATGTCCTTTTTGTGCTGGGACCCCTAGAGCTGAACACAGTACTTCAGGTGGGGTCTCATGAATGCAGAATAGAGGGTGAGAATCACCTCCCTCCAGAGAGAGACAACATATTCATTTCAACCTCTCCCACATTTTACTGGAAGAAGACCAGCACTTCTGAAGAGCTTGAATTTTTGTTCCCTGCTCATTGGCTTTTCTTATGTTCTTACATATTCCAGATATACTCTTCTCTTTCCACGGCATAGTACTGTTCTTACGTGCTAATTAAAACAGAAAAACACTTGTGAGGGAGGGAACAAGATACCTATCTCCCACCAAGCTTCTCACACAACCGAGCAGCGTGTTCTAGCCCTTGAGCTGGATGGATTTCCTATAAATCTCTTAAAAGGCAGTTGACTTTACACACTGTCTGAAGGAACACTAGCATTATCAATATGAATGCTGTTTGCCTACCTACATTCTGAAGAGTAATTGATGTCAGTTCTATCTTGTCATATTGAATAAAATCCCTGTAGTGGAAAGCAATAGCTAAGAGCAAGATGGTGCAAGAAAATTTGTCACTGTTTTTAATGTGGATATGCAGGGTGTAACTATTCAAAAATCTGTACAGATTTCAGCTCTCATCAAGATGCTTCTTCAGCTGAAATCCATCTTTCACAAAATAATATTAAAATATTAACATTTGCGGTATTTTAATTGTGGCTGAAGAGGACTTAAAAAGAATGAGAATTAGCTGAGATTTACTGCAGCCTCTGAGATCACAGCCCTGTACTATATCCCATGATAGTCTCTGAAAGCTTCAAATCCTCCAGTCCAAGAGATAATCGTTTATTCTCAGTAGTTGTTAATAGGGTCATTAAGGTATTAACAATTAAGGACTTAGGGTCCTAGTGCCCACCCAGCTTTCCAGGTTTTGAACTAATCAATGATAACAACTGTGTGATCTCAGGGACTTATCCTCGACCTCTCTGCAGAGTGATTCGAGCACTAGCATCTCTCTGGTGGGAGTTGTGACTCACGAGCAGGGCTGTTTCTTCAGTTTGCTTTTCTGTCCCCACTGTGAGGGACTGCACCTCACATGGAAGCCCACAGCGTGGTGTCTCAAAGAATTCAGTGACCAGGGCTCGTTTTACCACATAGGCCAGACCATAAATGCAGCAGTTTGGACTTTGTTTCTCCCAAAAGCTAGTCTGCTGCTAGAATGAGGAAGGGACTGTGCTCACCATAGGAACTGTAGTAAGGGAAGTTATCTGGGCTTAAGGATCATTGCCCATAAGAGCAGACATGAAATGTAGATGTTTTCTGGTTGTATTTTAATGAATCAGTTAGTTGCTCAGTGTTAGTGCTATACAGACCAAGTCAGACTCCATTTCTATGAGATTATCATCTACAGGGCTGTGGCAGGCATAGGAAGAGACAGTAGGATATTGTGAGAAGGTTAAAGGTAGTGTTCATGTCGCTCATGTCCAGTGCCTCTCCTTCAGCAGATGACTCTTGACTCTTCATATGCAGTAACTTCAGTCCAGAAAGTAGTTTTCCACCCTCTAGTGTGTGAGAACACCAAATTATGCAGACACCCTGCTGATGGATGCTGCAGAAGTGGATGTGACAGCCACAGATTGTGGGTGAGACGTCATCTGTTCTGTGATCTGACACTAACATCTGGATGACCTTTAGCACTCGGTTGGTCTGTTTTCTCATATATACGATAGGGCTGTTACCTACTTTTGCCCATGGCTTCAAAATCCTTAGGGATAAGCTTTAACATAAACTTTAGATAACTCCATTACAATACCCAGTCTCACTTTTAAAATGCATTGTTTCCTCTTTCTTCCCCACTACAGGGATTGTACAGTTTAACTATCACTTCTTTCTCTGATGTAGTGTGATATGTTTATTCGTTAGAAGTTGGCCTCATCACCTGCCTATTTTCCAGAAGATGTCCTCCCTGTTTCACTTAATTTTGCCTAGGTGATGGAGAGGTTTATTTCGCAGCATGACACTTAACTTAATGTGTTCCTCACCATACATTAATCACAGGAGAAATGTCAAGAAATGCAGTTACCAGAATTTCTGCTACATTATCTGCCATACCTAGATATTTTTTTTTCCTTCTTTAAACCAGTGCTGTGCCTGGAAGGGATATGTATTCAAAGGTTGGTTTTGGTATAGGTACAGATGAAATCGTTTTATTTCTTGACGGGTAGAATGCCTCCCATGTAGAATCTAAATGCCTCTACTAAAATAAAATCTGTCTTTAAACTTCATTCTTTATAACCCACAAGTTTTGCAGCCTCTCCATAAAACAGAACAATTAAGAAGAACATCAGAGTAGGGAGGATATATATCATGTGCAATTATTTTAAAACAGTAGCTTTCTTCCAAACTGGGCTTTTTATTTTTGCAAAACAGGATTTGCTTAGTCACACATTGTGAACCAGAAATCTGGAATGTGGCTATTAAATTCCACCATTTCACAGGATTACTTTAGTTTGTCTAAAGATCTCCTGAAGATTTATGTAATTTTCTGAAGATTTATGTATGTCAAACTTCACAAGCTAGCATTAATTCTGCTTCTTGAAGAGCAAGTAAATAACTTCTGCCCTCACTGAAAAAAGACCTCAGACCCAGGGATCTTCCCACAATAAGGAAAATTATTTTTCTTTCAAGTTTCCTTCTAAAATCCATCGCTATTCAGAATTCCAAGGCTGAAGACAGAAATACTTCATGCTTTTCTTTTTTTCTCTTCACTTTGGATGTGAAAAGTCTGTGGATGCCTTTACATTGTTAATTTTTCCTGTGAGTTTAACTTGGCAACTTTAGCCTCTTTTTCCAAATGGGGAATGAAGACCTAAGTTTGAAGCTTTAAGACTTGAGCACCTTGAAGCTAGGTCTGTGCTCAG
Source organism: Nettapus auritus (assembly GCA_011076525.1). Taxonomy (NCBI): domain Eukaryota; kingdom Metazoa; phylum Chordata; class Aves; order Anseriformes; family Anatidae; genus Nettapus; species Nettapus auritus. Next base: position 64,297,429 of record CM021768.1, read on the forward strand.
GTAGGGTAAGTGACTAGAATGGCAAGTAGTAGGTCCTTAAGAGAAGAACAACATCTGGAGTTCTGCATCTTTGTGCAGTTCTTCTTCAGGGAAAGTAAATCAGTTTTCCAGTTACAGTGTTCCCCTAGACATCCTGGCTTTTGAAGGAGTGTCCTCTTCATCATAGCTTATCTATTGCTCCTTTCAGGGCATGACTCACTACACTAACTTTTTCTGTCATGGCAGTTCACACAGTCTTATTGTCACTTAATGCTTGTCATACTTACGTAAGTGCTTTTCTACAACTGGAAGCAGGGAGAGAAAACTCTGTCCTCTTATTTACTGAAAAATGTACCCTTCTTTCCCTTACACATGCAACTTCCTCTCTCAGGGGCAAACTGGCCAGTAGACTGCAATTTGCATCTAGAGTACATAGAGTGCTCCTTTGCCTGGTGTATTAGTCATAGGCAGTGTGCTTGAACCATTCTGGGAAGCCCCAGATAGGAAGGAGGAAAAGGTTAAAATCAGAATTCCACCACCTAGGTTTTAGTCTCCGCCACTTCAAAAGGCAGCCCTCCTGTATCTTCTGCATCTTTGTGCATTTCCCTCCACTCCTTTAAGGGACGTAAAATACCTGTTTAATTGCTCTCTCTTTCAAAGACCCTTAGTGAAACAAATGCTCAAGGCCGTCTTGGATGCACGTGGGCAGATGTGAGAGAAATGGAAGCTCCAGCAGACCTGCTAGAAGTAAGTGAATGTTTTGGCTCTCCTCTGAAGTGCTGTTTGTGTAGCAGGCATGGCTTGAGCTGGTCCAGGTACATGCCACTTTGTAGATGGACAATTAGAGACTCACTTGTGTGTTCCAGTAGATTTGTCTGAATGATTTATGCTGCTTAAAATTATAAGGAAACATTCAATATTTTTAGATACGGAATTCTTGGAAATAAAATCTTTTTTTTTTTTTTTTTCTTTTTTTTTCCCTCCCCCAAAAAGTATCTGGTCACTTTGATTTGTTATTACGCAAAAGGTAGAAAGTGGTTCATTTTAGTGATCCAGCAACTTTTATGAGCAGCATTCAAACCAATTTGCTGAATGTATTTGTAACTTTTAGATTTGTGAGTTGTCCTATTGATTTTAATAAGACTCTTTGTGCACCTAAATATATACCTAAGGCCCAGATTCTGAACACATGAGTAATTCCACTGACTACCATGTGATTTTTTCAGATACTTTAATTTAAATGTGTTGATGAATTTCCACAGAAAGAGGGATTATTTTCTGGCATTGAAATCAAGTGCTCCAACATTAGAGCTTTGCAGGACTGGCTGGGGGTAAATATGTGGCCAGGATTTATGCATATAAAAAGACACAATAGAAATATTCTGCAATCATCTTCATTATTGTTGGCATTAAATTCTCTAGTTGAAGAAAATAAATGTATTTCAGGAGACATAAGACCTTAGAAGTGCTCACACTTTTATTCCCCATTTTCTCATGTATTGGTTAGAATTCAGACTAGGGAAAAAAATATCCTTGACCATATATGTGACCAAATGTATTTTTATGAACATGTACTTTTTAACCAAGCTAGTTCTCTTTTATATATATATATGTACATCACATGTTTGTTTTCAAGAGAATCCATAGAAACTTCTTGGAAATTATGATATTTGTCATTGCCATTACAAGAATGAGGGCTTAGCTGCTGTTGTCCATGGACAAAACTCCAAGTTAAATCAAAAATTGCAGATTGGACCGATTTTCCTAATTGCTCCAAATAGCCTATTCATTTTCTGTATTGCTTATTTTGAACCCATTGTGCTAAAGATTATTGCTCCAGGCCTGCAAACACTTACCGGGCGCAAAACTACTAATTATTCTAGTTCTTGTAAACGAAGGGAATTACTTACGCCCACTTTAACTTATACTCAACTTTTGTGGCATTTACTGTTTGGTTGTATTACCATCTGTAAGATAATTAAAAGCCTATTTTGTGTTCTATACCTCAGATGGTGCAATGAGACCTAATTTTGTTTATTGTGCCGCCCATTTGCATAACGGCTCTGAAACACAGGCTAGGCAGGGTTAAAGCAGATGTACACTTCAAAATCTGCTGTTGGCAGGTGTTAAGATACTGATAGCACATGCAATGTAAGAGAATGTTGCTGTGTCACTTTCTTTACATTGCAGGTGGCAGGGTGGATGGGAGTTTTATATGATAATCATGACTTGAAGAGGGGATGCTGGAAGTATTCATTTTTGAACATTTATTTTTTTCCTCCAGTCAAAGCACACATTACTGACCAAAAAGAAGACTGTATTAGCCAATTCTCTGGAACAACAGATTCTCTCACTGGAAAGACAGAGACGAGAGGTAATCTTAAATTTACCTACCCTTAACCTTTACAGCTATAACCTAAGATCGACATTACAAGATCAGTAACATTTCCATGGCAGGAAATCATTGAATGTTACTTACACTGTATTTAAGCAGCAATTGGGTTTCATCAGGCAGTGCAGCAAGACCTCTGTTTCTTCTCTGGAAATCTCATCCCCCATTCTTTTGAGGAAATTTCTGTTTGAATTCTGTCAGAATTTCTTCTGAGGAAATTTCTCTTTCTTCACATTTCTTCACAGCCTGAACCATGCAAGCACTTAAACTTGTGTTTAAATTAGTTCTTATAGTTCCTATATCTAGGCAGTTATATTTGGAGAACTGTTCCTAAAAACAAATGTTGACCAAATATTGTAACACAGTTATAAATCCAGAAGAGTGGAGATTTATATGTCACAAAGGGCAAACTTTCATAATGATCACTGTGGTAAAGGCTAAGGAATCACCGTGAGTAGTAGCAACTGGAGTTTTCCCACAGGTAGCAGCAAACTAGAAGCTATTCTATTTCTGAGCATCCTAAAGAGTCACCCTGCATCCTACAATTCAAAACGCTTCTGGGAAATCTATTTGGCCTTCTCCAATAAAAATGCACACACATTGACTTCACTCATACCAATTTTATGCATGGTGTTTGCCAATCTTCCCTGTTTTCCATGCATACATTTGCTCAGTTCAGTGGTAATGAAAAAGCTGCAACTGCAGTTGATAGGCATCTTCACTGTTTTGAAGCTGGTGACCTTCTAATTGCAAATATGCTTATGTAACTTAAAGCAAACTAACAAAAACGTCCTTAGCCATTTAGGAATTGCAGTTTGGGATTTCTACAGTGTTGCAAATGATTCACCTATAGTGTATTTTATATTTGCATCTTTCCTGAATGCTACTTCCTGAACATTCATCTGCCTTAGCTGAAATAACAAAGAAATGGCAGTTGAGCCATATAGCTCACCAGATTTTATGTTTACTTTTTCTTGAAATGGTCTGTCCAGATAACAGAGAGTTTGTGAACACCCATAGCGAGAGAATCAGTCTCTCATATATTGACAGTGTTGAAATGAGGTTTATTTACTGTTTCTTCCTGATAATTACAGCTTCTGGAGGTGAACAAACAATGGGATCACCAGTTTAGAACTATGAAACAGCTTTATGAAGAACAGGTAACAATGTTAACTGCTTCTGTTGGAATATGAATGCTATCTCATGATTAAGTCTGTGCTTAAAAACCAACCAGCCATAGCTGTAGTAGTAGTATCTTTGAGTGGGGATGTGGGCAAAATCATCATATTTACTGTGTATTTTGTCTTTCATTAACAGAGGTAAAATACCTAAATAAAATCACATTACATAAAAGTGAAGCTTATGTATTTGCAGTCTTCAGTGGGACAAATAATCAGAAAATAGACAAGCTGTGTCTAAATTAGTAGATTAGGAACCATGGGTGGACATGACAGCAGAGGTATTCATGCCTTCCACAAGGTCACACTTCAGAGCAGAATGACCTGAAAATTAGCCTGCAGTGTCTGGTCTGTCCAGCCACTGATCCACTTTGTCACATGTCTGTTAGTTCTTGTTCCATCTTTTGTGGTAATTTTCAGTCTGGCTTAGGAAGCCTAGAAAGTCACCAGGGCTCTCTGTAATGGGGGAACTCTCTGGTAAGTCTTCCATGAATGCCACCTTCTATAAGAAGAGAGACTCTTTGCCTTTGAGAAACTGCTCTGTACAAAAATATTAATTATATATTAAAATACTCATAATATAAAAAGTAAATGGTAAATAAATACTTTTTTACTTTTTTTTTTTTTTTTTTTTTTTTTTTTTTGACAAGATGCTATTGTCATAGCTTTCATTCCTTGTTTGCAGCTCTGTGGCGTATTAGCTGCAGACATTATAATCAACTGGCTAGCAAAGCTAGCTGCTTAAAATATTTCTTGGTATTCTAAAAACTAAGTTGGTTCATAAACTGACACTTCTCTTATTTCCGTCTATGAAAAGGAAGTTTGCCAAGTGACCTCATGTGCTTATCAGGAAAATTTTCTCTCTAATATTTTCCAGTAAGTTTTACTGAGATCTGGATCATTTCTTACTTTTTTTTTAAAAGAGAATTCAAATGTCTCTTTCTCATTTAATATGGGACAGTTTTATGCCTCTGGCTAGATTGCTTTGGAAGTGTACTAGTGCGAGACAGTACATGTTGCAAAGGGAATGAAAAAGAACATTAAAAATGGAGAATTCATATGCAGGAACAGCCCCATGGTAGCGGTGCTTTGGCAGCAAAATTAGTGCTAAAGCCAACTGAATTAACACCAAGAAATTGCCCTAAATCATTAAGAGTCTCCCTTGCAAACAGAGCAGCAGGGCTTGGGGGGAGGAGTAAGTGGTTGGGCGCTTTGCACCCAACCAGATCCATGACCTTTACACTAATCTGCTGTGAGTTAAAAGGATTTGGAGGCACCTTTGGGGTGCTGTGCCTTTCAGGATGCACAGTCAGCCCACCATGGTATATTATTTGCTTTTCAGCTGGCAGAAATGAAGACAAAACTGGACTTGTCAGAGAGGAGAGTCAGTGAGCTGGAGGAAGAGAGACATCGGCATCCTTCAGAAAAGGAGAGGCTGCAAGCCCTGGGCAGAGACAGGCCATCACAGGAAATGGTAGGAGGGTGCACTGTCACCCACTGTCTTTCTTCTCTCTTCTACTAAGTGCGCAGCATGGGCTGTTGTAGACCCAGTAGATGATGGTGCTGGGCGCTCATCAATATTGTACCCAAGGCAGTGGCTGATCTCTTTGATCAGAGGACTGCATTTGTGAGGCAGTCATTTCTGTAGAAATTGTCAGACCACACAGCAGTAGTGTGTGTGAGAAGGAATAAAGAGCAGATTGATGTGCATAGTTCGATATTTTCTTCCTGAATATTCTTTTTAGGGTGAATTTCTTTGTGTCCAGAGAAAGAAAATGCTACCACAATTTTAAACCAAAAAGCTGCATGTATCGTATAAAATGCTCGACAATAAAAAGTCAGATCCCTGAAGCTAAATTCCCACCCAAGTAAACCCACCAATCCAAGTAATCTGCAAAGTTATACCAAATATACAGAAAAGGTTGTCTTTGCCCCATCTGGCAAGCACCAGAGAGTGAACAGTAACTATTCTAATTCCATTTCATGGTAACACACACTTCATAACCTCTTGTAAGAGCTTCTGACTGCTGCTCTGACAACTGAAGGCAAGGTTCTCCTTTCTCATGGGAAACTTGATAATGTGAAACAAACCTGAAGACAAGTGGCAATCACATCACTTCCATTCTCAGATAAGATATATGATAGCTGCTGTAGGAAAAATAAAGTGTAAAGCCCTTAACATTTATTTTCATAGGCAGAACATTTGTCTTACTTGCTTAACTATTACAACATGGGTAAACATGTGCTTGGTTTCCAACCAATAGGTCCATTTATATGCTTCAAAGCAAACTATGTCATTAATAACTTGTTTAATCACTGCCTTCATTTGCTCTGAGGATACAGTCAATGCTAGACAATCCATCTTCCTGTTCATATTACTAAGATGTTTACTGTCAAGCTTTTTAATAAATGATAGCTGTGAAAAATAGCTAACTCTTTGGAAAGGTAATGATGAGCAGTACACTCTCAAATTGTTTTTCTACATACGTGAATAATGAACAAGGTAACAATATGCTCTAAAAATCTCTTATGGGGACAGGTCAACCTGCCTGGCATACCAGCTTTAGAACAGCAGTTTCTCTACAAATTATATGGGAGCCAGTAAGTGCTTCTGTTTCATTTGAACTTCTTTACTTGTTGAATACCCTGCAGGGATGCAGGAGATCTACCTTTAGAGATGTGGCTGCTAAAAGTAGAGAATTTTGAATGAGCATCATAAATTGTAATACCCACGTCACGTTACGCTGTGCTGTCCATGGGGCTAAGTGAAGAAAAAGCAGTTCTGAGGGTTAATTCAGAGAAATTCTTAAAGTTGTTCAGCTTGAAAACACACAAGTAAGTCTGTTGCTTAAAAGTTCAACATGCTGAAGGGGCCTAGGTTGACAGATCTATCAAGATTAGTTTTGTAGTGCTTTGTGCTTTCTACAGCATCTAACATTCTTCATACTTGCATGTATTTTCTTTTTTTCTTTTTTTGATGCATCTGAAAGTATGACTCAGTTACACTGACAATGTTGTGAACTGAAAGTTATCTGTTCACATGTTCTGCATGGCCCACAGATGAAAATATGAAAGCTGACTGTGTTGGAGATTTAAATTATTTTGTTCTCTCTGGGCTCAACTGGGTGCCCGTAGACGGTAATCAAAGACTTATGGTAAAGGAGCCATAAAACCTAAGATTCAGTGTTGAATAAGAAGCAATAAGACTAAGAATTCAGATGGTTCAAAAACGCAAACAAACTGTGTTTGGGTTAATTATAAATGTCTGTATTCCCGAAGCTGTCAGCTTTGGAGAAGGTGAATGTGTTCTACGAGAGGCAAAGAGTAGAATAAAGCTAAAAAACTACAAGGATTTTAGTGTTTGTTTTTAATATCTTAAAGCATACAGAGACATGCCAACCTGAGTTAACTCCTGAGTGCGTTCCTTATAGAAATGTTCCAAGTAGCCTAGAACAAAGGAAAATAAGTCTACCTCTTCCATATGGGACAGTTTCTCAGGGGTGTTTTTCAGTGGCTTGACGTGCACACGGTAATTCACTTCTTGTGAGCCCAGAGAGAAAATACCTAGTAGCTGGCTGCACAGAGATAGGGCTGTTGCACAGAAAGACATGCGTATGGTGTCATGCGCATGTGATTGTTGGATCTCATTTCTTTATCACATAAAGCAGCTGCAGAGGAATATTTGAAGTTTGTTGTTGTTGTTGTAGAACAGTCACTCTGTTTCAAATGTCTGAACGGCTTTCTCTAAGACAATTTGACAAAAGCAAGCTAGGAATGCATTACCCTGGAGAGAAAGGAGGGAAGCTTACACAATGCCAGTTACTTCAGGCTCTGATCTGAATCTTAGCTCTCTTCAATTGTAAATTGAAAATAGCTATGCTGAAAGCAATAGGAGAAGTGAATCAAACTTAATTTGGCAAATCTGTACAACTAATTTGTATAATAACATCTTGAAAGACTGATATAAGTCCTTGGGACTAGGGACATCTTTGTGGTGGTTTGCTGGAATGGAAGAAGTGTAGGTAAACACTAAGAAGGGTTGAGCTCGAGACAACAACTGTGATTTTTTTTTTTTTTTTTTTTTTTAAAGGGGGGTTTCAAGCCTCGGTAGCTTGGTAATTCTTGAGCAGGCTGAGACCTGCCTCAGTCTCTTGAGTAGTGGGAAAAGCCCTCACACTGTATGATTCAGAGATGTGGTTTTGTCTCCAATGTTGCATGATATTGGATGTGGCTGGGACTCCATGAGATTCTAGGCCTGGCCTTGCATTGAGTAGATGAGACTAATGCAGCGTTGGGATGGTCATTCGTACACTACCATTTACATTGGCCTGCCAGCTTTTTCATGCCTTTATGCAACTGCAGATTTAGAGAGCAGGAATTTATTCTGGTATGTTGCCTCTATCTCATCATATGGTGAGTGGTCAAAACAACTTCAACAGACTTTATCATATCTGGGCTTCCCTAACCAACCTTCTTCCTGTTGCTTTCCTTCCCAGCTGTGTTTGGGACACCAAAAATTCAGCACATCTGCCAGGCAGCAGATATGTGAAAATTGTTTTTGAAAAATGGTTCCATCTGCATTTCTCTGTATTTTGCATCCCAGAAAGAAACAATGGTTCTCAGTGAAGTCCTGCATGATATGAAGGAAGAGAACAAGCTCCTGAAGCAGAAGAATGCCTCAATGATAAGAAAACAAGAACACTATGAGTGTGAAATAAGTCGTCTTAATAAGGTATGAGCAAGAGTTGAGCCCATGACTAGGACGTCTCCCTTTAATTCTAGGGTCTCTGTTGTTAAGCACTAACACTACCTGATGACTTTATTTTCACTCTTTGGGTGAGCAATCTGTCCATGGTAGCAAACTAATGATCACTGTTAATCATAGATGCAGATAGCTGGGGAAAGAAGCAAGAACTGAATTTAGCTAATACCTGTTCATGCTGCTCTTGGCAGGTTGTAGGTTTTGTACCGTAAAGAAAGTTAAGAAAATCTTTAGCTTCTTCTGTGAAACTTCTCTCTGTCATAATTATGTTCTTTCTAGGTTTCCCCTCCTTAAAACAAAAGGGAAATGGGAAATGGCACAAAGCTATTTTAATGGACATCCAGTGGAACACTGTGATAACAAATTCAGACAGTTTAAAAACTGTTGTTTTACATATGTTCTGTCTGAGAATGGCTTCTCTTCACAAGACATATGCTCCAGTCTTCTTATATGCCTGCATATACATGAGCGTGTATATATATCTATATGTATGCATGTGTGTGTGTAGATATCTCATTGAGGAAATTGCCATAAAATAGCTCAGGGGATTTTTTTTTTTTTTTTTAACTGAGGGAAAGTAATAAATGTAACTTTGTTTAATCAACAGATCACATAAAGCAGTGGGTGTTTTCTAACAATTCTGTATTTCATGGTGAACCACAAACGCTTCCTGAGGAAATGCACTGCAATAACCATTGCTGTGTATCTTTAAGTGAAGCAGAAATTGGAGGACCAGAATGTGTGAAAGGGCAAAAAAGTAATGTTGCCATGTGAAATTATATGACAATTTATGATCTCTAGCTCATTCTGAAATGCATTGGCAAGACTTGCTCAAAACCTTTTGTGACTTTCATTACAGATCTTGTTTGTATTTTATTTTATTTTACATTTATATTTTATTTATTTTTAAATTATTTTTATCTTTTATTTTATTTCTCATTTTATTTTATTTTTAGAATCTTACAATATTGTTGGAACTAAGATGTAGGTGAATAAACTATAGTTTTAAATGAAACATCAGTTTTATGCAACATAGTTTCTCACACTAGTGATGCTTTACTGATTTCCTGTGTAATTGCATCCTTCAGATCTCACAAGCTGATGTAAAACTTGTTTTTATTACTTGTTTTGCTATTTGTGTAGAGCACTGAAGTGTCATATTGTAAAAGAGATTAACAGTGTCTGGTAGGGACAAAAGGAAGATTAGTCAGTGAGCTGTTTGTGTCTACATCCTCCCATATTTAGGTATGGCCTTATTTATGTATGACATGGAATACAAACTTTGTCAATAGTATACCTCTTTCTCTTCTGCACTGTTCTTAGGGGCAGTAGCTCATAGGATAAAAGGCCTGTCTTTTCTCTTCTGTGTTCCTTGTTGGAAGTGCTATTTTTTTCCCCTTTTTGATACTTCACGGAAGATGAAGTCCATAATACTAATCCTTGGGTTTCTTAGGTGTTCTTTTTTCCTGCTTGTCTTCTTCCCATTCTCCCTTTTCCCTCTCCAAATTTTCTCCCTTCTCTTACAACACAAGTGGTGCAAGGCCAGTCAGGGGGAGCTGGGGACCACTAGCAAGAAGGTCTAAAGTGGATGAAATTAGCTGAGTCCATATATTCTGTGAGAGATGCTGAAAAGCACTGAAATTGCAATGTGAGCGTTTGTGGTAGAGTAAATAAGAAATGTGTAAGTGTGGTTATAGACAGAAAGTGGTAAGAATGATTTAAGAAGTATTCCAGTCCAAGGGACAGCTGTGGAACACTATTAAATAAATAAAATCTGCAAAGAAATGTAGCAGAATTTGACTGAAAAATAGTATAAGAGCATTCTCAGTGTAGTGTGTGTATACATAACTCCCTCTAGTGACAAGTTATAGAGACTACATAACTTTGTCTCGATGTGAGTATTCACTTTGGTTCCAGCTGAAGAAATTTGTACTCCTGATGCAAAAAGTGTTTCATTCAGATTTTACTATAGGAACATTTATAGGCATAGTCGAATGCTACTCTAGCACTTTTTTTTTTTTTTTTTTTTTTTTTTTTGACACCGGTCTTGGTTTTCTCAAATTCTGATTTGCACAGAGAAAATGGCATTTCTGAATGAGATTTGCAGCTGTGATTTCCACAGCTAGTTGTTGGTTATAGTTTAAGTAAAAGCACAGTCTTCTAAACTATACTATCTCATATTCATGGATCTAGTGTAGGCACTGTGGAAATTTGGACTTAGGTATACATATATGTTATTTGTAATATTCACTGTATATAATTGAAGCAACTACAAATGAATTTAAAAAGTCTGTGACTCTACTTAAAGAGAAAGCTTTATAATGATGTAAAGCTTTCTGATGTGGTGGATCTCAGTACAGTAACTCTGATGTTTTATGTTGCAGGCCCTTAAGGATGTATTGCAAAAGAAGCACCAGTCTGTTCCTGGGACTCCTTCAGATGGGGATGACAAGAACGGCCTTGAGGACATGAGAACCCATCTTGAAGTTCTCCGCCTGCAGGTGAGAATGGCTGGACGCAAGCCTGCCTTGAATTTCATGCCATACAATTTTGCCTTCTCTCCCAAGCACAGTGCCTGGCTGACTTGCTATAAAGTACTTTTGAATGGAAGACTTGTAGTCCATTCAAATTGGTGTTTCCTAAGATGCTGTCATCACAGCAGTGTCCATAAAGTGAAATATAGTCCTTGCGAAAGACTGGAGCAAGCTCTTGTGCAGGATTTCAAGCTGCAGAATGGCTCTTGTGATTTTTGGAGGCGTCCTGCCAGCTCCCTGCTAGGGACTGAATTTCCTCCAGAGAAAATGCCAAACTTCATGAGTTACTGTTGAATTTGTTGCTTGTGTATTCTGCTCCTTATATCGTAGAAGTTGAAAGTTTAATGAATTGTCTAGAGAATGCTGGTCTTGGAAAATTAGAGTGTTGGTATTGTAGTTGTTCAAAGTGTGGGGCGAGACATTTGCATCTATAGCCTGCATAGCAATCACTACAGAGAATTGTATTTTTTTAATCTTCATTTTGAGCAATTCAAGTGCTTTGTGCACTCTACATATGAAAGAATCTGTTTAAAAGCATGATACTTCTCAGATAATCTAAAAATTTTGGTCTGTCATCCTGGACAGTGTTAGGGCTAACATTATTGACACACAAATGGATGTGATCAGAAAGGGAATTTTATTCAATGGGAATAAAATACTTGTTTCTGTCACGTTTGACAGCAGAGCCAGATTTTGCTCTCTAATGTAATGCTTGCCACATGCTGGAGAATAAAATCCTGCACTTGATTGTACAGTAATGAGTTATTTCATTTTACACAATAAAATAGTCAACCTTTTTTTTTTTTTTTTTCCTTTCCTTAAGAATTCTCATGGGGCAACCATTTTATGATTGTATTTTTCTAGTTGTATAAATCAGTGCAGTGAGTTTGAACTTCCTTCTGCATGAAATGGAGCAGAAGGCTCTAACTGTATGGAGGAAGGACCCCTGGGACACACAATGTGACAGAACCTCACCAGAGCTTGTCACCAGGCCATCCCTGGCTACTATAAAAGAGTTAAAGGCATTCATTCCTTGGGAGATGTCCCCCTGTTTCTCAGAACAAGAGAATATAATGCCAAAACTGTGACAAAGTTTGCTCCCTTGCAGCTTCAACAAATTGTTCAGCTGGGGAGCAGTAGGGAGGTGAGACAGCAGAGAGTGAGGCAGGAGAGAAGAAATGAGGAAACACTAAGAAGAGGTGCATGTAGATGGACAGGGGTCCAAGAGAGCTAAATGTCTGCAAATGACAGCTTTGCCTCTATTTTGGAGGGTCAGTAGTGCTCGTGCCTCCTTCAGGCACAAGCTGTGAGCTGAGACTCCATGCAGCCACATAGAAAACCTTTGTTCATTTAACACACTGTTATTCAGGAAGGGGGTTATATCTAGTGGGGGACCATCAGATCCAAATAAAACCTTGCAAGAATCAGCTGCAACAGGCAGGTTGTGAAAATTTATAGAGCCCTGCATTGACTTTGTTTTTTTCTTTCCTGAGATATTAACATTTCTTTACTTCTCCTTTGTAGTCATAATACTGCTGCCAGCAAAAAAGAAAATTGGGTCTCTACTAGGGGCAGAGCATGAGGCACAGCAACCAATTTCCTTGAAAGTAAACTGTCAGTAGGCTTTAGTGACCAACTGAAAGGATTCCTGAAAGCTCTGGTGATAGCTCCCACTCCAGTGTGGTTTTGCTGTTATAGAATAATAGAACCATTCAGGTTGGAAAAGACCTCTAAGACCATCTAATCCAACCTTATCTGTCAGTGAAAGTGCCACCAACCTTTGGCTTCATACAAGGTGGCTGCCTGCCCGTTAGCTGAAGAACTATGTGTTTCTTTCCACAGTGCTTCAGCCAAGGTGTAAACTCCTTGACTGTCCTGACTAGTTCTAGTCTTCTGGTCATTCATATATGGCCATGACTCTAAATACTATCACTTTGCACAGCTTAATCCTTTGGGTCACACTCTTTTTAGAGTTAGAGCAGCAGAAAAGGTAAATCTGCAGGCAACTGCAAAGGCATAAAACAAGGTAGGCTCAAGGCTAAGTTTCTCATGTGGTATTCAGTGGGCTATGAAAAAGGTAGGATGTTCTTTGATCACAGTTGCTCTTCGTTAGGTTGGATAAAATAATAATCTTCTGTCAGACCGTGTGATAGAAGTCATTTTTTGTGCTGTGTGAGCACCTCTGGTCTCCACCAGAAAGCTAACAGCTTGCATCTGAGATATCTGGGGGAGTAAAAGATGTTTGTAATTGAAAAGAAAACTGAAAAAAAAAAAATAATAATCATAAAATGTTTGCCCTACTACTGCTTATCCCTTAAAAAGTTCCATGTCTTTAGTATTTTGTATCTGATTTATAATCATTAAAATGGATATTCCCCAGTAAAGCTTTTAATTATGTCTATCTACAAACAGTGAAGCTGTGGACTGTTTCAATCAATGTGCCACTGTGGAGTTGTCATTTTGTATTGTTCATTTAAAAAAAAAAAAAAAAAAGTGAGGGAAAATCTTTTGTTTGCATTATTGTAAAGAGGGATCCTTTTGGAATGCATCCCACTGCTTGGCCATTGTTTAAAAACCAAGTATACAACAAAGTGGATTAAAATTTCTGTTGTGGCTCTGCTGAAATTCACATAGTCATAATGATTGCAGGTACAAATATATGAAGAAGACTTCAGAAAGGAGCGATCTGACAGAGAAAGACTTAATGAGGAGAAAGAAGCATTGCAGAAGATTAACGAGAGATTACAGTCTCAACTGAATAAACTAAACTCTCAGGTATGAGTCAAAAGAAAGTCACCATTGCCAGCACATGTGTATTTTATTTTTATTTTCTCACTCTCCACACAATCCAAAGCTTTCTGGCTTCCATTAATTGACATTGGATTTTATGTGAGGTCACCACCTGGGATGAAATCATTCTGAAGTAATGCAGTAAGAAGATGAGAAATGATTAGAGAAAACTTCCAAATTAAGTAGATGAAGGGAGTGTTTATTGCAAGAACTCTTCAAACATATCTTAAAATGGAGGGGAGGGGGAATCAAAAACAAATCCAGAGGACTCTTGATTGTTTCACTGGCACTTGATATGAGAGATGTAACATCAAACCAGCTTGTGAAATAAAAAGCGTCTGTAATGAATCCTGACCTCTGCTATGGAATTACAGAGCAATATTAATATCGCTGAGGAAAAAAAAAAAAAAAGTCTCCATCCAAATTAGCTGAGCAGCCTCTGGAATAATTTCTTATTGCAACATCCTTTTTATCTCTGCAGAGTAGTGTCAGTATTCTGTTCACAGACATTCAGGAAGCCAAAGCAAAGTAATGGCATGCAAAATTTTGAGCTTTCTCAACTCCTTTTAAAAATTATGAAATTTTGAGGTTTCCTGTCTTGACAATGTTGTGCAATGTCTTAAAAGAATGGCTGATTACCAAAATGTTCTATGATGATTTATTGTTCTCCCCAACTTTGTTTTGAAACAGAAACTGCGGTATTGCCTTATTTTCAGCCAAGCCATTCATCAATACTAGTAAGATCTTGCAACAGAGTCAGAGGCAAGGTGCTGTCCAGTGTTCCTCACTGCCACCAGCTTCAGTTGTAGAGGAGCACAGGTTGGGCATCTTGGCTGATGCTAGGACACTGCTGCAGTTGGGCCTGAGGCTAACCTGTGCTTTTGTAGGTGCTTGGAAGCATTTCATGTAGGTGTAAAAAACAAACAAACAAAATAGTGGCGAGTGATTCACTCACAAGAGTGAATGCTGTGATTTGCCATTCAGGGCATCCCAGGTGCACAGAAATATCTCAGACAAATCTGTTACTTTGCATGCAATAACTTTTAGTTATATTTCCCCTCCCCACTAGCCCACTACTGGGTGGTTCAATAAGGTGTGTCTGTGTGTAGGACACGTCTGTAGATGTCTTTGTACTTCAAGACATTTTCCTATATATTTTTGCTTCATCTAGAGACCATAGAAACCTAAACTTCTTTTATGGCCCCAACTGGTCAGTCAGTGGATGATGTGAGAACCTCTCACAGCAGTGACAGTGAGCAGAGGGACTATACATCGGGCTAACAGGCCTCTCCCACTCCTCCCCAGCCTCTCTGGACCAGGAGCAACAATTTGTCTGCAATGCATGCATACTGTACACCCTACAGGTGGTACAAGCTCTGCGTGATATGCCCCTGCATTGCAATGACAGGAACAGCTTTGGATGCAATTTTTAAGGATTTGATTTATCAGCATGAATATTTCATTTATTTTCAGATTAAGACCTGTGTGAAGGGAAAGGAAAAACTAGAAAAGCAGTTACAGCAGCAGGTATGTTTCTATTTACCTGTGACTTGTTGTTGGATCTAAATGAAATGCTGGCCCTTGGGAGCAGTGAGGAATTATCTCCATTTCTTATGCTCCCGGTCTCTCCCTGTGCTTGTCACTGAAGGCAGTGGCATTAAACACATGGCAGGATGGGCTGAGCAGTTCAAGATCTTTCTGTTGGGGGAACGAACACCTCCCTTCTTCCTCCTCTTACCCTCTTGGGAGGGAGGAAGGAGGGCACTTACTCTCGCAACATAGAGATCTTGAACCCTTGCCAGAGGCTTGGTGCTGTACATAACTGGCTATCATTTGCAGGACAGATGCTGGGACTTGCTTGTGTATTCTAGTTGACACAGGAGATGGAAGCTAGTGGAGTTGTACCTGGGCCTCACCTATATATGGAGGCTCAGCACCAGGTTTAAACTATGCTGTGTGTGTGTTCAGCTTCAGCTGCTGGCCCAAATCCATTCCACGAGTTTTCTGTGGCTATGGATGGATGAGAGAGACCAGTAGGGTGTGAATTTGCAGCGCATCAGATGTTCCACAGTATTTGCCCCTGCAATTCCTCCTTTTTCATGTAGCCTTTATCACGGGGAATTTCTGAGGCACTGGTACACCCACAGGCAGCTACTGCTGAGTGGTTGAGGCACTGGGAGCTTATGCTTGGGAGCATCTTGTTTGTCTCTTCCTGCTTTGGGATGTGATTAAACAGGCTTGTAAAGTACTTTAAATATGAAAGGAGCCATGCAGTATATTTATTAGGTTATTTTCTTAAGTCAAATTATTTAGTTCTGACTCATCTTTCATTCCTTCTTTTTCAATCCTTAGGCAAATTCCCATTAATTCTACTGGGATGCAGAAAGCCTAAGAAAAGGCACAACCAAATCTCAAGATCATAGACTTGGGTCCTTTACCAATATAATTTATTTTTCTTGTTATGCAGATGCCTGTCCACATGTAGTTCTTCTTCAAACTATTGAATGTTACTAATGTGTAATGAAAATCTCTTGAATATGGAAAGCATGAAGAAATATGCTTGCCATATATTGAAAAAAGATATTTTCTAACATAAAAGGTGTCAAGACTCTGGCATGACAAAAATCAAATTTCTTAAATACTTTTTAAATAGTGAACAGTCTGAAGAAGCTAAACTGAAAGCATTGTTACTCATGCTGACAAATGGGATTTTCTTCCCTTTTGCTTTTCACCAATGAATTTGTATGCGGATATTTTGTTGGTTGTCTTATCCTACTAGTAATGCATTTTTTTTTCTTGCTTTGCTTAATTTTTGACAGACAAAAGACCTCCCGGTTCAGTCTGAGAGGCCCAGCTACCCACCTCCGTTCTTTCTCTCCCCATGCGTTAATTATGGGAACTGTGGGTTGGTTCTTCACTATCAAGATCCTCGAGTACATCCAATGTCTCGCAGGGCACAAGAACAGCAGCAGCACTCAGTAAGGTTCCCACTTTATCCCATTTCACAGGGGCACTGATTTTCTCACAGCTTGGTGACCACAGAAGAATTAATGTGGTGCTATCATACTGCTGTCCTTGTCAGTAACTAAATCTGTTGTGTTTTGGCTTGTTTTGGTGCCAGGTCAAGATTTTTTACTGGTTTTAGAATTACCCCTAGATCTGGAAGAGCCTTTCTGATCTCTGTACAGTCTCTCTTCCACATTTGTCTTCCCCCAGATGCTGATTTTCTTTTATAAGCTTGTTCTTTTCTTATTTGCTGTTCCAGTGTCTTTGGTACTGAACTGCACGCAGAGTGCTGCCATGTCTCAATCGAAGCATAACCCACTGAAATCTGTGTACAGAGGAAAAAATGTAGCAATTTAAATACATGGTTGATAAGTTATACTTTAAGTATAAGCTCTTATATATTTTAAATTTATTTTGGCAAACACTCTTCATCTATAAAACCACAAGAAGAAAAAGAGATTATATATTTGTTTTCCATGATGCTTCTGGTCATTCTATAATTAAAAAAAATAAAGTTTGATTGGGTTCTTGTTGGTTTCTTAGATTAATTTACATAGATGTAAATGCAGAGGCTTTTCTAGCTGGAGCCCAGTTCTGGGCGTACAAAGTAAATGACACAGGACACAGTAAATGACAAGACACAGTGACACAATTGAGTATCTAGTTGCAGTTGGCATTATTCTGTTCTCTTCCCTCTATTCAGCTGAAGAAAGCTTGTTGACTAATGTCTTATTTCCGTGTCCTACCCTGAGTATTTCTGTCTCTGGCTCTATTATTGGAAAATTACTTTTGTGCTTCACTTACGGTTTCTGTATTCACGGATAATACCACCGTCCTCCGGCCAGGCAGTACCCCTGTAGGCAGGCTGCACAACCGCACGTTCCCCATACACGTTCCCACACACTGACAAGCTAGTGACAGGGTGTACAGCACTGCTGTTCAACTCTAAGGGTGAAGCCTCAGATTGTGTTGCTTGTGCTGAGTAGTATCTTCCTTCTGGTACTCTGATGTGAAATGGGATTATGTGAGGAATGAGGTTCTACTGAGGGTGAGGCACTCAGACTGAATACTTTAGGAATGCAATTTTCCCAAGCAAGCCTGTGTATTGGAAGAAGGAAAAAAAAAAATAAGAGCATAAATGGAAGTTATATCTAAGCGTGGCTAACACAGTGGGAAATTTTAATTTTTTCCTGGCACACAACAAGGTCCTGTCTTCCTCAGCATGCAGAGGAACCCTTTGCCTTAGGGCAGGTTATGTCAGGTTGAGTTATCTGTTTCGAGAAAAACACTGCTCCAAAGAATGACATTTTTGAAATGCTGTGGGTTATCAAACAAGTAGGCTTTACTTGTTCAAAACCAGTGAGAATAAATTTAAACATGGTGAATGTCATTTCTGTCTTTAAAGCTGTTGCCTATCAAAAGATGTTTGTTATTTTTGAAATTACAGATTAGTTTCTGCAAGACACATATAAGGCTTTCTGACTGCAGAAATCCATTTGAAAAGCTGTGGTCAAACAAGTTATTTCTATAGTCCATGATTGTGCTTATCTGCTTGTTTATCAGAGTTGGAAGTATCGCAGAATGTTTTTCACTGCAATTTGGACTCTGTCCCAGATTATTTTGGCTCTTCTCCCTGAACTTTCATCATCTGGGTTTCTAATTCTGCAAGGGATCACTGGGTTTACAACTTTGCCATTTCTGCAGGAGCACTGGGGTCAGTTTGACTGGTTGCTTTGTAACTCCCAGCTTCATTCTGAGTTTTCTTTGAAATTCTTCGCCTGTGAGAGTGCAGTGTTGCTGCTCTGAGCTTTTGATAACTCCCTGAGCAATTTGTTAGCAATGAAGAAAGGTGTTAGAATTTAATGAGTGTCCTGAGTTAACATACGTAATCCTGTGTCTTTAGTCTGTGCTTTTGCTTTTTCAATCTTTTTATATCTTGCACCTTTTCGTTCCTTTTACATTGTCAGTAGAGACATTTTTGTTTAGTCTGACATGAAATACTTCTCTTGTCTCTGAAATTCATTCAGCTTTGCATTGTGTATGTATAAAAGAGAAGAGTGGATCAGAGAACAGAAAATTCAATAGAAACTCAGAAGAGCAATGCAAATAAGTATATTTTAAGCCATCAGTGGAATAACTGCATAAAACAAAGCACAGTCTTGCTTTGTATCAAAGTGTATTTTGTTTGCCCACAAACACAGAATTAGTAATTCATGTGGACATTATTATTTAAGTGAAGATAGGATACTTCCTTTTTCCTAACAGTGTGGGATAGCAATTACTGCTATGTAACTACAAATGACAGCATACATAAAAGTTAAATCTGTTTTCTGTATCTACAGCTTCATCCTGCTGCCTTCATTTAGGCAGAACTTCTTTAGAAGTCAATGAAATTTCTTCCCTGCAAGCTGAAGTGTCTAAGAGTCTCCTTGGGACTACTCAGGGTTTTGTCAAGAGCAATTTCTGCAAAACAAGAATCATTTCCCCAGTTTAACTAATTTGAGGCAGTAGTTACCTGGAATTTGATGAGCTTGCATGTAGTACTCAAACCAAATTGATGGTTTAATAGAGCTTCAACTGAAATGTCTGGTCCCAAACTTGTTTCTTTAGTGGCAATGTGCTACTTATTTACCACAGTGTATGGTATAAGCTATGCCGCAATATTTCTTTCTTCCTTGCTGTTGCTTGCTGTAAAGGATTTCCCTGGACAAAACTATGCCTGCATGGACATATCCTTCCCAATACATGCTCTTATAAGGAAGATGGGGAACCTTTCCATCCCACAATATTTTCAATAAGTTATTTGATAACAGCTAATGTAATTGCAACGCAAATGCTTATCTGTGGAAAGGGAGAAGGGAGAGAACTTGACTCAAAGGATATTCCTGTCATGCAAAAAACTGTGTTTACCCATACCGAAACTGGGACAGCTTTACCTGTTAGGTCGGTGTGTGTGCCAGGTTTCTCTGGGCTTCCTAAGTACAGAAGACAGAACCAGTTAAAAATGTGATCTCTACTATTATTTTCTGGTCCGTTTTAGCAGTATCTTACTACAAAGCCCTTTTAAAACCTGATTTGTTTCTGTTAATGTTTGTTTTGATTTGGGGGATCTAAAAAGGCTTACACCAATATTTTAAATCAGTTTAGCATTTAAACTATGTTGCAAAAAGGAAAGCAAGCTGAAAGACAATCAGTGGAAACATAAAGCTAAATACAAAATTTTTGTAAACTACTTTTGTATGACTAAGAAAAAGCCTCACAGCACAATTATGTTTTTAACATGCCACTATTCCTTTGTTTGAAGTGTCTATGAAGTCTATATTGCTGTAATAATGTTTTATTGTTCTGTGCAGCCAGACTATCAGTGGTATGTTCCTGACCAGTTTCCGCCAGATGTGCAGCACAAGGCAAATGGTAAGACAACAGCTGTACAGAGCATATTTTAAATGTACTTTTTAAAATAGGGGCCTTTGAGGGTTATATAGTAAACTTGTCTATTTATCTGTTGAGTGCTTACGTGGCAACTTTGCCTCAGAGAGAAGAGTTTGGTGTGTGTGCAACTCAGGTGAGGTTTCTAATGTAATACGATGTGTGTTAGAGCTTTCAGCTTCATTGCAATTTGTAAAATATCTCTATTGCACATTGAAAGATCGTATGTTTACCTCATTAACTACCTAGTAAGAGTTCTAAAGAATAGGTATTAGAATTGTCCTTAGAGCTTCTGTTACTCTAAGACTAAATTTAATGATGGGATGAATCTGGGGGCCGGGTGGAGCAGGTTTTAGAAGCCCTTGGTAACAAAGTTCAGGTTTTAGGATGTCATTTCACTTTAAAGGCAAAATTCCTGTTGCTGTTCCTGATCTGCCTTGGTAGTTCATGGTGTCAGGTCTGAAAATAAGATTGTTTAAATGGACGAAAATAATTACTTGCTGAAGTGTCAGTGCAAGATATCTGTTGGAAACCAGGAAGAGCATTTAGTATTTGTACCCGAATTTGAAATCATGCAAAATTCCTTGGTGTTTTAAAGTACTTGGGTCAGACTGGTCAAAAGACAGATGCTAGAGAGCACAAAGATGAAGGGATGTTATTCTGGATGGGAGTCTGTTCCTTCATGTCATCTTCAGAAATTTCCCAAAGCCACCCCTTTTTTCTCAAAAGTAGTCAAGGATCATGGCACCTGAAGTATTGTGTTTTGCTCTGTTCTTATGTCTCGTGGCTCATTTGTAGCGATACCATCTCAGATGAATAGTACATCATCCTGTGCAGCACAAGGGGACCAGCAAGGTTCACTCATGTGTGCTGCGGGAGCATGTGTGCTCCATCTGGGTGCCATGTCACGGTGCAAGTGGACGCCACATGGGGTGGGAGGGAGTCCTCACCAAAAGCTGCTTTGTAACTAGAAGAAGATGGCTACAGAGGAGCTCTTCTGTTGTTTGTTGTCCTTCACATTTGCAGAGAACAGAGGGTAGGGTGGGAACGGTGCTTGCCAAAATGGAGGATGAACTTCCCATAGATACATGGCAACTGCTTGGAGGGTTCTGATGTGGTTGTAGGGAAAGTAGAGCTGTGACTGCAAGAGAGGCCAGGAGATTAATTTTGTAGTTCCTCCCACTTAAACTCAGAGTGATTTATTGCACCAGAGAATACTGAGAGGATGTTTATACCAGTGTATGAAACAAGTCCAGCCACCAACTGCAGCTGTGGTCCAGGGCAGTACACTTATGGAATATGAAGAAAAGAGAATTCTATCACACTTCTTGATTATAGTGACTTAACTTCTGTCTCCCTGAAAAAGAAAGTTTTTAAATCCATGCTTTTTCTTTCTATTACTGTTATTTGTCCAGAACATCAAAATACCTCCTCCTCAGTGGAAGAGTGTTTAGGAAACTCAAACTTTTTTCTTCCCTTCTCTTTTAGTGACCATCAAAAGGAATTCTCAGCTAGTATCGTCATCATATTTTGTAGAGCATAGTGTATGTCTGTATGTCTTCCAGGCTCTTACTCTTTATTTTTGATAATAAAATAGAGATTTTTTTTTTTTTTTATTAGCTATTGATCACAGAGAACTCCACCTTCTACAATAATTTAAAATGCACTGGCCGGGATTTATGTATTGTAGTCACCTATATTAAATCTATATTCAAGTCATTTATTTTAAGAAAGGTTTTAAAGACAGAAACTCCAGGAATACATCAAGAAAGTATTCTTAACTTTGTTCCAATTTCTTTGTTCTGTTTTGGACAAATGAAAATTGCAAGGGTGAGTTTAAAATGAGTATGTGTGGCAGCATTCCTGAGTCTCATTTCTCAGCTTTCATTTCCTCATTAGGTGATAAACTGACCAATAAATCTAATCTCTTCTGAGATGGTGTTTCTTTGTAGAAAAACTCTGAACACTCATGCAGCAACATAGCATGAGGCAGTTTCCTTTAGAAATGCTGTTTCGGTAAATTGATGTTTCTAGGGCAAAGCCTTCAGTTTTCCCTACCTGAAGAAAGTTCCCTTAGATATTGAGTATTTTTTCATAAAGGAATAAGTACAAGGTATGGATTACAGGTTGTAGCATCAGAGCCGAACACAGATGAAATTAATCAGAAAACTGGTGTTTTCTATGACAAGCTGTCAAAAAAAGATATCTCAAATGTGAGAGTCTCTGCACTGACTCTAACTAGCATATGACTAAGACTCGTTATCTAGTTTTCTATAAAGTCAATGGGACTGCAAAGGTGGTCCCATTCCACCAAATTCCACCAAGGAGGAATTCATAGGGTATTTTTTCTGTGTATTTGGTTTTGTATAGCTGTACCTAGATTGTGTTTTCTTCTCTCTTCCTTCCCCTGTGGGGAGAAATGCATTAGCTTTAGGTACCTGATTTGGGTTCTCTGGGTTCTCCAGATTCTTCTGTAGCCAGCATGGGAAGGAAGAAGCTGTAATGTCCTGTCTTCTGGTTCTCATGTAGCCATTTCTGTACTGCTGACTGACAGCACTTTTCTTAGCTGCTGCCCTGTTCAGAGAAGGCTTTCTTAAAGGACTGTTGCATCTCTCCTGCCTAGTTTGTGTTTCTACTTGTAAAGATCGCATGTTTCCATAGATATAGGGAAAGAATAATGACTGAAATATATTTAAAATAATAATAATAATAATGATGCCACAGAGCTTTCCTATTATTTTCTCTCCATCCAATCCCTTGTTTTCCAAGGTTTCTATTCCCATCTGTTATTTTCCTCACACATCTAAGTTTTGCTAGTTGACAGAGAATCACTTACAGACAGGCCTGAGGAGCAGTGTTGTCTCCGGCATTGAATGTTCACAGTGGTGTGGTAGTTTGGATCTGGCACTTTGAGTATGAAACCTTTCTAATTAGCCTGGAAATGCTTTCATCAAAATACAGGAAGGATGAGAGGAAAAGGGCAAAACAACAACCACCACCAACCAGCTAAAAACCACAGGCCTCAATGCTCTACTCTTTTCCCGCTAAGCCTTTCCAAAACGAGAATGAACAAGGTGTTCGTTCCACTGAGGCAAGTTATCGTAATTACCTAAATGAAATCCTCGTGGTTTAGCTTTATGGTCAAAGTGGAACCAAAGCAAAGCGTTGTCAGAGAGTGTAATAATTGTAGCAAATTTGTCTTGTTTTAATGTGGTGAAGGAATAAGGGGTAGAGCATGTGTAAGTTGTCCATCCGTGGTGGTATTGTGATGACGTTACGCTAACATTGGTGTGGGGAATTTTTACAGGTGTAAGGGAAGTTTGTGAAGATTGTGTGATAAATGTTGATGAATGTATTTTAATGATTTTATTTATAATTTTATAATTTTAGTTATAATTTTAATGTTCCACTGCTAATCTATGAAATACAGCTTTTTTTTTCAGAAAAAAAAAAAAGGCAAAAACCAAAAAAACAACCTGTTTGGTCAGAGTGTGTGCATGTGTGTGGTGGTGACCAAACACAACTAGTAATCTTGGTATGCATTTATGATTGTATTTACTTAAATTTTTTACTTCTCTATACACCTAAATAAGTATAAAAAATTAAATAAATAAAATACCCTAATGTTTGTAGACATTGTGGCCTAGAAATAGCTACTGTGGATAATATTTGGCCCTTGTTTATATTTTTTATATTTTTGATTCAGTAGTCACAATTTAAATTACTTAATCCATTTTTTTATTTGTCCACGGTTCCCCACAGTTATTTTTGAAATGCCTTCTTTAATAGAAGTTAAAGCTCCCCCAAATGTAATTATAGTCAGTCTCAAAGGACAAGGCAATGAAGCAATGAACATTTCCAACTGTGGTAACTGTGGCTCTAAAGAGCTCTTAAAGTAGCAAGAGACAACATATGTGCATCTCCTGGGTGAGGAAATGAATCAGGGGAAACTGAAATCTTTAGAGACAAATAACTAAAATTTGGACTCCCAGCTGAGAAAGATAAAGTAGAATAGAAGACTCAAGACCTCCAAATTTAAGGGGAAATGATGATATGGGATAGGAGGAGGAAGACCAAATGAGGTAAACTGTAATTGAACTGTTCTTGCTTTGCTGACCTGAAGGAAATGAGAATTCTTGTAGGAAAACCAGAAACAAGAGGAAGAGCTTCTTGGGATAAATTGGCTTGCAAGAGAGTATTCCAGAAAAAGGAAAGCATTTTTGAGCATCAATGAGGGGCATCAACTATGTATGTAAGATAAGAAGAAAACGGTCCTGTCTTGTAAGGATAGTTTAATAACTATCCGGACTGATAATAATTGTAGTTCTCTACAAAAAACAAACAAACAAACAAAAAGGTGGTTTAGTTTGGCTTTGGTCTCTTTAGAAGCTGACTGTCTAGTGGATCAGAAATATTTGTATTGTGGCACAAAGCTGCCACAAAATGACTCTATCACAAATCCGTGCAGCAAAGGTAGAGAGATCTGTGCTGTTCTATATCATTTATTTATTTATTTATTTATGAATAATCTTTGGGTTACTTTGTATTGACTGCTCAACTTGCTTTATAAAAACACATCTCTGGCTGTAGGGATTTTACTTAAATATTAACAAAGAACCATTCAGACCTTAGTGGCTTTGGGACCTTAGAAACAATTCTGATAGTCTTTATAAGTTAAACAGTGCGCTGGTAAGCTTGGGAGCTTGGAGATGCTTTGACCTGCCAGAGGTTGCATGGGACAGTGAAGATTTACTAACTGCATAATATATAATTTCCAAAAAGATTGATAAATGGCTTTTGCTTTTGATTATGTGTTCAGTGAGGGGAGATGTTCCACGCAGTAGGTACTAAAGGGGTGCCCACAGGCTGGAGTGGCTTTCATGCCAGGCTGTGCTGTGGGATGCAGCTGCCTTCTGTGTGGCTGCAGGGAGGTGAGGGCTCGTCCTGGTTCCTCTCCTCCTGCTCTTCTGTGGGGCTGTCTTCTCAAGAGGTCAGTTCTCCACCAGTGGGGTCCAGATTGAATCCAGAAATATTCAACAGGAAGTTGCAAAGAGGAGGGTGTGGGATGTATTCAAGTTTATTGATCTGATTTTACTAGCTTTTTCTTCCTGTTTGTATCAGCAAGTTTTGTGTTGCATCTCTTGTTAAACCGCTGAAAAACTCTGATAACTCGTACCAGATAACTTTTACCGTCTGTGAGCATAAATGTTTCTTCATATCTTCACATAAATGAAATAGTCCAGCTGAAGTAGGTGGGGAGAAGAGACGGGCAGGACCACGTTGTGTCCAGCCGTGCTCTGGAAGGGGGAGGTGTCTCATTGCACCAGAGATGTATTTCCGAGAGGTTAACTCCTCCTGCTTGCTCTAGGCTGGTCCTTCCCCAGGTACTTTGCTCTGTGGAAAGTCTGATCCTAAAATGTGCTCAAATCCTTCCAGCTTAGCTTTGTTCCGCCAGCTGCACTGCCTTTGGAGGGACATTAGCTCCTAAATCTCTCTGTGCTCTGTCACTCAGTGTTGCTGGAGCTAGTTTCCTTTTTTTTTTTTTTTTTTCCCTTTTCCTTTTTAAGGAGCAAGGCAGAAAGAATTCCAGCAAGTGTACTTAATGTCACTTTATTTGGCAAGCAGTGTTGACTTCCTTATCCAACTGCACAAAATTAAAAAGACAGTTGGAAAAAAAAAAAATTGATTTTGGAAGTTTTCCCTGAACCCATTTTTTTAAATGAAAATTCTCTGGAAAAGAGGTTTATTGCACAAAGCCTACTCCGAGCAAGAACCCTTTTACATGCTACTGGCATGTCTTGTCTTTTTCACTTCCAAAATTAATCTTACTGTATTTGTTTTCTTGGCAGAAAGAGTCTCGGTACACGTGTTTAAGAACCCCAGTTACCCCTTTTGGTACAACTACTGGATTTCTTTCTCCTGAACTGTACATTTTAGTTTTGGATCCAGTTATGCCAGGCACAGGGAGAAGCCAAAACGGGGCGCTTCTCCTGCCTCTTGGTTCAAGGGGTAGCTCTGGAGGCGGTGGGACAGGCAAGAGCAGCTGGTCACCACCTCATCTTGGCGTGCCTAGGAAAAGCAGAAATCAACCTGCAAAGCCCTAGGGATGCCCAGATGAGCATATGAAGCAGCATGATGTGTCCACTTTCATTATAATATAATTTCTTGTTCCCTTCCATGCTCCGCTGCTTTCCAGATTTTTGCCCTCAAGGTACCTACTTTGCTGCTAATGTTGTTATAATTACAGCTAATTGGAAGAAGAGGGGGAAGTGTGGGGTTTTCCACTGAAAATAGTGACATCTGTAGTGAGGGGAAAATATAAAACTGGAAAATAATTTGTGGAGATCTTCAATGAAAACCAAGGAGAAAAACAAAATTAACTGACTTCTTAATTTTCCTGGAAGAAAAAAACCCAGACCCTAAACATTTTTGGTATTTAGCCCATCTTCAGTGCATACATTACATTAGGAAATATCTGCTCCCAACTAGTCAGGACAGATATTTAATTAGTTGCTTGCAATCCCACTGGGAATGCATATGTGATTATTTCCAGGATTTCTACGAATACAACTTGGTTTTTGCTAGTGTAATTTAAAGAAATGCCACTCTGTATGCATATAATTTTTAACTCCAGTAACATGAAAAGTTCCTTTTTAAAGAAAAAAAAAATAAGAAAAAAATATTGCTTTAAAAAAGTCAATTTGAGATAGTGATCACAGACTTTTTAGTTTTCAGGCAGAAGCATCTCATGTGAGGAGGAACAGGATATATAATCTTAGCAGCAGCATGATTTAATCATTTTATTTCTGTCAAACAACTTACCAAGATTTATCTAGATCTTACTTTGTTTAAAACACACAGAACTCTGTTTTAAGTGTGAAGAATTCTGGGCTCTG
This sequence comes from Nettapus auritus, assembly GCA_011076525.1. Classification (NCBI taxonomy): domain Eukaryota; kingdom Metazoa; phylum Chordata; class Aves; order Anseriformes; family Anatidae; genus Nettapus; species Nettapus auritus. The sequence goes on from CM021768.1 coordinate 64,324,395, forward strand.
ACACCTGCAAAATGTTGTCTCAGGGGAGAGACTTTTTGCTTGTGGGAACTCCGTGTTGGACCATAATAATAATTGAAGGACATCCCCACTGAACTTCTGCCTTTGGTGTATGAATATCCCAGTCCTCTTGTTTTTGTTCAAAAAATTATATTGTTACGTGAATTCTGACATTTGTTGTGAAGCTTTTATCCATGTATACCTTAATGATGCACAAATAACCAGTCTGCTAATTGTTGCTCTTCCTGGCTTTTGTGAACAGATAATGTGAATTTTAGCTCTGAAACTACTCGTAAGGAAAAATGTAACCAAAATCACCGATTCACATAGTACTGTGGCTTGTTACAAATGTGGACCTTTTGGATCAAGTTTTCTTTCCTATGCATTTGGGTATTGTCAGCCCTGTGTGTTCAGAAGTGAAGGATGGGGTTACTGTGTAGTAGCTGCAGAGCAATTCTCCCAGGCAAATTCAGGTCCCAGCTGGAAGTATTTCACTCCTAATGTTTCTCTTGTAAGCGAAGTACTGTGAGTGCCGGTGTGTGTGCTACCAGCAACATGTCACAGCATTTCAAGAATCTTTTGAATCATCAGGAAGGAAGTATGTGTTACATTGGCCATAGTATATTTCCTTTCTTCGATCGTATTTTATTTTCCTAGCTTGAGTGAGTTACTATCAAACACTTATCTGAACCACAGACACCTACTTAACAGTTGTAGTACTGCTTAGTTCTTCCCTCTGTCATACTTACATACTCTCCTGGGTACACTTACTGATAATGCATACCTAATTAGCACTGCTGAATGTCAGCTGTTCTTTCTGGAGGTCTAGAAATGTTTTACATAGGGGCTGTAGGTTATGATTAGACCCTACTGTTTGCTCTGTATCAAGAAGCTTCAGGACTGGATTGAAGTTAAGAGGCAGAGACTACCAGTGCATTGTAGGATGTCCTTGCACTCTTTTGTTGCTTCATACTTACTGCCATTTCTGTTGGGCTGATGGCAGGCTTTAAGGATATGCAGTATTGGCTCCAAGAGAGGGGGAAGAGAGAGAAAATAGAGGGAAATTAATCATAAATGGGTTGTATTTCTCAATGTCGAAACCTTTTGTATTCATTTACATTTGCAGATTCATCCTCAGAGAAAGGAGCCCATCACTGATATCCTCTGACTTGGAGAAGCATAGACTAAAGTCTGCAAGTCCATCGTGCAACTTCATTATTCTGTATTGTTCTGTGTTTTTGCCCCTAGCTCCTTATCTCTTTGGTACATGTTATTTATGCCTGGTGAAATGCCTACAAGGACAATAGGAAAGCAGATAATTCAGGCTAGTGATCCTCAGGATCCAGTTAAACTCTGCTGGGAAGCATTACTGCCCTTTGTTCTGAAGATGCTGTTTGTGCTGGCTATGAGAATCTGTTAAAAAGCCTTATGTTAAGAGATGCAGCTATTGCTGGGGATTTGGAAGGCAGTCACATCTGGTTTGAATTCAAGAGTTTCCAGCCCAATAGTGTTGTGATATTTTCTGTTTAAGAATTATAGTTGTTTTTATTTGATTCTCGGGAATGATTTCTTGATGTGCCATCCTGAATTATGTACTATTTTCCCTGGTTGTGTGGTAAAAAGGAAATGAGTTTCACTGTTTTAACATATTTGTGTAATTGTAATCAGGGCACCGCTGATGCTAGGTCAGGTACAATGTACCTATTTCTACTCTGACTCCAGGCCAGCTCTCCTGTTGATTTGATTTGGCTCAAAAACTGTATGGAAAACATAATCACGTTGTTTGCTTGTTTCTTTTTTTTTTTTTTTTCTTTTTTTTTTTTTTTCTTTTTTTTTCTGCTGTGTACTTATTTGAGTCAATATAATTTTAGTAGTAATATTTCATGGGTTTAACGTCTCAGTAAAAACAGCTTTTTATTTCCAAACAATTCTGATAAAGAATCCAGATGTAATACATTCAAGCGTTGTTGTGTAACCTCCAATCTAAGAATAAAACCTGGGTCTCTAAATAAAACCTAAACGTGTATAGACTATGAAAAAAAAAATCTGAAAATCATGGTGAATGGCTGTTCAGCAAATGCTGCTCGATAACATACTTGTGAGGTTGTGTCTTTCAGGCTTTTGGTGAGGCAGGTACCCAAACCTGCTGGAACGCACCTGAAGGAAGGAACTGAGACTTTCGTGCCATGAGCTCCATGAGGTGTCCTGTGCATGATCCTGATAACTCAGAAGTAGTCCATCTGATTTTAAGTTCCCATGCAAACAGCCTTTTGAGCTATACAGAGTTATCAGTTAGATTGCGTGTCATTTCTGTGTGTAGAACAGGTATTTCCATTCCCATCAACTTGCAAAGGCATTGAAATAATAACCTTACAGGATTAAACATGTTCAGCATTTGAATTTGGACACAGTGAGGAAGAGTCCATGGGAAAGGATTTTTGTGCAGTTAAATTTTACAGCAATGCTACTTTTGCCTGTGTTGATCAAAGAATAGTTTTCCTGTCTTATAATAAGGAATCAGGAAGCACAGCACCAAGTGAACTGATCTCTGGAGAGACATTGCTTTTTCAAGAACTATTGAAAATTAGAGTTTGACTGCAACATTAGCCACAGAACACACTCCCAAGTCTGTTAGAGAGACAGAGAGGAGTTTTTATCACTGTGAGAATTTCAAGTTGGCTTACAGACACTACAGCAGCAGATTGCTTAACTAGCAAGCAGGGTAACTGCACTACTCCTGATTAGCGTTTTGGCTAATAAGGGTGAGATCATGGAAAATGCTAATGCAGTGCCTTCGGAAAATCCAATTATAATGTAACCCAATTCAATGCCAGCTCCCAGCAGGTGACCAGTGTTGTGGGCAGGGCACCCCATGCTCAAAGGCGCCGTGCCTTCTCAAAACAGACCAGCTTCTGTGTGGCTGGTGTGGGAGGCAACAAACCCCCATTTCATTCATTTCTACTGTTTTCCCAATGCACTGCAAAGGTTTGTGCCTTCCATTTGGGGAGCTTAGCTCATTATCTTACAACTTGTGCAAGCATTATCTGGCCCAAGCAGATGATTCAACGTGAGCTATTCACAAGAAGAAAATAGAGCTTGCAGCAGGGCTACCTTTTTTTTTTTTTTTTTTCCCTCCCTGGTCTAGTCACAGGCCTTTGATGTCTGGCTGGCTTGGGCACAAGACTGTAAACCTTGACTCACACAGATCCTAATCATGCTAAGTGTGAGGTATCCCTTATATTATTTGATAGAACATTCACATGGTTTTAAATGCACATTAAATGCCTGTACAGTTCTTTCCTCTTAATTTTCTTGCAATGATGTATGTTTTCCAAATGCAGGTGCTGTCATCTATTTGAATTAGCAATGTCAGACTGAAGCAACCCTGAAGGATATGCTTTCTTTGGTGACCCAGACAAGTTTGAGGGGGTGAGTTATTCTAGTTAGAAATCAACCCAAGTATACTCATAACAAGCATTCTTCCTTCCTCTAGTGCTTGCATCTAGGTGCTGATGCCTCTGCCAAAACCGGGCATCAGCACCTTTCAAAAAAATCTTCTGGCATTCCCCAATCTTTTTTCCATGTTTTATTTTCCAAACACCTGCCAAATTTTCCATTTTAGTCTTTCAGTTTAGCTTCCTCCACTGTTTTTACCTACCAGTGGCAAGCAGAGCAATTTTACAGTAAGGGCACACGTCTTATGTTTGTGAAAGGCCTTTTCTTTTTCCTTCCTTTTTCTGTAGGAACTGCTGAGGGTTTGGGTATGTTGGAATTACTATGCAAATTGCTAAAGGAGCAATTCACACAGAGTAACTCTCTTTTAATAACGGACCAGAAACTTATTTGAATACCTGAATCTGTAATGAGCTACACCCCCGGGTCGTACCCCCCGATTTCCTCTCTCTCACGGTGGTTTAGGGAAACAAGGCAAGCACAGAGTTATCTTCTGTCAAAACCTGCCAGCAGTTCAAGGGGATGTTTACTAGCCCTAAGAATTCCTGTTTCACTGTAGGGCTCTGACTTACAGCCCACTGTAGCCCACTAGGCAGCTGATGAATGCAGATTGCCCTGTCACCTGCTGCTTTTTGTTCATCTGGCAGCGCTGCTGGTGTGATCCACCCACGTTATTCTCCATTGGTTCTGGACAGGCCTGGTGTAACCAGAACGTGACTCCTATCTCAGGGCTACTGTGTTATGAGGACTCAACTGCCACGTTAAGAGTGTCTAAAAGGTGACATTGATGTAAACTTTGATGTATATGATACGTTTACCACCCATATTATGCAACCCATAATGAAGCTGACTGTGTACTGCGTTAAGGTGATGGGGGCTTCCAGGAGTCTTCTTGCTGGTTGAAGTCAGTCCTCAGAAAGCCTTGTTGCTTCTGGTGGGAGCACGCATGTTGACACAAGTTGGTGTGGATTTTGAACAGCAAGATATGAAATCTAGTAGAAATAATTTTACTAAATAATAGATCTGCAAGAACACTTTAGGTACGTGTTGGCATGGGTTCCTATAGATGTTTCTTCTAAACTGAACTTTTTCCACATGGTTGCAGTGTTATGTACTAAACATGCTGAGGAGAAATTTTCATTTCTATGAATGAGAGCAAGTCTTCATATGTCAGGTTAAATTATCTGCTTCTAATATTATCTTTATTTTCAACATGATATGCTGGGTTCACTAAATGATGTTTTGATTACCATAACAGTAATTATCCAACATTAAAAAAGGAGCACATGTTTGAACTCGTGAAGTCATTAATGCAAATGAGGTACTTAAAAGCTTGGGGTCTTGGGGGAATTTTTGTCCCATCTTTCCATCTTTTTTTTTTTTTTTTTTTTTTTTTTTTTTTTTTTTGCGTGTGTGCAGCTAGCAGATGTGACACTACTGTTTAGCGGACATGAAGCTTTTTGTTTTGATTTACCACTCCTTTACTTCCCAGGTATTTAAAAAGTTATGCTTGTCAAAATGTATGTAGTTTGAAAATTGCCTTTTTCTTCTGAACGGGTGAGGTGCTATTGGAGACTGTCATGCCAATGCTTATTCCATTCTATTTCTTTAAATATTTCTTGCTATTTTTGTGTGTAAATGCTCTGTGCCATGATATGAAGATTTCATTGTTGTCTGTGTTTATATGTCAGTAAGTAGCACCCTTCCTTACTCCCAGGCTGTCATCTGTTTCAGGGAGAAAAAATTGCTAGTAAAAGTTGGAAATTATTTTAATTGTCTCTGAAGTTCAGGATACAAGAGGAAGTGGATTCATCATTATGCTGTGGGCAATGCAGCCAGGGTTCCCCAAATACATTTCCTATCCTATCCTATCAAGGCTAGATATCACAGCTCAGGATGATTGGTTAGATTGCAGGCAAAATCTCACATTATCTTCATCCTTGAATCCAATCACTAGGTTTTGATCTTTTACTGAATCAATTTATTGTCCGAATAAACCTTCATCTCATTTCAACTCCCACATTATGTTTCAGTCTCTCTGCCCCACTTTCTTATCCTTCTTCTTGCCTTCCTGAGCATGGCTTTTGCATTGTATAAGATAAGATGTTGTTGCTATTGTAGAGTTTTCAGCTTTTGCCTGTCAGTAACATTTTTTGTCATCCTTCATATATCTCCTGTAACCCCATTTCCCATCTTCTCTGTGCATTTGATTTCTAAACCCTTCTTTACATGTAATGGTCTTACAAATTCCTGTGTGCCATTCTTGTTTGTTTTTTAATAATTGCTAGGAGAAGTTCAGGGCTTAGTTTTCTAGGTCTCCTGGCAAGGAATGCCATCCCTGCAGGAGGGATTAGTGTGTTATCCTCTGCAATGCAAAGTGTTACATTATTATATATAATTTTATGAATTATAATAAGGATATTGTCAGAAGAAGAAGTTTGCTTCTGAGATGAAATTAATTATATTAATAGTAAAACTAGAAATGTGTTGTGAATGCTTTGGTTAACAGTACGCACAGTAGCTTTTGGCTCTGGTTCCCCAGACCGTGAAGACTTGCACTTCATGAGCTCTGTGTCATTTTTCCAGCCTCCTTCGCAGTCAGTTGCTCTGTCTGTTTCCATTTCAACATGTCTGGGGGAATTAGGATTATGAGATGCCGAGCATTTCTTGTCTTCATCCTCCTCCTGCGTTCTGTAGTCTAAAATAGGATTTGAAGAAGCTAGCATCGTATGACAGTAACTTTTATCAAGCAAAGCTCAGCTGCTCCAGCTGCCCCAAAATACATAGGGAATGCAGCCTTACCCTAAGGAGCTGGAAGTTCTGCCATGGTCTTGTCTGTACCACCCTGCACTGAACTGAGAGAGTATTTCTACTCATGTTGGACTTCTCTCCCTTCCTTAAAATAAATAAATAAATAAATCATCTAGGTTTAAAAACAGTTTCGTTATTTTAACTTTTGTTATGAGAAAGACAGAAGAATTGCTCTGATTTTTGCAGATGCAAGTGTAAAGGTCTGTAAGACACCACAGGGTGGGAAGTATTTTTTTTTATTTTATTAATAAAACACTTTCCCACCAGGAGCCAGGATGCTGGCTAATTCTGCATTTTCACTTTCACTTACAGCAGCAGCAGCCCCTCTTCCACCTGCCCTGCACGTGGGGAACATCCAGGTGCTTCCTGCACCAGGGCTGCTCGTGTAAGAGCAAAGGGCCCACACCAGCAACAGACCGTGAGGGAGGCATCAGACCAGGGAGCCATGTGGATCTTCCCGTGGCTAAAGGATTCAGAGAAGGGACATGTCATGGAGCAGAAAGCAGGAGGTGTGCTGTGTATGCTTGTATAGCATAACCTGGTCAAGAGAGAGGTTATAGCTTTGACAAAAAGTAAAGCCCTTTGGCTATCATTTTCATCACCAGGTTGGTTTGTTTCCTTTAATTACTTGGTTTCACAGAGAGAGGGAGATGCTTTAGTTTTCTTGGAGGAAGTTTTCATTCTGTGCTTTCCTGTGTGCTGGCATTCTGTATCTCATCTCTTAGCAGTACAATCCCAAATTAAGCCTTTTAAGGGGGAAATATTACCATGCAGAACTGGCATGTGCACAGGTCCTCTGCAAGTTATTCACAAAACAACCTATCTCTTTGACTAAGTATACTTAACACAGGTACTTAAGGCTAGGCATAAAGCATCAGCCAGATTATTTCACTATGATAAAAATTGAGAAAGATCTGTACTTTTTTGAAGCTTGAAATATGACCTGGTCTTTTTTGGTTGCTTTTTCACTTTTGCTCCACAATGTCAAATGTGCAGCCTGCCCTCTCTAATTGATTGTCCTGGTTTCAGTTAGGACAATTTTCCTCCTAGTAGCTGGTAGAGTACTATGTTTTGGATTAGGATGAGAAGAGTGCTGATAACATGCTGATGTTTTAATTGTTGCAGAGCAGTGCTTATACCAAGCCAAGGACTTTTCAGCTCCTTGCTCTGTCCTGCCAGCGGGCAGGCTGGGGGTGCAGCAAGAGCTGGCAGGGGACAGACCCAGGGCAGCTGACCCAAACTGGCCAAAGGAGTATTCCATACCATCTGACGTCATGCTAAACAATATATAGGGGTGGCTAGCCGGGGTGGGGGGGGTGGCTGCTCAGGGATAGACTGGGCATCGGTCAGCGGCTGGTGAGCAATTGCATTGTGCATCACTTGTTTCATACACACTATTATTATTATTATTATTGTTATTATTGTTATTATTGTTTTCTATCTTAATAAACTGTCTTTATCTCAATTCTCAGGCTTCACTTTTCTGTTTCTCTCACCCACCCCAGAGAGGGAGGGGAGAGGGTGAGCGAGCGAACAGCTGTGTGGTGTTTAGCTGCCGGCCAGGTTAAACCACAACAGTGATCCAGCCTGGAATCTGTAGAAATAAAATGCCAGAAGAAACACTACTATTTGTGCTGAACTGAAAGACTAGCAATGACTGAAAATCATGGTCAGCAACCAAAGAGCAGAATATTTCACGTAAAATCCTTTCTGCATAAATGACCTGGTCAGACACCAAAGCAGTTTTAGAAGACCAATTCCCCCATATTTTCTTCTTTCAATGTAAAAGGGAATGATATGGCTGTACAGGATTAAAAATGGTCACTTGTGAACTGATAAAACACTGTTCTATTTTATTTTCTGTAGTGAGGGCATGATTGCTTTATTCCCTGTTAGAATTCCCTTGTGGAATTATAACAAAAGTTAGTGAGGGTGGGGATACCAGACAAGGAGACTCCAGTGATGTATTTGCAGAAGAAGGGAAGGCAACTAGCTAAAATCAGGTTTGAAGCATGAATATTATATTACAGTTAGCTAAAACCAGGCTTGAGTCTGGCCCAATAATGCCAGCAAAATTGGTTGCTCGCAGGGATTGTTCCTAACCCTTAATGATGACAATTAAAATTCAAAGTGTGTGTGATGTTGCTATCTCACTGTTCCTAACTTCTGAAGAGACATCTGACTTCCCTGAGGATTTGGGAGTGGCTGGGTCAGAGCACTGTCGCTGTTTTTCTAATTCTGTCTGACAAATTAATAACGCAGGAGTTTGATACACAGCAAAGAAAAAGCTGCAAAAGCAGCAAACCTCCCCATAAAGTTAAGCCCATTGCATTATCTGGTGACCTCTGAGAACTGCAGTTCTGCATTACAAGATACCTGTTGGGTGGCTGAAAGGAAAGTTTCCAGAAAACAAAGCAATTAATCTGAATGTGCTGTTAATTTAGTAGTATTCCCAGGGGGAGCCTCAGACAGTGCTACTATTCACAAGCTTACCATAACTTCCTACTGTTTCACAGATGCTTGTGACAGGCTCCACTTTTCATGCTCATTCCTCTGAAGTCCTTTGCTTTTGCAGCAAACCATCTATTTGCATTTCGTGAGTCAAACAAGGTTTACAGACAGCAAGATTCCTGCTGGATGAGAACTGAGAAAGGTAATGTTCTACCAGCAGGAAACTTTTCCAAATAATTGAATTGTTATTAATAAAAGTTTTCTTCTTGATGAATGCAAACATTCAAGCTATAGCATGTTGTGAGGCACTCTATCTGAAAGCACAGATAAGAGACGTGGGAAAAGCAAACAAAAAACCTTTGAGCAGTACCAGGGAGGGGGAGGATCCGAAATAAGAAAGGAACATCCCTTACAACTTTCACATATGTTCTGATTCATTCAGTCTATTCAGCCCAATTTTGTTTAGTTTCTGTATGTAAACATTGCTACTGTTTATGAGCAGTATTTAATTTTGTTTTAAAACAGCTTAATTTTATGAAGACCATAAGCCTTTCTTCATCCGAAAAGAAAATGATTCAGGCATTGCACCTTGATTTATGCGCACTAGACTGGGTCAGTGTTAAGCGCTGCATTTCAGGACCACTAAACAGCTGTCATTCATCTTGGCCAGTCTTTCTCAAGAATATTACACCGCAGTTGCAGGCGTATAAATCACCATTAACTTCTCCAGGCTGCTTTAAACTGCTACAGATCATTGCTTGAAATTCTGCAGACTTTTTACCCCCTGGAGTCCATTGAGACGTGGTGGGAGTCTGCAGAGCCGCGCTGCTTCTGGCTTTGTTAAACTGCACGGGTTTTCCTTGATCTACAGGAAGAAGGCATGCAGATAACCCAGGTTCTTGCTACCAGGTGGTCCAAGGACTGCGTGTGCAAGCTGTGAAGTTTGTGCACATGTGAACATGTCCAGCTTTGTGCTCATGTGCATACTTGTGTATTCACGTTGCAGGCATACAAAACAGTTGTTGAGGTATGAAGGTTTGACTGTAAGAGCCAAACATATAAATGTGCTTGCTCTTTCCTCTAAAACCTTGGTCCCACCTCGAGAGCAGAGCCTGATTACTACAACTTTTAACCAGGTCGCATAGTAGGAGTCAGGAGGCCATGTCCTCAGGGCAGAGCACTGAAGTAACAGAAAATGAATTTTTGTTTGAAATTTGTTTTTAACCTGGAGTTCAAGCATCAACAGGCTCTGCTTTGGTCTGTCCAGCCTGCCAAACTTTACCTGTGCTAAGCAGGCTTCATATTCTGGACAGGCAGAGGCCATTCCCTGCCGCCAGCTTTTCGAAAAGCTGCCAGCATGCTTGCTTTCTGTTTATATGCTGGTGAGGGAAAAGTGCTTTTCCATTTATTTTATTTATTGTTTTATAAGAGCACTTGGAGTTTACTAGGACAGTTTAATTGGCCTCCAAAGCAGCCTGTCCTGCTTACACAAGTGTACTGTTGTTCCATTGCTGTTTTTCCTTTTGGGACTGGGGGACTCTAAAGCTAAACAACAGTCTCCTCTTTGCTTGAAGGCTGCAGAAGGGCTTGTTGTACCTATATGAGCATTGTGCATGCTGTGCTGGGAGATGGCTGCTGGGTGTCTTTCGTCTCCTTGGACTCTTCACCCACCTAGAGCAAGGTGTTTCAGCAGGACGGAGCAGGTCAGTGCTTCTGTAGCAGAGCCGGCATAACACGAAGATGTTCATAGCGAGGAGGAAGGCTGGATGTGTCTTAAATTATATAATTTCAGAAAACTCTGAAAAAACAGTCCTGGCAATTTAAATACCTTTTCTGTGCAGAAAAAGAAAGAAAGTACCATATAAAAATAGGGTTTCCAAGGGCTTCCTGGGCCATTCCCTCAGCTCACAGACTTGTGCAAGATACAAGCTCCTTATAGAGGGAATTAATTATTTGTAGGAGTTCCCAAACCCAGTTATAACCCTACCTTTTTCTCCCACAGAGGTGAAGGGGCCCAGGCAGCAGAGGTCCATGCTCTTGGCCTACTTTTTTAAGGAGCAGTGTATACAAAACTGCGCTGGCTGTGCGCGTGGATGTATCTGAGAGTGTATGCTGGGCTTCCACAGTGACTATGAAATGTGGCATTTGCCAGCTTCATCCAAATTTGATAGAAAGTGAGGAGGTCTTGAGGATGTTAGCTTCCTAGAGGTGTGTGGGTAGAAGACAGAGGAAACTGTTGGCTCAAAGAAATCTCATTGTCAACTCCGTGTGTATTAGACATTAGACAATCCACACAAGACCTTGACCAGGTGAGACCTGTCCCTAGAAAACCTGATTTCAATGACATGGGTCCACTGCTCATGTCAGAATCTTTTTCATCTCCATCTCTGATCCCTCAGCTTGCAAAACTAGTGATATTTTTCTGAGGGATGATGCCAAGCTATGAAGAATAAATGTAGGACGTCTGAAGGGTCAGATGTAAATACTGTGCACAGTGGATGTTTGGATAATGCTTTTTTCACTATTACAGTCTGCATGACAGTCTACAATCTTTCAAAGTTAGGCATGTGATGTTCTCCTGCCTGAGGGGTTATACTACAAACCATACAGATACTTTTCTGATACACATATTGTTTCCATAAGTTTGCTGTGTTTCATACTTTTCATTTTGTGTAGGAACAGTTGTCTTTCAGAAGGCTGACAGATAGAAATGTGGGTAAGAGTGACGAGTCTGGATTTCCATTATGGCCGTACTAGCATTTCACTGAAAGAAAGCTCCATTGGTACTCGCATTGAATATGTATTACTTGAGCAGTGTATACCAAAATAGTGTAACCTCATGTATAAAAATAAGCCTGGTGCTTTCCTCTCTGTAGGGAACTGAGGCTTTATTTACATTTTTGGTAGCTATTTCATCTGTGAAACTGTATATCAATAGAAGAGTAAAGAAAAAATGTGAAATGTCAGCAAAATGTGTGCACATACATGTATGTATACACAAAGACGATGACAGGAAATGTAATTCCATATGCGTCGCAGGTTCAAAAGATGGAGTCCAATCTGTTGGCTTTAGTCAGTAGGAACTTTGTCCAAATGAGGATAGCAAAACATGGTCACTAGTATGCAGATTCATCGCTGTTTTGGAGATCAACAAATTTTCAAACAACCATGCATGTAACCTTATTCTGGGAAGTAGCTTTATTGACTACAGAGGGGATGAGCACGTAAAAGGTAGGACATTTGTAATCCAGATCCAGGTCAATTCAGAGGAAATCTGTAATGCTATCCATAAAGCAGGAGTACATTATGAATGAGTTGGTGGTCTGGCAGCTAATCTAGACAATAAAACTAAATGTCATTACTGACACCGGGTGTGATGAGAATGATTGCTCTGAAAATGGCAGAGCTGGAGTTAGCACAGCTGGTGTGCTTTGAAGCTGGTCTTCCCTTCATTTGGCCATGGGATTTTTGTGGAACCACTTCCATGATTGGCCATGGGATTTTTGTGGAACCACTTCCATGATGTGGTCATCATCTTTGTGATAGTTTCACAGAGAAAACCCTCTACTTTCTCTGCAGAAGTGGTATCATAACTTTCAAAAGTTATGATGGTGATGGGGAAAATGGCTTTTGAGTTGTTTCCTCTGTATTTGGCTTTTGCTTGGTTTTAAAATGCTGTTTCCTTTCCTTTTTTCCTTGCTGAAGCAGCATACCCAGATCTCAGAAAGCAGCCCTACAGCCCTGAAAGACCTGTCCTCTCACTGATGCCGGGGGTGTTGCGGGTAGGAGGTGTCCTTACTTTTCAGGACCTGTCCTAGGGCAACTGGTAGCATCGTCTGCTGGCTGTGCAGGAATGCACTGCATCCTAACCAGTGCAGCTCCTGCCTTGCTCCCAGCAGTAACTCTGCAGACCTTGGCACCACATGTAGCCCTCAGACCGCAGCGTTGCAAACTGTGTGTAGCTTTCTGTACCCCAGGTTTAAGGAGAGCTCCTCAGGTAGTAATCTGGCTGCTCTAGGGTTTACTATGGCTTTGCCCTCTCTGCCTGTCCTAGCTAGTTAGCCTGGTGCAAATACTCCATATACTCTGTGATGCAATGCTTTCCTCTCCAAGGAGATATGTTTGCCACAGGGACCTCCTTTCCCAGGTTTGGATATTCTGGTCATCCCCAGAAACCTGAGCAAAATAGGAGGGGAAAAAGAAGAGCTACATGTAGACCACAGGAAAATATAGATTTCAGTGAGAAAGTGGGGGCTTTTTTTTTTTTTTTTTTTTTTTTTTTTTTTTTGGTGTGTGTGTGTGTGTGCGCCTGTTTCTTGTGTTTAGTTTAGGTGCTTTCTAAGCAGTAATCTTAGTAACATTCTTCAGAGGCCTCTGGCACAGTAGGTAGAGGTGTTTGCAGACAATAAATACTCTTTCTGTATGGAGAGGTGGGAGGAGAAACTGGGCTTGGAGAATGTACTTGCATGTACTTCACTAGCTTGAAATATGTATGAAACCCTTAAAGCTGATGCTGAGAAAACTAACTGTGTAAGCAAACAACTCCATTTGGGATAGTAATACCCCAAATGTATTTCCAGCCACTTATTTCAGAGATGCTCTCTCCACTCTGAATTTCTTGTTTAGTTGACTCCCTGTGTTCCTCCAGCTGGTGTTGTAAAAATGAGAGGATAGATTAAATAAATGCATCCAGTCAATTCCTCCTTGGCTCTTACGGCTTCGGTAGTAAGCTCATCTGCACAGATTTCTTAATGTCTTGAGGCAAACTCTCCCATGGGCTTTCCTTAGGACCACACACAAACATTCAGTTGTCTTCTTGCATTTTTCTCTTAATTGCCCATCTTATAACAAGCAGTCATTGCTCTTATCAAGAGTTGCAAATAACTTCTTTTGAATAGCTCTGATGTGCTTAGCTACAAGGAAATTGTAAATAGCAAGCGTCTCTGTTGTGCCTTTTGCTCTTCACAACATATGAATGCTATGAAAAAACAGACAAACTAGTCAGGCTTGTTGGCTACACACACATCTGAGGATATGTGTGAGCCATTCACATAGCCATATGAGTCCTGCTACCCTGCCCAATTTGTGGAGGCTCCTGCAAGAGGGAACGCAGAGAGTGCTTCTGAAGGCAAACAAGTTATGTGCATTCCCACATGCTGTATTCTTTAATCAAAGACAAATTTCTGCTGTTATATGAGATGTTGGTTTTTAAGCTTTGCATAATTGTATTTAATATCATTTCAATCTCGTACATTTTTAAGTTTTGCTTTCCTGGCCAATGCCACCTATTGCAATTAACGTTTAATCTTCTGCATTAGTCTTTGTCGTCTGTTCACTTGAGACAGGAAGCAGTTAATACATCTTTGAAATAATGTCCTACTTAGACTCAGCAAAATATGTTTACAGGATCCAGTGTTTAATAAAAGAGGATTAAAAATATAGTAACACCCTTGAAATTGGGAAATGCATAGTTACTGAGCTGCACCATCTCCCACTGATGCAGCTGGGTGCCATAGCTGGAGAAGGTGCTCAGGGTCTGGGACACCTTCCTTCTGCTCCTGTCTCTGATCTTCTGTGAGACCAGAACAAGTCACACTTGCTTAATGATTCTGTGATTCTGTGAAGATAGTCTAGTGCCGGCCGAGATGCCACTGGTTATCCAAAACATCTGCAGAAATGATGCTGGGTAATAGGAGGCTTATGCCCTTTAGTACTGGCAGCTACCACCAGGTAGGACACCCAGAGACATCTCAGAGGTTTTAGGTGCCTCTTTTGCAGAAACTGAATTTGGTCTCCCTGTGCCCCGTTTTCTCTATAGGTAATGACTGTGTTGCACAGGGATGGTGTAACGCTTGACACTGCAAAATGCATTTCAAGCAGTGAGATTTATTTATTTATTTATTTATTTATTTTAAGAGCGCAAAAAGCAAGGGACTCTCTGTCACATAAATCTGTTTATGACTTTCTTCTGTGAGAGCTTTCATCTGGGCGTACTTTGCACACGTGGTCAGGGTGGACCAAAGAAAGACCAAGCCCAACAGGCTCCTGCCAGCCCTCACTGGAGGGCTTTGTACTCGCCTTTGAACCTGAGGACCCAAATCGATCCCCTGAAGGGCAGAAATCACCGCCTGCAGCTGGGGCTCCCGGGTTTGGCCCGGGGAGGGTGATCTGGATGGCAGCTTTGGCGTTTCAGGAAAGTCCACGAGATGGAGCTCTTGTTTGAGAGATAAGGCTCTCAGGCAGGCTGCGAAAGTAGGACATGGACCTCGTTTTATCGGATTTTTCACGCAACGGGCTTACACTGAACAAACCTGACTTTCCAAGCACTTGCTTTTAACGCGCAATGCTCAGCATGAGAGGTGCGGAAAAGGTAATGAATTTTTGCAGATAAAACTGTTTGAAGCTTTCCGTGATGGAAAACTCCATTTTCTTGTTGCTGACTTTTTTTTATTTTATTTTTATTTTTTTATTTTTATTTTTTTTTTGCAGAGCTGTTTTTGCACTTGCTCCCTCCCATCTTTCTATCCCTTAGTGTGCTTCCCATATGTAATTATAATACTTACACACCTTAGCTATTCAACCCGTATAAAATCTAGGTGCTGGAAAACTTGCTTAATGGTTTAGAAGAAAAAATGTACAGTTGGCGAGTGAGGAGGAAAAGTATTCAACCTGAAACGTAACTTACCTGAAAGAAAGCTAATAAGCCTGACAAGTGTGGCAAAGAAAGTGGAATTAATTGTGCCTTAGTCTGTGAAGTTTGTTGAAAGACACAGCCTGTGAATTCAGAAGTCCAGCTACAGACCATTGCCACTGTAACTGCATGCACCTCACCTCTCCAGTTTGTGTCTCAAATGCTTTTAAAAACACATTTGTAGAAGCCCATTTGTTACTTGTGTAATCAAACAGCCACACTAATGCATCACAGACCAGTGTAAACACCCCGCATACGAGGACGTTGTGCTTATCTTCAACATGGGTGGTATGAGCAGCAAAGAGATTCGGGCCCTGCCCCTTGTAGCTTAATGTAGCAATGAGCTGCATTCTTTGGGGAAGGCAAAACAAATGGATATCACTAATTGCACCTTCTAACAACTTGGTCGAGTCATCGCAGCCCGCCTTCCTTCTCTGTAAAGCAACATGGCCATCCTGACAACTCTGAGGATCTTTTAGAGCAACAGATGAATTTGGGTTACTATTGGTTTTAATTGCCACCAACCAACCAAAAAATGCAGTCGCAGGAAGCGTGGTGGCATTGTGGGATGTCGGCTGGGTGAGGGACCAGGTGTCATGAAATGGCGGTGGCGGAGGGAGGAGACGTCACGAAATGGCGGCCACACGAGGGAGGAGGTGTAATGTGACAGTGGCTGCGTGAGGGAGGAGGTGCTGTGTAATGGCAGCTGTGCCGCGCTGTCTCTGTGCTGATGCGAGGCTTCCTCCTTGCCTGCTCCCCGCCCTCAGTCCTAGTGGCCTCCCTGCACCCTTCTCTGCCACTTCCCTTCGCTCCCTTCCCTGTGCTCCTAAGGCAGGCTGGGAGGCAAGACCTGTTCTGGAGGGCTGCCATGAGGGTGAAGCCCTCTTCTGCATAGTTGGGTGATGTTGGCAGTAGGGTGATGGTTGGACCAAATGATCTTGAAGGTCTCTTCCAACCTTAATGATTCTATGATTCTATGAAAGTAAAGGTGGCCTACCATCTCATAGCATGGGATTTCAGTTTGTGATGGGAAAGAGCGCAGCCAGTCTTTTATTCTAGGTCATGTAGGATGAACTTCCCTTCAGCCATACCATTAGGATAACCATTTTATAGCTTGCCATCCCACTCTGTTGTTGCCTGGAGCCCTGTTCAGCTCCGTACAAGTGCATGCCAGCCCACAGAGCATTGCTGCTAATTGCTGGTTGCTACTGGGTATGCTTTGATAAGGAAAAAGGAGCATCCGTGAGTTAACATAGCTGGATGTATACTTTAAGTGCAGTGTGGGTGCTTGTTGTGTTTTTATAGTAGCCAGATGTTGTACTGTGCTTAACTTAATCTCTTTTTTCATTGTTAAAGCCTGTGGTGGAGGCTTTAAAAAATGGATAAAGTTGAAACCTGGGGCTCCCTGGAAGAGGGAGGTTCCGAGTTCATTTCCTTGTTGGTCTGTGTCACTAATTACAGAGAATCAAACTTTAGCTCAGATGTGTTTATGATTCTTCCAGAAATGGTATATTTCTGCTTCCCAAGATCTGGCTGATGACCGACAGTTCTCCTTTATATCCTCCTCTCTCTCAGTGTTTTATGTGAATTGCATATTCCAATTTCCTAGGCATCACGGGTGTTTACTGATTAAATTCATGCAGTGAGGTGGGTCAATGCTTATGCAGGGCTATTCTGTCAAGAGGCAGCCATACCTATTGCACAGAGAAATTACATGCAGTAGATGTACAAAAATGTTAAGAATTCTGAACATCTTCAGGCTAAACTCTCAGCTGGAGGTCCTGGATCTTCTGGGAGAGGGTAAAAGGAAAATGTCATCACAAGGGCAATTTGGGTGTTTTTGCTGAGTAGAGTTTTTAATTTTGTTTTCTTCTTACTGCTGGTTAACTAGAAGGGAAATCTCAGCTTTGAAATGGGAGCTGAGGATACCGAAGGCTGCCTTGTCTTCACCTTGAGGGAGGAAGGAGAGGAAGAGGAGGAGGTTGATGCCATGGACTTTTCAGTGGCCTGGAGGAAACTGTGTAGGACATCTCTGATCTGCCCTATGTTAAAGCGAATCCTTCTCTGTCAGGTGTCACCAGATAAACCTACAGTCAGTTTGTCACATCTGTTCTAATTTTCTGCCACCTAAGTTGAAATCTTTTGTGCTTTACAGATGAATGCTTAAGGAGACATCATATTGACCTTCAAAATTGCAATTACTGTTTTTGCACTGAGGTTTCATGGTGAGCAGAATGTCCTATTTGTCCACATGAGTTGTGGGTGGAAGCTGTGTGTATAGCTGAAGTTTAGGACATGAGAAGCATTAAGTGAAAAAAGCTAGCATTTAGTTTTAAGTACCATTTTTGAACAGCTGATTCTTGTTGCCCAGAGAAGAGTTTGTGGCTCCATGGCGTGAGCGCGCAGCACTGTGATTGAAAACAGTGACTTGAATAAACACTTTGCGGTGATGTGTTGAAAACAATTATTTTTTGAAGACAGGAATATAAAAAGAATTTACGTCTGGGAAGTGTATGTGGGAACACCTAGTAACATAAGAATTAAAGATTGCATGTTCTAGATCAAAGTAGCCTATAGTTCATACTGCATCTAATTATTGTCCCATTCTCTTTTATTAAATTCATTTGTTTTAATTAGAGGAATAGATATTTTGCACTAGAGTTTAAGGGGTCTATTGGGCACTTGAGATTAAATCAATGGTTTGTTAACAGTTTTATCTGGGAAATGGATTAGATTATTTAAATTATGTGAAATGGCATCACTTTTCTCAGTAGAATAAAATTATGATGAAGAAATAGTGCTTGGAGCATGAGAACTCTGCTTGTCGTTATTTTTCACATGCAGATTTGGCATTTTACAGTAAAGCCATTCATCTTTACTCTGGTTTTCTAACATGAAGTCAAATTTGGGAGAATAAAGCAAGCACTACAATGGAGTTTAACGGCAGGTGTTTTTCAGTAACTCTAGGGGAAACTCCAGGGCTTGCCACTGATTCCATAGCACTGTATTTTTGATTTTTGTTTTGGCTTTGTGGTCTCAGAGCAAAGAGCGTTATTAATCAGTTCATAAAACAGTAGGATTAAAAAGAATGCACTGGAGGTGTAAAACAGTCAACACCAAGAGATTTTAAAATGAGCTTAATAAATAAAACATAATTGGATAAAATAGGCGAGTAATGAGTTAAGAGCAGCCCACATGTGTAATTTCTTGGGGTCAGTGGCAATGCATCAGTTGACACCACAGCTGGGCGAAGCCTGGAGGGCACGTAACAGGGTGTCGTGAGGCTGTATTAATTGCGGTTTGCTGTCGAGGTGTCTTGGCTTACCCTTCTCACACCAGTGCTTTTAAGTGACGTGGAAGAAAAACTGAGTTAAATTGCAAGCTGCACACCAACTGCTGCATGTGCTTTTGATTTTTCTCTCTTCGGAGACAGGGTGAAGGAAACATCTCTCATTAGAACACGAAGCCGTAACGGAGGCAAGAAGGGAGCCAGTGCCACGCCAGCAGGATGCTTGCTGCACTTTTGGCAGAGGTGAGCTGGGGCACTCCCTGGCTTGCAGAGCAGGGGCATGCCTCGTGAAGATGGGCACTGGGACTCCTTCAGGCTCTGGAAGGCACTCTCCTTTCCCTCACAAGTTGCCAGGCTTCAGGCAGCACCCACTGGCTGCCCAATAGGGAGCAGGAAAGCTTCGCCTCCCGCTCGGGTGGCACCTCTGGCTCGGCCTTGGGCGAGCCAAGCCTAGCAAGCAGTGCCAGCATTTTTACCACTGCCAGGAGCATTGCCACTGTACTTGGGGCAGACAACTTCATCACTTATCTGTGAGAGGTTGCAGAAAGCTTAGTGCCTGCTCACGCTACAGGCATTCATTGACTGGGCAGTCATTTGTGCTGCTCATGGGAAGGTGGCAGCAGCAGCTCCTGTGAGCCAGGCGCTTCCCATGTGTGTCCTGAGGCCCCCATGGCCCTGCCTATTCCTCTCCCAAGAGCACAGCCACCACGTGCTGCTGCATTGCCTGCACCCATCGTGGCCCCTGAGGCGTAACTAGTCGATAGGTCTGGTGTCTGAGGTCAGCAGGGAGCGGTACCCTTTCCCCAGCAGCTAATGCGAGTCAATGAGTTACTAAGAGCAGATCTTCAGATCTGCATCACAACAAGAGTCACGTAACTGGGTGAAAAAAATGGTACAGGCGCACAACTAAACACGCACATGCAGGCACACACACTGTCATCTGCCCTCCATCCTGAATGCACAGCAACACCGGGTGCTAAAGTTTGCAATGAATTATTTATACGATGAATTAGCCCTCTTTCTCTGCTCCTAGAATATCCAATTGCAGATTTCCATTTTGGTTCCAGAAAGCTTTATTATTCAGATTTATTCACAGGATAGCTTATTAAACGTTTCCTCCCCTTTTTCCCTCCGTAATGCATAACACGCATCTTGTTTTCTGGTAGCACCTCTCCGCTCTAGCAGGGGCTTTCAGGGTGGCAAAACAGTGAAGAGCACAATTGTTATCCAGACAGTTTGCAGTCTTCTTTACGAACCAATTACAGATGTTCCAAATTTTGGATATTTATTTGCTCACTTAAGTCAAAACAGTTTCAGTCCCTGAGTAGATGATCCGCGGCTACAAACAAGATTTTGACTGCATGTGAACGAGTGATTTGGCTCTCATCACTGTTTCGAAATTCATTTCTGTGCCCATGTCTGCTGGTAAAATTCCCTTCCTTGGAAGCCTCTGAGAGAGCAGAGAGCGAAGATGAGTGCCCAAAGTCAAGTTGCTCAGAAGTTCCCTGATCTTCCCCTGCAGTTTCTCAGTTTTGCTGCCTTGGCACAAGGAACTGCATTTTGCAATCTTTACGTCTTGCCTGGGGTGTTGTAAGCTACCGTGCTGGAGACCTGCTCCTGGCTGCAGAAACTGTGCAAATGGGAATCGTCCCTGCATTCAGGGGGCTTCACTTAAGCACCGATTTCCTAGATGCTTTGGTAGCGCCTGGGACAGTGAAGTGGACATAACAAGAATCACCTACCCGGTAGAATTTCCTGTATTTTGGGATTTCCTTTTAAATACAGCTGGATACCTTAGTACCTCCCAGACATGCATGTGGCTTTGAGCATTTATTTCCCAGATCTGCCTTCCAGACCTAGGCTCAGAATTTTAATTCTCTGTGAATTTTGAGAAGGGCAAATATTGTTCTCAGAGTGCTTAAGCTGTTTGGCTGAGCGTAGTTCTGTGCTGGGCTTTAAATCACAACAGCGATCTACGCTTCTGATAGAGATGGAGCTGCAAGCCTCCAAAAAACAGTTATCTGTTCGCGGAAGAGTCAGTGTCCGCGTAAATCATATTCAGGGGATGTCATCTCGCTCCCACTGAAATCACAAACAGCAATACCCTCTAAGAACAATAGCACTAAAGCTGTCCTCAGGTTAAAAATAATCTGTTTGCCTGCGTGCAAAGCGCATGGTCCCGAGAGCTCCTTTGCCGGGCAGCAATATTTTACCTCTAATGACCTCAAACCAGAGCCAGCCATTTTTGCAGGCTCCCCAGAATAATGTCGTGCCACACAGGGCCCCCAAAGGTAGCTGCCTCCCTTCACCCGAGCACTGAGCTCCCTGCAGGCTCCTGCACGCTTCAACAGCTTGGAGGAAGCTGCCGAGAGTGCCTTTGGTCTTCTTCACTGATTTAGGTGTTCTTTTAATCTTCTCTGATTTAGGTGCTGAGCTTTTTTGTTTGCTTTTGTTACTGAGGTGTCGCGAGTGGAGGCAAACGTTCTCTAAAAGGAAGGAACCAGGACTCTGGGTGCCAGCACCAGGTATTTTGTGGTTCTCCTGTACTAGGCACAAATTCATCCTAAACGTCTCTGTCTTTCCTCCTTTCCCCACACACCCACCCTCGAACCTATTTGAGAATGACAGAGTGGCAAAATACGTAGAAATGGGGACGTGAAGAGAGAACGATGACTGACCATGGGTTCCCCTGGGGCTGCTTGCCTTCATCCTGTGTTTCTTTCGGGAAACCTGTATTTCTGAGCAGTCTCCTGGGCACTTTTTGCTGGCTTGCAGCGAGAAAAGCGGCTACTCGGGGAGCTGACGGAGCAGGAGGTAAGTGGCAGTAACTAATGGCAATTAGCAGCAGCCTGGACAGCTACGTGTCCCTGAGGACGCGAGCTCTTTTGGGGCTTGTGCCTTCGTAGAGCCAAGCTGATTGTAGCCCTACAGATAAGGACAATTTGCGTCCCTTCCCCAAGGCTTTGCTGTCAGATTTGCTCAGCAGTCTTGCTGGAAAAAAAGGGAGTTTGTATTTTATTTTTGCCCCCTCCCTCCCCCGAGTTGTCGGAGGTAGGATGTGGCGGCAGGGAGGGGACGGTTACCTTCAGGGCCAGTGCCCAGCAGCCGCTCATGCTGAGAACTTGCCCAGCGCTTACGTAGCGGCGCTTTTTGGGAGCGATGTACCAAAAAAAGAAACAAAAAGCGAGGAGACCTCCTTGCTGCTAAATGACAAGCGCCGCTTCCCGCCCGCTCCTCGCGGCTCGCAGGTAAGACCGAGAAACCCCCCCTCGGCTCCCCGAACCCCAAATCCACCTCCGACCACACGGCCTCCGCGGGGGGATGCGCTTACCCCGGCATCCCTGCGGAGCCCCCCCGACCCCCGATGGGGGCTCGGGGAGCCGAGGGGGGGGCGCGGCGCGGAGCCCTGAGGGCCGGTGCTCCCCGGGGCCCGCCCCTCCGCCCCCAGCGGGACCGAGGGGAGCGGAGCGGGGCCGCTCGGTGGCGGGGCGGGGCGGGACGGGCCGGGACGGGGCGGCCGCGGGGCTCCCCCGCCGCCCGCCCCGGCGGCAGCAGCGAGACGCGACGGGCGCCGCCGCTCCGCGCCCCTGCGCGCCCCCCAACT
>CM021768.1:64346790-64552866 GCA_011076525.1 Nettapus auritus
TTTTTTTTTTTTTTTCATCGCGGGAGGGGTGGGGAGGGGAAGGGGCTATAAGGAGCGGAGGGACGGGCGTGACACAGTCCCCGCTGCAGCGGGTTGGGAATACGCCTTCCCCCCTACCCCGGAAAAAAATAAAAAAAAAAAAAGAAAAGAAAAAGAAAATATTACAAATTAAAAACAACAAAAAACAGCCGTGTCCTGCCGCCCCCCGTGGGAGCGCCAGGACGGGACGCCGCAAGGTAAGGCACCGGCACCGGATGGGAGGCGGCGGGCAGCCCCCGGCCCCTCGCCGCAGCCCCTGCGGGATTTGGGGTCCCCCCCTTCAGCCTTGTCCTTGCCCGCCGCGGCCCCCGGGCAGCAGCCCCCACTCGTCCTCCGGAGCCGGGCACCGCGGGTGTCGGTAGCGTCGTGCTAGGGTCGGTAGGGTAGAGGAGGAGGAAAGAAAAAAAAAAAAATAAAGAAAAACGGACAAAAAAAGTGGCTACCGACAAAAAGTAGACGGACAAGTTGCGGTGGGATGCAAGCGCAGGGATTTGCCGTGGGTTGCGTTTTTATTTCGGCAGCGCAGAGACAATGGCTGCGGAGCACTGTTTAATCACTTGCAGATCCAACTTTGGTGCCTTGCAGCCTCGCAAGGCCAGTGCGGCGCTCCCAAGGACCGGCACTCCTGGGGTGCCGCATCCCCGCGCCCCGCCAGCGTGATCCTCCTGCAGGCTTCCACCTCCCCGGCACGAAACGCTCGCAGAGTGTCACTGCTGGGTGGCAGGGTCCCCAGGACAGGCGACGCTGGATGACCAACGTGGCAGCATGTTACCATCGGGGCATCCGGCAGCGGCCTGCAGTGGGCGTCTGGGTTTGTTAGAGCCGGTGGAGTTGGTGGCGTGTAAAGCTGGAAGAGGCGAGCGGGGTTGGAGGGTGAATTCCTCCCTGGGCGGCTGTGGAGAGTGATTTATGGGTGAGCGACACCTGGGAGGCACGTCTGTCTCGGGCATAACCTGGTTTCCGTAAAAAAAAAAGAGTGCTTGGGCAGTACATGTTGTCAGCAAGCTTTGCCTCGCTGTAAGGGAGCGGGGAGAAAAACTTGGTGGTTCTGCCTCGCCTGCTTGGGAAGTGGCTGGTTCCTAACTCTTTGAGGAATGGCGTTTCAGAGAGCTGCTTGTCAGGGTACCTCATCCTCCCTGCCCTGCTCTCCTGCCTCGTAGCAAAGCGCATACCTGTGAGAGGAGAGCTGCAAAGGCTGGCTTTCTAGCACCGCTGAGGGTCTCTGGAGCACGCGGAGCAATGTGTAGAATTCAAAACTTGTTAGGGTTTGAAGGAGTAGAGAGCTTTTTTCAAACACAGAGACTTCATGTTCTATTTCCAGAAACAAGCGGTGGTGCATCGCATGTCCCATGTGCACTGCGGGGGCGTATTTGGGGTCCTGTGGCCGTGCTTCCTTCCGTTCAGAGAGTGATACCCGCTCCTCGCAGGCTGATGTTCCCTGCTAGCAGATAACGAGCCCCTTCTAATTGAAGAGAGCTTTGTAACACCCCCAGTATAATCCTCCCTTCCCCAGCCTGCTCCAATTCCCACCTCGGGGTCCCCGTGTGCCCGGTGTCACCGGCCCCTGCCACCTCACGTGTGAATTCAGGCCTGGGTGGCTGCGAGGTGCTGGGGGCTTCAAGCGCCGCGTGGGATGCTGAGCAATTACTCGCCCGAGTGACCCTGCTGAAATTAATAGGGGCCTCTTTTTTTTTTTTTTTCTTCTAATTTGAACTGCCTTCGCGGTGGGATGCATGGGCTCGCCCTGCACGTCTGTTTTGTTGTGGATGACTCCTTCGGAAACACCGAGGAAAAGCATTTTGGTTTCCCCAATGTTTATAAATACAATATGGTGCAAACTGTCAAGCAAGCTGTTCAAAATCACGTAACGCCTGCGCCGCATTCCCTGCTAAGCTCAGATGCCTTTGCCACGTACTTGCCGATCCTCCGACGTTTACAGCTCCCAGCCTACAGCTCTGGTTTGGTGGGGAACGAGGCCCCGGGGGTGGAGGACGGGGTCCCGGCACCGTGCTCGGGGACCACCAGGGGAATCCTTGGGTGCAAGGCTCGGTTGGGCTCGGGGCCACCTAGTGCCGCTTGCCCTGTGGCCCCGCTGGTGCCGGAGCCGCTTTGCTGGGTGCTTCGGTCTCGGTGTGCCAGGGTCTCCTGCCTTGGTATGTACAACGAGATGAGATGTTTATTAAACTCAGCCCCTGCTTTGTCTTCTACAATTTACGTTCTGAAAGACTCATAATAAACAGTTTATTAAAAAGAAATCCTGATTTATTTCTGCAAGCAGTTACGCTTCAAGCTGGTATCAAACGGTTTCGCAGGAGACCACCTTTTATGCTTCCCCCGGCAGTTTAAAAGATTGCTAAAAAAATAATCCAGAATCTAAGTGGGCTTGGACGAAGGCAAGCCAGGAACATGTGTCAGGGTATGAGGGGCTTTCTTGCAGTGAAGCGACAGATTTTACCACAGAACATCTGGGCACTGGCTTCGGTTACAGTGCAGATTTCAGGGGGATAACAAGTCATGTTTGGCTTTGCCTTCATTTTGAAGTCACTAAACTTTATGTGAATAATAAAACTGTAAGCCCATTACTTCACTATTTTCAAGGGGCTATTTCAGGCCTCCTTCAGCATCTCGCCTCTTTCTAGAGCGGGTTTTATTTCGTTTTGCTAAGTGGGTATTTATCTTTTCATTCTCCAGTGTTTTGGCTTTAAGTTTTCTATTCTCAGAAGGTGGATTTGCTCGTTTATACCTGCGGACACCCTCTGGGTGCCGTGTTTCCCTGCAGCCTTGCAGAATGAGCATGTTTTCTGTGTTAAGGGCAGCGTAATGAGACGCACACGCTCCTCGCTCAGCACACTTGAAGCAGCTGATGCTGTTGGCGCGGAGCACTGCCTAGCTGCTTTGGGCTGCCATCCCGGCTGCTAATAAGGAGTTAACACAACACTGGGGCTTGGCTTGCTTTTTGCCTGCCCGATTACAAAACACAGAGGAGGGGAGCGCAGGCTGCTGGGGTGAAGGGCCTCGTGCCTCAGGAGGGGAAGGGGCTTGTGAGTGCTGGCAGAAGTGAGTGCCTGCTGCTGGGAGCGCCCAGTCCCATTTAGGGACGATAACCTCAAGGGGCTTTGCATCGGGATGTACATGGTCGGAGTGAGGCTTGCATGGCAGCTTGCAGAGAGCCCCTGACGTTTGCATTGCTCACAGCCAGGGTGGTGCCACGGTGAGTGTGCCGCGGGGCTGGGTGTTTCGCTGTCCCTGAGGGTATGGCCTGTCAGGATGATGGAGGGGCTACGGTCGTTGCCCAAGCAGGAGTGGGTGGAGAAGGGACATGAATTATCTTAGAGGAAAGGGAAAACCTTGGGTAAGATAAGTGAGAGAGGACTCAAGTAGTGCTTGAGCTCTATTAAACAAAGGTGAGCATCCTCCTGGAGAAATCACAAAAAGCTTGTGGAAGCGCCGTTCCCCAAACTTTGTTTTGCATTGTGACTGAGAGTGTGGTACTTCCACAACAAAACTCCTTGTTAGACCAAGCAGCAATCATTTTTGCCTGAGAAAACTGCTCCAATAAGCTAACGCTGACAGGAGGAGCTGTGAAGGCTGGGAAGATGTTATGCTTGAAAACTTTAACTAGGTGTCATTATGAGAGGAAGTATTTGCCCTTAGATTGGGAAACAGATCAGGGTGATAAATCTTAACTCCAGGAGAACGTGCCTAAAGACGGAAATAAATTAAGAGGGACCGGGAGAGCCAATATTAAAAAGATGTTTGTTCTTTCAGAATTCATTCTCCAATTTGCAGCACATGAGGGCGGCTGCTGTGCTGGGGGAAGATGAATGTTAGCACCGAGCTGTAACAGGAACCGGTGGAAAATCTGGTTACATGGATGGCTTCATTGGGCACGCAGGTCATGTAGGACATGTCAGTCCATGTGCGAGATAGCTGATACTGTAACTTCAGCCAAAAAGGTGTTAATTTTCTCAGGGACGTTTTATGGGACAGGTTTGGGGTTTGTGCTCAGCTCTTAAATGCTGCTCAAGCAAGCAGCGGGCCTGGCAGGGTGAGAACCTCACCCCCAGCCTGTCTGTGTCTTGCTGAACAAAAAAGTGCACGCACTGCCCTGCCGGAAGGATGCTTGCACACGCTGGCTGCTCCAGAGCGCGCGGGGCTGTTTGGTTTCGGTGAGCACGAGCCCGCCCCAGGATGCAGTACTGCAGGACCGGACTGCTTTTAGGACAATTAAATGGGGCGGTTGGAGAGATGTTTGCTGATTGCGTGACAGCCGAGATAAGAAGCAGTGGTCCTTGCTGAGAGCACCTGGAAAGCGAAAGGCAATAATTTCTCTTTCCCACTTCATCCCCCTCTCCGCTGGTCCGGATATGAGTGCCCCTCCGTATGACCCTCGCGCGCTCACGAGGTGACACGCTGCCGGGAGCAGTGCTTCCGCTGCGGTTTCAGGGGGAAAGGGGAAAAGCATTGTTCTCTTAATTAAGCACATTGCTCTATTTTATTTTATTTTATTTTATTTTTATAAGGGTTGGAGCATTATTGGGATGAGGATGATGCTTTTTTCATCTTTCTCACTCTTAACCTTGCCTGTACTGCAGCCGAATCGCAGGTTCTGGATACAGGGATTGCTCAGAGGAGAGGGTTTTTACAAAGCAGCCAGGACAGCAGCAAGATGCAAGCTCACCTTCTCCTGCTGCCTCATTAAGTTGTATCAGGTTTACTGATTATTTGTTTATATTGAAACAGTCCAAATGTTTCTGAGCATTTGGAGGGCCTGATGCAAGTTGTGCTGCTTACAGACAGGGCTGGTGGTCACGCAGGAAAGCCAAGTGTCCCAGAGCTGCCAGCTGCTCTCTGGATGCAAGGGAAAACATCCTTGAGCAGCGTCAGCGACATTCTTGCTGTTCCTCTCTCTGCTAAAGCTGCATGTAATTCTCTGCGGGTTTTTCCCCTTGAGAAGAGTTACTTACTTGAGTGTGATTTGTAGGAACTAATAGGATCTCCTCCTTATTTGGGAAGACCCTAGGGGCTCTCTCCGACTGTTTTTTCAGTAATGAGGAATAATGAATAAAATCCTAACAGTCCTAGGAGGTATTAAAGTTGCAATTTTGCAGGGAAGATTTACTGTCAGTCAATTAAAACTTTTATAATCCTGTTAGAGCACAATAGTTGAAATAATATATCCTATGAAAAATAAGCTGCTTTTAAGGCCCTTTCACACCATGTGAACAAAGCAAAACTTGGATTTAAAGTCTTTTATTATTTGAATTGACCGAGTATCTTAAGGCAGCAAGTAAGACACCCCTTGCCAGAATGTGACAGCAGGGATGCAGGCTCAAGGCAGGAGGCGTGCTACGTTAGGTCATGGTGCTCGCTCCAATCCCCACTCATTTAAGAAAATGCGGTCACAGGGTTGTAAGATAACTCCAACAATCAGTGCTTTAACTAGGAAATGCCAAACACATAGATACCGGTGATACGTGCTTCCAGTAGGCTGAAACATTCCACAGCTGCTTGCAGTCGTGCAGTTTCCCTGGGCAGAGCCATGTGGGACCCTGCGCTACGTGAAGGCGAAGTGTTGGTACCTGAAACCGCAGCTGGGTGCTGCTCAGCTTCTCGCAGGGGTGAAACCAGCCCAGCGGGATGGGCAGAGGTACTACGTCTCGATGGGCATCCAGCACCCACCCGAGCCAGTTTTTCTTTCCCTGAAAATTGAGCCACAAGTGCCCACCCAAACCACTCAAAAAAAAAAAAAAAAAAAAAAAAAAAAAAAAGCCCAGACCTCCTTGGCTTGCTGAAGTGCCTTGCGTGGATAAAGCACCAAAGAGCAGGTGGTTTTTTGAGTGAATGACTTTTTGCTTATGCAGTGTAGCATTCAAGGTGATGTTGAAAGACACTTTGTCCTTGAGCAGTACCTTCTCTCCATGCCAGCAAAGCAGGACCCCCAGAAGGCAGCCTGGCTCCCATGCCACAGCTCTCACTGTGCCTTTCGTTTTTGGGAAGGGAAGGTCCCTTGACATGCATTCCAGTCATCTCCTAATGCAGAAATCCCTTTTTCCTTTTTCTTTCATTCCCTTTTCCTTTCCTTCCCTCTTGCTTCCCTTCTCTCCCATCAGGCGAGGAGGACTGGTGGCCGCATGAAGTCTGTGGGGCTGTTTGGACGTTCGCTCACCCGTGGCAGCCCAACCTACCTGCCCACATGTGTTCCCTGCGCGTTGGCTTGCGGTGGTGAGATGAAGGACTGACCTTTTGCCTTTCCTGCTGGACAAACAAACGCTGGTCCAGCCGTGGCATGGGGCTGAAGCCTGCCCTGTCAGTAAGCCTTTCTCAAATCCCATATTACAGCTCTGCAGCTGGCCCTGGTGGGGTTTGAAGCTCCCCTGGTACTTTAATTTGAGCGTGCATCGCTGAAAACTTTTCAGCTTGATCGTGCAGAAGGACGTGGCTAGAGCTGCTTAGAAAACCAGATACTGCTGCACAACCACCCTGGAGCCTGGCAGCTCCCAAATACACTCTGAAACTGCTTTGTTTGTAATTTGTCTCCCTTTGCAAGTGTGGCTGGGTGAGAGCAGGAGGGCTGGGAGGGTCTGCCAGCCCCATGGTGGCAGTGGGCCAGGGTGTGGGCATCCTGAGCAGTCAGAACCCAGCGCTGGAGAGGGGCTGCTCGCACCCACTGCACCGACATGTGGGCAATCCCAGCGCTCTCTTCCTCCACTCTGCTGCCCTCCAAAAAAAGGAAGGGAACCAAAGCTAAACAGCCTCACTAGGAAAGAGGAGGAAGATGCACACATAGGCAGGGTCTGTACGACTAATACTTTCTCTGGGCATGGTTCCTTATACTTGGAGATGCCAAATGATGCTGGCTGCACCCAGCCACTGAGCCGTGCCGCATCGTACAGGTCCCTGCTTCCTCCTGAGTCTTGGCTGCATTTGCTGCTTTCGTTTTTCCTAGTGACTAGTGAGGTGATTGGGAAATCAGGGCTGGAGCCTCTGTGCTTGGGCCTGGATAGAATTAACCTCACCTGATGGCCACTGTGTGAAGTTGGGGTGTTTGGGGCAAGCAGAAGGTCAGGTTTTCTTTGGCGTCAGTCAAAGCGATGGGCAGCACATCATGTGGCTACAGGGAGCTGAGTCAAGTGCTTCAGAGCAGCTAGTTTCCTTGGCCAGCAAATTTCAGTTTACTGAGCTGCCCTCTGTCAGAATCTTTTTTTTTTTTTTTTTTTTTTTTTTTAAGCAAGATGCTAAGGAAATAGATGTCAGTTGGGAAAATCTAGCTATTGTGAACATTGCTGCTTTTTCTCATCCTTCCCTATGCAGTCTACGAAAGCGAGGGTGCAGAAGAAAGGCTGATAGTCCCCCCATGATGTGGGCCACTTGTGATGAGCCTCCCTGTGCTCACATCCACGCGCAGCCTCCAAGGAAGCTGACAGAGCTGGTGTTGTGCCGAGGAAACAGTGCAGGTGCTTCAGGGGGTGGCAAAGACCAGCGTGGGGCAGGTGCCCCTGCTGGGCCCTGGGAAGCCCTTGCCTGTGGGTTAGAATGGGAATATGTCAGTATTGGTACCGTCAGCACTACATTTCGTACCTTCTATTTTCAAATGCTTTACAAATGTTTACATATTTGCAGCAACCCTTTTCCAGCTAGGGAAAATGGGACACAGGATCTGAGTGTTACTGCGGTATGTAGCAAGTCCTTGTGAGAGAGCACCTTAGTGATGGTGCATTAAGGATTCGTAGGGAGGAAAATTCCCCTTACATGTCTTTAAAGCAAAGCTGAAGGCAGATAATATTAAAAAGGAATCTAATTTTGGCCAATAAATTACATTGGAAAATTAGGATTCTGATGATAATTGAGGAGCTGGAAATGTTGGAGGGTCAGCATAATCTGTAGCACTGTGCTCAGCAGTAATATGGGGCTAGAAGCTCAAACCAGTAAAAAAGAGCATAGATCCTTCAAAGTCAGCTGAGAACCTGGTTTATGTAATTCAGGTGTAACTATAAGCAATGCAGGGGAAATAAAGATAAGATTGAAAAAGCTAGGGAAAGAGCAGAATGGACCAGAAATAGCTTTTTTCCCCACTCAAATTACATTTGCTCCTTGTTCCATGTCTAGTTATTTTCGAGTGTTCCTGGACTGAAACAATCCAAAATCCGATCTTGCAAATGCATTTGTGGTGCCTGCAATGCCTGTGTGAATTCCCGTCGTCATGTCTTTGCTCTGAGGTACCCATCAGTGCTGCTATTCCCAATGCTGGAGAAACTGTGTTTGTGATGGAAGCTGAGGGAATTGGCCTCTGCATGCCCAAAGGCACTCCAAAGCAGTAAGCAATGGTCTTTTTTTTTTTTTTTTTTTTTTTTTTTTTAAGTCATCTATCAAAAAGTGGAAGGAAAGAAGTGCTTGAGCAATTCCAGTGCATTGATGACAATTCAGAGCTCTCTGAGGGTCTTTCTGACCCTCTGCCCAAGGGTTAGCCGTATGAGGATGCACGGACTCGATCCTGCTCCCAGGCCGCGGTTCTGCTTTCTGTCCTCCCCTGACACACCAGCCACCCTTGTCTCGTAAGGGTTTTGGCAGGGGCTGTTGCTTGTGATGTCATTTGGAGCTATTATAGGGAAGCACGGGGAAGCTGTACCAAACAGCAACATGCTGGCATTGGCTGTAGTTTGTAATTGTCTGGGTGTGCTCCTCCCTGCTAATCCTCTTGCTGAAATTCATTACGGACAGGCAGCGACATCCACTCACACAGCCGTGCTCAAGGCAGAGGGACTTGGCCTTAGAAAGTGGCTATTGTTTAGTGATTAAAGGAAAGGATTATATTGGGATTTCCGTGAACAAGGAAATTTGCTGCCTCACTTTTATTGCTCGTAACAAGGGGATAATAATTGCTCTCTGTTACAAAACACCTCGATCCTGTGATGAAAGATTTGTTGTAGAGCTATGTGGCATTCAGAGCTGGTTATCTCAAATGGTCTGGAGTTGTGCAAACCCAGATTTCTCTGCCCCATGATTTCTTCTACTGGGGCTCAAACTCTGCTGAGACAATGAAAAAAATCCCCTTCTGTGCATTCAGCTTTGGATGCAGTGCCTGAAATCGCACTGTAGAAGGATCCTGTAGAAGGATCTTCCTGTAGCAGTGTCACCCTACTTGTGGTCTCTGTGGAGGACATTCAGTTGTCTGGGCATTTTGGGAGGGCTTGGAAGGACAAGCAGGAGTGGTGCCAGCCACAACGCCAACTTATGCTGGAGCAGTGAAGGGCAATCAAGTGTGGTTTGGGGTCAAGCGTGCAGCAGGCTTCCACCCACGTCTTGCAGCACTTAACTGCCAGTAGTAGCCTACATGTCTTCCTGTGCCCTCACAACAGAGGTATCAGGGAACAACTGGACGTTGTACCAGAGGTCACTGGGGACTCCTTGTTTGTTTGTTTTTGACACTCACCCGTGGGTGGAAGTGGCTGTGAAGAGTGAAGAGCTGGTATGTGGGCAGTGACTGACAGGAGGAGGAGAGCTACCAGGCATTTCCTCGGGTGTCCCAGCTGGGATCTCCTGGCTTAGCTGGTTTTTTTGAAGCGTCCCGCTACTGCTTGCTGCAGGATGGCAAACCCAATGTAATCACAGTTGAATCTGTTTCCACTAAAAGTGGAAAAATAAATACATCTCAGCTTGGAAACAAAATAGTCCATGTAAAATTTGATTTTTGATACCATATCTCCCTGAGTATGTTTGCTTTTCAACATGTCTAATTTGAGACAGCTCCACATTTTACAGTATTACCCCTTCAGAGTTAACCTCTCCCATAAGTTGCAGTTCATCAGCACTGTTGTTCATTAAAATTTGATGAAAACGTACCCGTATTTCTTCATATGGTCTTATTTCTGCAGAGCTGGATGTTTTCCCATGCTACTGTGATTTGCTCTGCTAAAACAATACTTCCAGCAAAAGCAAACCATGGATTGAACTGGAATTGCAAGAGGTGGTCAGTTAACCCACAGATAATTAATTGACAGAGTGGACCCTAACAGCTTCAAAAGCACCATTAGAGTCTGTTGTGTCCATGCGTGCTTAGGGAGCTTAATCCAGGGATCTGGGGCACAACGGGGCATGAGTGCTCCTTCCCTGCCAGCCACAACGCCCCACACAAATGCTTCTGCTCTGGTGGGCTGCGTGGGTGATGTGCCCTCCCATCCTCTTCTTTGTCCCTGGTCCCTAGATGGTGCCGTGACCTTCAGGTCATAGGCTGACACTTCTGGCATGGTGCAAGGCAGCAGCAGGCAGCAAGTCTGCTGGAGCAAGGCTTTTTCCTTTTAAAAACAAACAAACAACAACAACAACAACAGAATGAAAGGCATACCAAACATTTTCGAGACCCTTTAGGGAAACGTAAGTATTAAAGGCCATCCCTTCACTTTTCCCCGTTGGTCTCCCCCTAAGCAAACAAATCAATGAGCTCCCAGTAAATACTTTAAAATTTCAAAGGCATTATTCTTTATTCTTTACACATTAAAAATGACTAATTATATT
Source organism: Nettapus auritus (assembly GCA_011076525.1). Lineage (NCBI taxonomy): Eukaryota > Metazoa > Chordata > Aves > Anseriformes > Anatidae > Nettapus > Nettapus auritus. Next base: position 64,357,345 of record CM021768.1, read on the forward strand.
GCAGTTGTAATTGGTAGGAGCTTTTAAATTGCTCTGTGTCTGAGGCGATAACTCTGTACGCTGAGGTGCGTATATTTGTGTTGTATATCTCTGGAAGTGAAGTTTAAAATGGAAAAGCTCACAGACTCTTTACTTGCAGCATTCCTATAAGTCAAAGAAGTCACACAATGCCCTTTCATTTCCAATGCTAGACTTAAATCAGGTCAATAAATCTACAGACTCGTTATAAGATGCAGCATGGGTAATGCAGACAACTAAAAAAACCCTAATACACCGGAGTTTAAAAACAGGGCATAAGGTGGAAAAAAAAGTTAACCATCCACACAAGAAAAGGAAAATGCAATACAAAGACACTGTGGCAGGCAGTGCCTTGAAATGATCCCTGCTAAATTACAGTCATGCACTTTCCGCTCTCTGTAATCAAACGTTAGGTTTCACTTATTCCAGATGTGTTTGCTTCAAATAAACCCAGGCCCTTTTTGTTTTGTTACTGCGAGTCCTTGATGGTCACCCGCGGACAGTTGCGAAGGTGAGGGAGCGCTCTGGGCAAGCCGAGATGCTCGGAGGTGACCTCGGGCAGCTCTGCGGCCCTGCCACCTCCCTCTGGCCTCCAATGGAGGACTTGCCCGGCCTGCCTCCGGCCCTTGTGGGGATGGCCTGAGAGCTAAAGCTTGTTTGTCCCTGAATACAAAAGCAAAGCCAGTTGCAGATCCTTTTAGCCTCTCTGTTTTGGCTTGTAATAAATGTCTGCCTAGGTATTTGCAGGTCTTTCATGTAGATGGAGTTAGGAACGGGAATGTCTCGGAGGCCAGTCGGAGTGTATGTAAATGGAGTGTGGGAGAGGCCGGGAAGTCTCCCTGCTCGAGCATAAGTTGCTCAAAAGGAAGGGGGGAATTGTAATCAGTGTAATTGTAATCAGCTCCGATCCAATTTAATGACAATTCTCAGGTGTATGCTCACAGCTCAAGTTTACAAAATGGCCAGACTTATTTATTTCTACTTTCAGAAGAAAAAACCAAAACCAAACAAACAAAAAAACTGGTACAGCAGTCCGTGCTGAGGCGCTCGAGGTCATTACGCCTCTCTCCAAGCTCTGAGTGCCTGCTTCTGCTCGCTCTGTTCAGGTAAAGGCCCCAGCCAGTGGCCTGGGGCATCTTACCCTTGCCTGCCCATGGCTGTCACCCCGGCCGGGGGCTGGAGCGGGCCTCGGACCCTGTGGAGGCGAGGGGCTGGGGAGGAGGCGAGAGGTGGGGACAGGCCGTTAGAGGGCACTTTTGCAATCCTGGAGAAGGCGAGCGGCTTATTATTTCAGTTAGGACTGTTTGCTTTGGCTCTCTCTTAAATTCAGTGATAAACAGCAGGCAAATCCCTCCAGTCAGCAGGAATATATCAATAAAATATTGACTCTGTGTTTAAAAGAAAAGAAAACAAGGCGAACTCGTGGAAGAGGGAACAAAAGACATTCAGGAGGTGGCACAGTCTGGAGAACAAAAATCCCACGGTGTATTTCACGTCGTGTGTGAGCTTTAGGGGGCAGGGTTTGGGCCAATACCTGCATTAGAAAAATAAAATGTGCTTGGACCACTCGGCACCAAAAAAGCAGGAACGTTTGTTGGATGTTTTCAGGAGCTGGGTGGGATTACGCTCATGCAAGTGCTCACAGGCACTGTGCATGTTTTCAGAGGGATGCCGTCAAAGTCATTGCCCAGGGTGAGCTTGTCCAGGAAGAAACATGGGGAGAATAAATCCTTTTTGTTTTTCTCTTGGTGTTTTGTGTGAGTGAATTGTAGAGGATTTAGCTTAAAACTACGTGAAATCAATCAGCGCCCTGCAAAAAAAAAAAAAAATATATATATATATATAAAATATGTTTATTAACTTGTGTGAAAGGGTTGTATAATGCTGGCAGCAGTTTTTCCCAAAACTTGGTGAGTTTTCAGTGCCTTTTTGCTATTTAGGTGTCTTACCTTTGGAAGTGTCGTGTATGCAAATTGCTCCCATTTTAAGTCTCAGAGGTTGGATATGTGAAAGTGAAGGCACTCAAAATCATAATTGCTTGTAAAGGAACCAAGTTTATAATAGGTTTGTCTTTCGTTAACAGTTGACAATTCTGCAAGCTATTTCACATATAAAATGGACCAGTGCTGCCTTCCTAGCCAGGGGAGGGAGCACAGGACTAACCTTTACGTATCTTCTGTGGTTAAGTTTAAGCTGAAGTGCTTTTACAATTAGTTACAGGAATCACAGACAAATCCTTACCTTTTCACTACACTGCAGTAGTTAATGGGGACAGAAACGCGGTCTACCAGTTTTTAAAGTGGATTAGCTAGTAAGATTGTTTAAGAAGTGAAGCTTAGCCTGGGTAGTCCTATAATCAGAAGTAGTTTATTTTAATAATGGTTACACTGCACTGGAGCAGACTGTGAGAATATACAATGTTGCAGTTTCAGGGGGTTCACGTGGAGGACGTGGTCTGCAGAAAGCATCCGTGTTTCTTACCTAACCAAATAATCTGCTGTAGCTGGTGTGTATAAGTTAGAAAGAATTTCTTCCCTGTTGGCCAACGATAATACGTGAAAAGTCAATAAACAGTGCTTTGCAGCACACAGAGCTCGTCTGGTGTCCTATGAGAGGAGATTTCTGCTGACTTCGGTGACTTGAGTCAGACAGTATTTTGACTTAGGATCTTTGCTCTGAAAGGCCAAATGTCATTGACTTTGCTGATAAGTATCAACACTTTGGTCTGAATTCAACAAAATATGCCTGCTGTCATCCAAATCTAGCTAAGGAACTGGTCAGGATAAACTCTGACAAACTGGGAGAGCCAAATCATGATTTGACTGCAAGTAGCAGCTACATGTCTTAGGTAAAGGCATGTATGCCCTTCCCTCCCTTAGGGTAGAGCACTGCAGTAAGCTCTCAAATTATAATGAAATACACAATTTAAAACCTGAGTGATGGAGGTGAAATGTTGTAAGCCCTGCAAATGAGGAATTACGATGACGGAGCCTTGCCATCCCCCAGTCCTGTATTGCTGTTGTGAGGTTATCGCCAAATAAATAACAGGCTGAGGCTCTTTTGGGGTTTTCAGAAGGTAACCACAGGAGTGGGAAGGAGGCGGCCACTGATGCTTCCCTCAGGGGCACATGTTTATATTTTCATTAAGAGCTTGAAAAAGACCAATTTTATTGTGGCTTGCTACTTCTAAAGTAGCCTTGAATTTACTGTTTTTATGTAAAAGACTAGAGAAAGGTCATGTGGAGGAAAAAACAAATATGAACTGAACAGTGGATTTGATTTTAAAGGTAAAAAGAAAGAGTGCCTTATGAAGCAATAATCAACCTATTCTGCAGTATAAGGACTGGGGCATGCACGCACGCTGAACCAAATAGCCACTAGCAAAGTAAGATAAAACTGTTCCTGCCAATTCAGTGTTTTTACCACGCTTTTCCCCAAAGCCAGTGGCTAACACAGTTTAGGTAATGGCCTAAAACTCTTTTTTTTTTCTTTTTTTTTTTTTTTTTTCTTTTTTTTCTTTTTTTCTTTTTTTCTTTTTTTTTTCTTTTTTCTTTTTTTTGTTCTAATTTTAGGAGTATAATCATTTAGCGGTTTAAACTCACTGTACTCATACCAGAAATGGGCTGTGTTTCCCCTCACCCCATACCAGAGCCATTGGTATGAGATCATCTGCTGTACTGAGAGGAGATTTGCAGTCTATCCCACTGTATACGTTAGGGTAGTCATTACTGACCTAGTTGTAGACATAATAATGAAAGGCTGAGATTATGAATTATTATGCCTAATTTGTAAGGGATTCTCTGCTTTTGTGTTTTGCAATTCCCATCAGGCTTGAGGATTAAGCCCTGCTGAATTGCATGCTAATACCAATGTGCTTTGAATATGTGTGGGTTTATATCACATATTTTCCTAATTCTCTATTTTTATAAAGAACAATTTCACTGGAAATATTTACTTTTCAAAGGATTGTTGGAAGCCCAAGCAAAATCTGCTAAGCGACATTGCTGTACCCTCCATCTGCTCTGTGCTTACTCTGGGTCCCATGTCCAGCGAGTTCTATTTCTCCTGTGGCAAAACATCAAACTGTAGCTCTACCAAAGTGTGTTCAAGGCTTTTGCTCTTTGTTAAAGGGGGGGAGAGAGAGACCAATTTCAAACCACCAGGCAGAATAAGCCTTTCAAACTCATAATTCCTTGCTAAACTCCCCCATACTCTGCAGCTTGGGTCTAAAGATTGGCTGAACACTGTAGTAAGCTCTTGGGCAGTACTAAATCAGCCTGTAGGAGCCATGTTAGTCTGCGTCTTCCTGATCTTGTGAACGAACAGGTTGTGACTAAACCCTGTGCTTCACTGAAGTCTCCCTTGAGTGGCATGAGATGAGGTGGGGGCAGCTTCTGCTGTGCACGTGTGGCTCAGCTCTCACCAGGGAATCCCTGTCATTGCTGCAGGATGCTCCTGCTTCACTGCCCGCTGCTCTTGCTGTTGCTGCCGCTCAGCTCCAGGACACAGAAGTTGCCTACCAGAGATGAGGAACTCTTCCAGATGCAGATTCGGGACAAAGCGTTTTTTCATGATTCGTCAGTCGTCCCAGATGGAGCTGAAATTAGCAGCTACCTGTTCAGAGACACACCTAAAAGGTATTTCTGCCCAGTTTAAGTGAGGTTGTTGTACTTGGAAGATAGCAGATTTATTTGTTGTCTGTTTTGAAATCAAAACTGAATCCAAATAAGATAAATTCTATGAAGTTCTATTCCATGAAATACAAATGCCAATGCTCTGGCTGGTGAAGTTAGTAACTGTGCGAGTCTCCATCCCAGTCTGGCCTCCCCAGCTGAGGGTCTATGCAGTTTGTGTGATTTCTGGTATCAGCCTAGATCTCCCACAGACCACAGAAGTTCCCTGAAGTGGGGCCACTAACCATGTCTGGAGGCAAAGGGAGGGGGAAGGAAATTAGAACCTACAGGCTAACTCCACCACACTTGTCTCTCTTCATTATTTCATATTGTGCTTTAAATAAGCAGTGCAAGCTAATTCTGGTCTGGTTGCCCCTCTTCCCAGCCCCAACCCTATGGGTCAGAAAATACCAAGGTTAGTCTGGAGAAGAAATCGAGGCTCCAAAGAGTTCAGGGAAGAGCAGCAATGCCACTGTCCTCCACATAACACACAACTCCTTAAGCCTTTGTGAATGAGGAACATTTTACAATTAGTGACATGTAGTACTTGGGGAGGACGCGGGGAGACAGCTGAATGTGCATGTGCCTGTATGTGCTTCTAGGGCTCTTACCTAGACATGTCATAAAAAGGGTGTCCTGCTTTGAAGAGCTTACCCCTATATTTCAGGAGAGACCCTGTTTCCATCATTTGTACATTTGTGACCATTTATTCTGCACATGGTTAGTGTAGGGGCAAAAAGCGAAGCTGTTGGGGGAGAAGGGCAGGAGGCCAGACATCCCTCTGCCACATCATGAAAAATGCAGTATGAGCTCTGCAGCTCTGTGTGGGCAGGGGGACCTCAGCCCCTCACCTCCTTAGCCTTCACCTGCTAGACTTTCTGTATTCCCTCTGTACATGCTTGCCTGTAAGTAACATTTTTGCCTCTGTTGCCCTACCAAGGTCAACCTTGATAATGTAAAGTCAGTCCCTAGCAGCCCTTGGCTGCCACAAGGATATATTGACATTATGGGTCTGTTAACCTTCCCCTAGGTTCTTCTTTGTGGTTGAAGAGGACAACACGCCTCTAGCAGTGACAGTGACACCATGCGATGCCCCCCTGGAGTGGAAACTGAGTGTGCAAGAGCTCCCAGAGGAAGCCAGTGGAGAAGGTTCAGGTATCAAACCATAAAAGGCTTTCCTTATGCCTCAGAGTCCCACTTTGCTCCTGGATTCAAAGTGTCTCAGGCCAGTCTCAGTGTGATGCTGAGTGTCACAGCAGGCCCGTCTGTATGATCTTTGTATCTTCAGCACTAGTCCTGCTTTTGTGCAGGAAACTGGCAGTAGGTAGAAACATTGGGAAGGAAAAGCATTGTAAAACAAACAAACAAACAAAAAACAAACAAACAAAAAACAAACAAAAAACAAACAAACAAACAAAAAAGCAAAAGCTGATGTTACAGTTAGGTTGGATGCTGCCACAACAAACTGTTTGCCTAGCTTCACTGGGGGCATTGCTTTGGGCGGTGCACACAAGATAGAAATGAGAGAGGCAGGACTGGCATTTCTGCAGGGCTCAGAAACACGCCCAGAAACAGGCAGCAGGGTCAGTTCATCCTTGGAACAATATGGCACATCCAAGCTGGGTGCTTGGAGTAGTCTAGTGGAGAATGGTAGCCACCATCCACACAACTTCATTAATGTGCAATTAAAGTACAATTTCTGTTACATGTGTTTTTAACCTGAGTGCCAAACTGCCTGATGTTAACATCTTCCTCAGAAGATACAACTTTTTCATCTCACACTTCTATTTTGTGTAGAAGTGTCTGTTAGAGTTTTATTTTCTCATGTTCTTGGATTGTGTCTGTACAAATGTTTTTCTATGCTTATAATCTAGGTGAACCAGAACCTCTTGAGCAACAGAAACAACAGATGACTAATGAAGAAGGCACAGAGCTGTTCTCTTACAAAGGCAATGATGTAGAGTATTTTGTGTCCTCTAGTTCCCCTTCTGGTTTGTACCAACTAGACCTGCTGTCAACGGAGAAGGATACGCATTTTAAAGTGTATGCAACTACTACTCCAGAATCCGACCAACCTTACCCTGAATTACCTTATGATCCCAGAATTGATGTCACTTCTCTGGGACGTACAACAGTGACACTGGCATGGAAACCAAGTCCCACGGCCTCATTACTGAAACAGCCAATTCAATATTGCATAGTCATCAACAAAGAACACAATTTCAAAAGCCTCTGTGCTGTTGAAGCCAAACTCAGTTATGATGATGCCTTCATGATGGCTCCAAAACCAGGTCTGGATTTCAGTCCATTTGACTTTGCCCATTTTGGCTTCCCCACAGACAACAACGCTGGCAAAGAACGTGGTTTCCTAAAATCATCATCAAAGTTTGGGCGCCAAACATCCTCAAAGCCAAGAGTTGACCTGCACAAAGTTTGTATTGGAAACAAGAACATCTTCACAGTGTCTGATCTGAAACCCGACACACAGTACTATTTTGACATGTTTGCAGTAAACACTAACACCAACATGAGCACCGCATATGTTGGCACCTTTGCTAGAACAAAGGAGGAGGCTAAGCAGAAAACAGTCGAACTGAAGGATGGCAAAGTTACAGATGTATTCATCAAGAGGAAAGGAACCAAATTTCTACGGTTTGCTCCTGTTTCATCTCACCAGAAGGTCACCTTTTCTGTTCATTCTTGTCTGGATGCTGTTCAGATCCAAGTAAGAAGAGATGGCAAACTTCTCTTGTCTCAAAATGTGGAGGGAGTACGGCAGTTCCAGCTACGAGGAAAAGCAAAAGCTAAATACCTAATTAGGCTGAAAGGAAGCAAAAAAGGTGCTTCTGTGCTGAAGATCCTGGCAACAACAAGGTCTAACAAGCAGTCGTTTCCTTCTCTTCCTGAAGATACAAGAATCAAAGCCTTTGACAAACTCCGCACGTGTTCTTCAGTTACGGTGGCATGGCTCGGCACACAGGAGAGAAACAAATTCTGCATCTACAAAAAGGAAGTGGATGACAATTACAATGAGGAGCAGAAGAAAAGAGAACAGAACCAGTGCTTGGGTCCAGATACAAGGAAGAAATCAGAAAAGGTTCTCTGTAAATACTTTCACAGCCAGAATATACAGAAAGCAGTCACCACAGAGACAATTCGGGGCCTGCAGCCTGGCAAGTCCTACCTGCTGGACGTTTATGTCATAGGGCATGGAGGGCACTCCGTCAAGTACCAGAGCAAACTGGTGAAAACGAGAAAGTTCTGTTAGTGTCCCTGCATACAGAGATACAGGGAACTCCGGTCTGAACATTATCCTACTTCCCAGCATACGGATTGACTACTTGCACAGCTGAGAAGCTGTGACCTGTATTTGTACTGTGTAGAAAAGATATCAGCTTGTATATTTATGTTTACATAAGTAATTGTTTGGAGGAACTGGGGCCAGTGCTCCCTGTAGCATCTGGCAACCGTGTTATCATGTGTCCGGTGACCCACAGGTGATGCTCAGTAGATGTCCGAGGTAGCAGGAAACCTTGAAGGAACTGGCAGTCCTTTGCTTCCGCATTGCATGAACTGCTCCTAAATTATTTTATACTTAAAAGGCTAAGATAAGTCATTCATCCACCTTGTTATGCACACACAAGACATGCAGGCATACACCCTTTCTCTCAGTGTAGATGGTAGGGTTTCTGTAAATTATTTTATAGAGTCTTGTTTTAAATGTTTATGTTTCTATGATTGTAAACTATTAAAATTTCTCCCTGTTAAAATACAGATCTAAACTAAGTATTAACTGGGCTACACATGAATCAGTTTCATTGCTAATGTAAATTCTTACCTAGCTGATTTTCATGGTTAAATACTGTATGTATTTCATGTACAAAGTTGCCATAATGTTATATTCCTGTACAGAAAATTAAAAACAAATATTAGATTATATATTGTTTCTTTTTCTTTATATTTTAAGGGAAAAAACAGGCTTGAGGACAGAAGAGGCATGTTGAACTAAATTCAGCTAGCACACACCTTTTTTTTCTTTTTTTTTTTTTTTTTTCTGTTCTTCATCTTTTGGGGCAAGGTGACTGAAGTCCAGTAGAAGGAATTACTGGTGTCAGAGGTTAAAATCTGTAAGGGAGCCATTGAAAGAGGGGCATTTGTGGCATACTCCATGTCTGCTGTGATAGAAACACTGGAGGACAGCATAGAACTCTTCTTGTTCCAGGTGAGAAAGGGTCCTGCTTTGTCATGGTTGCAAGTGCCACTGGCATTTAGTGTTCCTCAGGAGTTCACAGTCTGAGTTAGAGCGAGCATACAATTCAAACAAATAACACACCAGAGAGCCAGACGTTATTTTTGTTGGATTATCATTGAAAACATTTACTTTCTGGATGCTGCTGGTTTTGACCACAGCAATAATAAGCTGAGAAGATTTTTTTCCCATTGACAGGAATGGTAGTGCTAACAAAAAATGAGTACTTTCATTTAAACTGCTGTTGTTTCCATTGTGTAGATTACTTTAAAATATTAACTGTCTGGATCTCATCTTTCCTAAATTTTCTTTCTTTGTTTTTCCACATGTCACCTTCACTGACTCAGAAACTTGCATAGAGCTGCTTAATGGAAAACACATTCTGAGAAGCAACTAGAACAACCCTGTTTCAAGTGGCTAAGAGCAGAATACATGCTTCATCAGTCCCAATACTATAGTGTGGTTCAGGGCCTCAGGACAGGTAACTGAGACTTTTTTTTTTCCTTGGTTCCATCATATGCATCAGTCCAAACTTTGGCAGTGGATGTTGGGACTTACTCAGAGATGGGACGGTCTGTCTCTTGCTTCAGTGCTTGTCCATAAAACTGCACTGTTCTAGCGCTTACAGCCCCCTTGGGATTCACAATACACTCAGAAACTGGGGAACAAGGGAAAGGGACCAAAACCCACATAATGGCAGAAATTGGATCTCAGACTGCTCATAGGAGAGACAAAAGCTCCATCGCTATAGAGGTGCTCTCCAGTTTTCCTTGGCTCCTTGGTACAGAGCTCTTCAGGGTTTCCCTTCTGCTGCCAACCGGAACGTTTCAGTTTGCAACCGAGAGGCAGCAGCAGGGTTTCACGGCTGTACAAGCTCCTGCCTTGTTCCATATGTAGGGTTTGTTGTTGCAGTTCTTTAAGATGCAAATATTCTATATGAAGTCTGGCCAGTCTTCAAAAGAAGAATTTGATTTTATAAAAAAAAAACACTAATAAATGAAATTTAGAATTCCCTGGAGATTATCTCCTCTCCTCATTTGAAAACATCTCTGTGATTTCTTAAATTTAATTGGCTTCAGTAACACACAGTAAACCTGATAGATTACAGTGACAGGACACAGGTGAGCAGCAAGTCACTACAGCTGGGAATCCCTGGAGAGCAAGTCGGTGATACCAGTGTTAACTCAGTAGTTGTCAGGGACATACCCTATATTTCACTAGCCAAAAAGCCACTGATTTTTTCCTATAAAATCAACAACTTGCACTTCTGTAAGCATTTCATTGGCGCTATTTTTTTTGGCAGGGAATGGTGCCCCACCACTGGCATATTACAGTGTTTACTTCAAAAAGAATTTTATAACCATTCCAGCTTCCCTTTAGCCATTTTTCTCTGTTTGGGTATTCATCCAGCTCACTTGACATTCATAGTAGGTAACAAAATGAAAAATTTTCGAAAAGTATGATCATCTTCTATATCTGAACACTACGTTTTCTAAGGAAAATGTCACAGTATTTATCTTTACTCCCACTAGAATTCTTCTTTTCCCAGACAATTAGCTCTATTTATTTTTTTGGATGAAACTGAGAGTACTGCATTTACTAATCACCCTGTTATTATTCAGGTCTTAGTGGATCTGAGACAGGTTCGAGGGAGGCAGTTCTTCTTTTGAAGGGTGGAATAAAAGGGCACCAGAGTCTGGTGAATACAACAGTCACCCTTAAGTGGGGGGTGACTGAAGTGGATTTTAAAGTTAAAGAGGTACCTGATGGGAAATCTCTAAACAATGTATCTGAAGCACCAAGTCCAGGTAAGGAATCACAGCATGGGTGACTGAACTTTCCTCGAGCCCCAACACTGCCAGTCAATCCAGGCATGAATGCAGTTGAGGCTGAGTGTGTCCTCGTTCACTGGCTTACCTTTCCAGGAGTTTACAGCTTTCTGTCCACTGAGAAATAAAACAAGCCTTCAGACTCATTTCACATGGGTCACATAACAACAATAACTTTGAAGTGCTGCCCTATATTGGGCCTGTGTTAGTCACCAGCCTGGGTCCTGTTGTTAGTCCACTGTCACATCTGTATTCCTAGTTTCGCATCAAAACATATATATGAATAACTTCTTAATATCATGGATAGACATGTGCCACACTAGAGGATAAAAGGAGGTATATCAAATACATGTACAGATAGACACATAAAAAGATTTTTATCTTTTTTAAGCACCATGTCTGAGAGGTGATAGAATTGAAACAGCTTGGAAATAGAGAGTTAATGGAGTTCAGTGCTCACAGTGATGGTGCATGTCTCACTGGGAACAAACCCCACGCTGGAATCTGGAGCTGAAGAACAGGCAGGGCTTGGGGGAAGCAGCACACGGTGGCCTACACTGGCAACAGCTCCTCACCAAGGCCTATCAGATTACTGAGACTGCAGAGTTATTTAGGAACTGAAGACACATTTCAATTAAGCAAATCATTTACACTTGCTTGTACTGAGTAGAGAACTCCAGGCTGAAGGCTGGTCTACACTATAAAAAGCTTTTACAATAGGCTAAAGGACTGGCATTGTCAAATCTTCATGTATTAACAAGCTGTTGATCCTTGATAGAGCCTTAGGCACAGTCATTTCTCACCTACCATCACTTCCTCCTCTTTGGCCATGTTAGAGGCACCGGCTTTTCTATTTTCCACAAGCGGTACTCATTTTTATCTTACCTTGTAAAAAATATACTGCTACTAATAAAAACAGCAACAAACCTTGTCCGCGTGAGTGCAGTGTTTAGTTCCAAATTCAAGCTGTCATGCAGTTATGCTAATCTGGCCAGCAGTCCTCAGGTTTTAAGGCCACTTTCAGCAAGCACATCAGTTCATAGAGTTACTCCAGGGAGACCTTCTTTTTATGTCCAGAAAAAAGAAACCAAGCCCATGGTTTAGGCATGAACGCATATTTTATTGTCCTGCTCATCCAGCACCAGTAATGTAATTCATTGTTGAAAAGTACAGTGTCTGCTCGCCGTGTTTTTGGCTGCTTCAGAAGTACAAGCCCATTTCCCGGAGAAATAAACAAACTCATTCTTGGCATAATGAATGAAATTAGGAAATAAACAGCTATGCTGGGGAAGGGTTACCTTGATGAAATACTGGGTTTTGGTCCAGGGGACCAAAAGCAGCCTGTCTGGAAGTTTCCCCCGGTGTGTGTATCAATTCAATAGCTACCTGGTACAACTAATGTCAGTTGGGTCTCTGTCTTGTAACGTGATGCTCTGCATCTACACAGGGACCTGCTGTGGCTGGAAGTCAGCGTAGGGGCAGAGGATCCTCTAAGCAGATCTCATTTCAGGATTTAGGCTTTAAAATACGAGGCCCTCTAGAGAGTACAAGGACAATGTGGATTGACAGCATTTGATAAATAATGTGTGTAGTCTAATTTAAGTTGTTTCTTTGGACAATAATATATTTTAATATTTGGGAAAGGGAGGTTGTTTGACTTATTTTTTACTCCCAGTCATAATCTGCATTCTTTTTAACCACAAACTAATTGCTTACGGTGGAGTAAAGTGAACTATTTGACTGTGTATTTCCACACTTGTTTCCCTTTTCCAATTTCACTGTGCAAGCATTCTTGCAGGTCCAAGCTAAAATGAACAGATAAAGTCTTGGCATGTACAAAGAAAATATTTGATAAGATTCTGGATGCCAAAGTATATATGAAGTTCTTGCCCTAGCGCAGAAAGTTAGGAAGGATAGGAGTACTCCTGAGGTATTAACATTTTCTTTTATGTCTTCTTCCATTTCATAATGTTTGCTATTACTTAAAAGGTCTCCTGGCATTCCAGTGATGATAGTAGTTCAGAGGAATGTGAAGTTTTTTAAGTTTTTTCCTTCCTTATTATATGCCTTTTTTTTTTTTTTTTTTTAATCTATTACTTCTTGCCTCTGGTTTTCACTCCAACAGCTCTGCTTAGAAAGTGCAGCAGAGTGAGGTGTACAGTTTTGCCCAATAAACCAGCTCAGAGCAATTTAACTTCCTTTTCTGGGACACAAGTGACAATGATCTTGTTAGAAAATGCAGGGAAGGTGTATGTCAGCAGTCACTGATTGAGGCCACAGAAACCTGAGGAAAAATCTTTAAAACCCCTCTTCTCTATTGACCTTCCCTCTTGTGTAGATTTTTTTATTTATTTTATTTATTTATTTTTAATGGTGGTATGGGTACAAAATAAAGCCACACCAAAGATGATGGCTTTTTCCATCTGCTTTTCCCTCACTTTCATTGATTTGAGCAGCTACAAGAAGCACAAGCCCCTTCCACAGGGAGACATCAGCTTGCTCTTCAGGGCATGTGGCCCCACCTCAGCTCCACTGAGGCCAGGAAGATGCAGCTGGGCTTCATTACCAGCCCCACCAGTGGGGCCCAGTGACCTTGCTTCCTTTAACAACCCTTTTAACATCAACTATAAAAGATGCCTGTCCTGCCTTAGTAGGAGGAAAGGAGGAAAGATAAGAGTGAGGTGTTAGAGGTAGGTGAGTGGGGGTGTTATTTTTTATTTTTAAAGTAAAAGGGAAGCTTTTGGGTTTCTATTTTTTTTTTTTTTAAGCTTTACTAAAAAGCTTTTTTTTTTTTATTATTTTTTTTTATTTTTTTTTATTGTGATACTACAATTTCAGCCAGTTGTTTGAAAATGACTTGCAAATATGGATTTATTAAAAAAAAAGTTTCCCCCTTTCCCTCCTGCTATCTGAAAAGCATAGGTAATTCTTACCTGTGTCTGGTCTAGTCAGCTAGCTAAATTCATGCATAGAAGGTTTAATATAAACTAGGGTGCCTACTTATTGCTTGGGGGGGAGAGGGGGGAATCTGGAATTCTTTCTCCATTCTCTGGGGGAAGAATGAATAAATACTTCATATTTTAAGTGTGCCTTGATAATGTAATAAATGTTAACGGCTGATACAGAGGGAACAATTAATTGCTGGCTTTTGGGGTACTAATGTTGTGTTAATACATATGCAGATTTCATTACCTGTTTTATCTATTTCTGCCATGTCTGTGTCCTAATAGTGGGTTTGGATGATAGTTCATGCTACTCTCCTGTGGTAGTAAGGACAGGCTGCTTAAAAGTATAGGTGTTCAGAGGCTTAATTTGTTTTGATCTTAATAGACCCTAAACACATCTGTACAACTTATGTTGCTTGCTTTTTTAGTTGCAATGCTGGTTATTAACATAGTGCTTGAAATAAGATTCTTCAATCTGATGTAAACTTTCTTAAATGTGAAACTTGTCTTAGCATTTGCTGTACCATACAGGCGTGAAAGCTTTCTCTGATGTCGGTACAGCCTCTGAGTACCACTGCAAAACAATCTCTAATTCCAGTCTTCCACTTTCAATTCAACAAATTTCTCTCTTGACTATGTTAGTACTGTACTTAAGTAAATGGATTCAGTGCAGGCAATCTTAAAAAAAGCCACATCCTAGATTTGGCAGGTGCTGATTCCCATACCAAGTTTCACTTGCTGTAGTGGAAAGATGTAGACTAGCTTCAGGTGAGGCTTTTCCAGAAGGCATTAGTTCTCATCAAGCTTATTCCTACTAACTTTAATGATAGCAGGGTCCAGCTATCACTGAACATTCTTGAAAAACCTGCCCTAGGTACTCTGACTGCCAAGTAAATGATGCAAGTACAGAATTTGACAGGCTGATTCTCATTTGCATTTGAAACTTGTCTTAGTTTTCAGTAATATCTGGTATAACAGTTGCTAGAAGTAACTAGGCCTGTGCTTAGCTGTTTCTCTTTATGAAGAGAAATGTGTGTAGAAACAGGCAGACAACTACAGACTTCTACTCCACCGGTTTAGTTTAAGTAAATGTTGAAAGGGTTATTAACTGTTACTCTTATAATGCTTACCTTCCTAAAGGGTGGAATTCTTATTTTAATTGTCAAAATGTTTTTCTTTTCAGTCTTAAAAGTCTGTCAGTGAAGGGTCTGACTGACCATGTAAAGTATCTTTCCATAAGATAGGAGCAGGAGCTGCTGCTTCATTAAATCATAAATGGGGAAAGCTATTTGCTTGCTTTTCCTCTAGAATGAGAGAAAAGAAGTTATTCTGCTTAAAGAAAAAGTGTGGGATTTTTTTGGATGAGGGGAAGAAAAGATCAGAGTCTGGTTCTGATGTTTGGTTCTCAGTGGTTTAAGTTAGTTCTTGATCCGTTCTAATCTATTTGATACCTGTGCTGTCCCAAACCTGGGAGAACCCAGTACTTTAGGTGGAACAAACTGGAGATTAAGATGTTTCTGCAGAGTAGACTTATTTGATTTTTCTTTTATTCTCCAGTTTGTATAAGTGTTGATGTTTTCAGCACATTCACTTCTACACGACTTCTTCTCCCCCTGCCCTTTCAAGATGCTGTTCGGCAAAAGCTGCGTTCTCTTGTTGAGCTAAAACACCTATTTCTGGCTGTGCAGTTTAAGTGTAGAGGAGGAGCTAGGCTTTTCATATCACATCGATGTTGAACTTTTTCCCCGGTAGCTGCATGTTATTGAGGAGAGCCTTTCATTTTTTGTTTTTAAGTACTCCATGGATTTTGGAGCCTGTTCAGAGTTTCAGTGAAGCTGTGAAAGGTTATAATAGCAACAGGTACAACTCAGACATGGTTTAATCTTCTGAGTGTCTGGACTGGCTTATAAAATTGTGCTATTAATCCTGTTGAAGATGAAAGTTCTTCATTTCAGCTGTTCTGGTTCCAAATTCTTCTTTTGGAAGAATGCTTTCATGGCTTTTCTAAAATTCACGTAATTGGTTACAGTGAGCATAATTCTTAACTTGCATGGACAACCAATGCTGACATCAGGGTGTGTAGGAAATAGCCCTTCCCCTGACACACTAGTTTTTTTTAAAGCCTTTTCTTTATTTTAAAAATGGTCTTTAAATACAAGTTAAAGTGTACTGATATCACTAATAGATTTTTGACTGCAGACGGATATTACTTTCCAGAACAACTTGTTCTTCAATGGTAGGTCTCTGCCCATTTTCCAAAAAGATATATCTATTATCATATTGTAGGCATGGCTGAATAATGAAAGCATAGTTGGCATTCTGATCTTGCAGTCACCTTATATCTTGAAAGTCCACTGACTTACAATTTGATTTCTGCCTGCTGAAAAATGTAGAATTAAGGTACCTTTTGATGAACTGCTAGATAAATGTTTATCATGCACTTCAAAAAGGTATCCTCTCCTCCCCTGAAGGCTTCTTACTAATCCTATCTACTGTGAGAAACTGAAAAAGAACAGGTGTGTTATTACTTGAATAGTCACAGTTTATAAACACAAAATTGTATGGATATTAAAAAGGGATGTTACAACTCAAACAGGACAGCTACATCTCAAACAAGATAACTTATTGTCAGGGAGGGGTGATGGTGCTGGGTATTTTCCTTCATAGTTAAGCATGGTCCTTATTTTTGCTCTTTGGTGGAAGGACACAGAGGATAAGTTAATTCTGTGAGGACACAACGATGAAGACCCCACTGAGTGTAGGCAGGGCTTGCACATAGGCTGTAGGTACTCCTGTTATTTTTCCTCCCACACACCCACGTATCTTGCCAGCTGCAATCTGTCCCCATTATTATTACTGTGTTTATTCTTCTCAACTGCCTATTACACATCTGGGAATCTGAATGGGAAATAAACACAAATACATTTACTTCAAGTTTTTTCATAGCATTATAATTAGAAGTTGGAGACCTCTTTCTCTTCATCGTTCAGTACTGAGTCATTGTTCTTCCTCTTGTTCTTTTCCTGAACACTGTGTCTTTATAGCTATTCTTTCACAGAACAAAAGATTTTCTTTAATGCTTGATGCATTTAAAACTAATGGGCAGGTACACTAAGCTAGTGCATATATCGTGCTGCGCTAGAGAGCTGGCATAGCCCGCCTTGAGAGCAGGAGCAGATGCAAGCAGCCTGCAGATGTTGACTAGATGGGCTCATGAGCAATTCCATTATGTTTTCTCAGATCCCCTTCTGAGTAATACTGGAAGACTGCTCCTAACCCCTAATGGCTTCCTTATGTTCCTTTATCTTCACATGTTCAAACTGTGTAGCTGGCTGCTGGGGAGGACAGCACGGTGCCAATGGCTGGGGCAACATAGCTAGCAGGCAGATGACATGTGACAGTGAACAGACAATGCAGTGGTTCAGTATCCCCTGTGACTGGTGGCTGCTGAGTACTGGGTAACACGGCTCATGCCCTCTCCAGAGAGGGTGGAAGAGACCTGAACAACAGAAAGGCAGCACTTGTTGCTTTGATTTCCGCACTAGGTTAAAGCAAGCAACAGCTGTTTCTGGATTGTGTTCTGTTGTACAGGATTGCAGTTGGTATTGACAGTCAAAGCCCTCTTTGCAAATCCCCAAAGTCTTTAGGGTGTTTGATCCCTTTCCTCAAGCCTTGCTCATGTTGGCACTACAGCTGATTGTATAATAACTCAGTCTAGCATTCCCAGCAGGGAGCTGTGCCTGGAGGTTTTAATCAGCAGCTCCTAGTGTGGGAGAAGGGTGGGAGAAGTGAGGAAAGACTGAAAAGCTATGAAAAACTTCTTACGAGATCCTCACACTGGCTTTACATCCAAACATCCAAGTGTGAGGGAACTGTTTCTGAGATAATTGCTGTTTCTGTGCTCAAATTGTAACCATGTATGTAGCATATGAAATCATCACTTACTCTCCCTTCTCTTACAATGAACAGCTTGACAATGCCACTACTAATAAGCTGCACACAGTAGTTGGGTACTTGTTTTCATGATTAAATGAAATGCCAAAGTAGCTCTATCACTAACAACAAAAAATAAAAAGCCCTGACCAGAGCCTTGAGGTAGGTCTGTCTGGACTTCTTCCCTCAATGATCTTTTAAATTCAAACCTCAGGTTTTCTTTGAACAAAGACTGCATCAGACAAACCTCTTTCAGTAGAGACAAGAAAAAAAGACGGACTAGACATGGGGAAGGATTTATAAAACCAATCTCCTGCTGCTGACTGTTGTCTCTGCCTTCAGTCTTAGTTTCAGTCAGCCCTGTGGCCCTCAGAGTCCAAAGAAGACTGACTTCACTCTGGTCCCTAGCAAATGTTTTCTGTTGCTGCTGGGTCTTGCTTCTAGCTTCTCCTGCAGCTCTCAACCATCTCCCAGGCCTGCACTGGATGCTTCTGTCTCCTTGCTGTTTGCTTCTGCCTCACCTTAAGCGTACCCAGTAGCTCTCAAGTGTAGGTGCCATGCTCTTTACCCAGCAGAGGGACCCACCTGGTTCAGCTGACTTCTTTCAAGAAAAATAATCCACAAAGAGAAATGAATAAATTAGATGCCATCTGTCCTAGCCCCTCAGAGAGACTTTCTTTCTTCTGGAAAAAGAATGTATGTGGTAACAAATGTGAGAAGTGGAATATAAATATTTAGCAACTGTTGGCTCATCTTTTTATGCTTTCTGGCTACCTTTTAAAAATGGTTTTATGTCTCTCTGTAGATTTTCTGTGGAGTCCTGAATTGCTTTTGTTGTCCAGGCTGCTGATTTCTGCTACTTAACAGATACATACATGATGAAGTGTGGAAGCTCAGTATTTGGTATGTGTTCTGCATGGGATGCATTGTTTTGCTCAAATTTGGTGCTATTGTAGTAGACCTGCACAAATATATCTCTGCTCAATGTAAATGCTTAGGTCACGTTAATAAGAAAGATCTGATGGGTAGTAGTTTGAGGGATTGCTGAGAATTACAGCAAATATTCCTATATTCAAGCAATGTGGCTCCTACACTTCTCCGCACAGTGAAAGTGGCTGCTTTATCTTATTCCAGTCCCAAGCTTCCTGATGATTTCAGATGTTATGGTTGAAATAAACCCATCTGTAAATTAACCACTAGTACTATGAAAAGTTATTCTAATATATAACATCTAGCCAGTTTCATGACAACTACACTAACAGCAAGATACTTGTAACATGGTGACAAACCTTGGTATTGAGGAGAAGGAACATACATTAAAGAAACAGCCAAACAACAAGAATAGACACATTTTCTTTAAATGAAAACATCTTAAATAATGACCTTTCTGACAAACCACAGAAGTACCAAACATGCAGCCTCTTTAATAGCAATTTCATACTGGATCTTTGCACACATACCCCCTGGAAGCTTAATGCAGTCCAAATGTCTGTCCCTTGGATGAGGCCAGTGGTACATGCTTTGTGATGGCTGAGTGAGCAAGTGCAAGTTTGAAAGTTACTCAGGCCAGTCACAATAAATAACTGGAGGGAATTAATGTTCCTTCTCTCCTTTTGAATGTGATTTCTGCTCACTTGATGTTTATATATATATATTTTTTTTTGGGGGGGTTGGGAAGGAAGTAAGGAGCAGAGAGGAAACAGAACTGTATGTAATCTGTGTCACGAAAGTATGCCTGGAGTCTGAGTTGCCAGTGAGTTTAGCCCAAGCCACCTAGTTCCTACTATGCTGAGCTGCTGTAGCACTCATACTAAATTTGAAAAAGATAAATGTCTTGATTTATGATGCCTAGAATGTTGTTTGCTTTGTTCCATTATACAAATACTGTAAACTGGGGATAGAGAACAAAGATGATACAATAATCATAGCTCTCCCTTCTAGACTCTTCAAACTAGTAGGTTTCTTATGCAGAAAGTACTTCAGTTCTGTTTTCATTAATTTATTGAACCTTTTTAATTCTCACTTGTTAACAGGCTTCATCAAAGGGATATATCGGATCAAATAACCATCTGGTTCTTGCATGAGGGGGTTATTATGTGATGTTAATCTGTTATAACAATATCTATTAATAACAAATTTTCAAAAGCCAACTCGAGAGCATTAGTTAAATTAATTGCATTCAGCCAAGCATAGACTATTAAGAGTTGAAATCCCTGCAATGGATGAGTACTTCATCTGTGTCTATAAATGTATCGCTTCCAACCTTTTGGATTTTCCTATTTTTCCAATAGATTTTATCATGGTTTAAGATTAGTTATTATAAACAGTCTTCAAACTTGAAAATTTCATTAGAAATAAGCTATGTTTATCATCCATAAAGATGCAAAACATATGAGGTCAAAACACTTGAGGTCAGATGAAAATAAATCACTGCTATTCATATTTGGTGGTGTTTTATGAGAATTACTGTCCTGTGTATCTATCCAGTAAGTTTTACTGCAGTTTGTCGACCAAATGGAAGCAATGCACAGTTAAAAGCTCTTGCACAAATGACAAAATTGAATGATTCCAAAGAGGAAAAAGTTTCTTCCGAAGAAAGCATGAGGAGAGAAATTGAGACTCTGCTCCTGCAACTCTTTGCTGGGAGCTCTTTTCAAATGTGTGCCTGTGCCTACATAAATGATACAGGTGGCTTCAAAAATCCACTCTTTCAACAGGCAGTACCATAGCAGCAACTGCATACTGAGTGCCTTGCATCCACTGTGCTTCATTCTCTCCCACTTCTTCTTTAGGCTCTCTTTGTGCCTTAAGAATAACCTCACAGGTCAGGCAGAACCAGGTTAGTTGTGCTGTATACCGTGACACTACAGGTTGTTTTTATCCATACTAATAGGACAATGAAGCATGTTCAGCATGTAAGTTGGCCACCGCAATGTTGTAAAATGGCTAGCTATGGTTACTTCTAGAGTGCAGACAGGGTTTCATTCAGCTCTTCCATGATGAATTATTATAGCTTGGACAAACTTTCATATAGTTTCAGAAAGGGCATATTAATGTCTTGTACCTCTTGAAAGACATGCTTTTCAATAAGATGCAGCTGCATTGTATTTTCAGTCCATTCCCTTGCTGCTTTATGAGAAAAGATGACTAACTCATTTACAGCAATACTGAACAGTAATAACTTAAAATTTATGGGGCACCCGTTGTCTAGATGCCTTAGGGTGCCTTACAGGCTATAACTTAAAACATAGATTTTAAAAAAGCAGTGTGATTTAACACAATAGAACTGACACAGAAACCCTATTGTGTGATAAACAGAACGGTGTCCCACAAACAATATCAAACCCAAACCCTCTGCAGCCTGACCCAGAGGGGTGCCATTGTGTTCTCTGAAATGTCAGAGGAATACACACTTTAGCTAAGAGAAAGCACTTATATAGGCAGACTTCACACATGGTAAAACAGAAACAGCTACAGCTTTGGCCTGAACTGTAGGATTTGGTTCCCTTGTTAACCCAGGGTGAATACTTTAGTATGGAAGCAACATACAGTGGCAGACATCTTTCAAAGCTATTTTTTATAGCTATTACTATTCTTTGAAAAGCATACTGTCAAAGTACACTTGTCCTCTTACTAAATTAATTTCTATATGTATAGACATCATTTTTGAGTTGGTACTCCTTCTCTACCAATTTTAGGTAGTTACAGAACTCCTTTAAAAGTCAGTGAGCAGTTTTTCATCTGTGCTTGGGATCTACTTTTGTCCCAACATGAGTTTTCAGGGTTCTATCAAGCTTTGTCAGGTTCTTACTGAAGAGTAGTTCCTGAGAGGTGCCACGTGAGATCCTTTTCACCAATTAATCTGTTGTTTCCAGACATCTACTTTGTTAGGCCAAGTAGACCTATAAAGTTTAGACAGAAGACTTTGTCTACAAGAGTTAATTTGTTTGGTTTATTCTGCTATTGCTTCTAAGGAAGACAGAAATATTTCTTATATCTGTCCTAGTTCTGAAAATTAAAAAAAAAAAAAAAAACCCTTATGATATTACCTTAAATCCTTCTATTCCTTTCAAGATTGAGTAACTCCACTATACAATGTTAACCCATATAAAATATTTGTAATAATACAACTTAATCTCTGAAATAAACACTATCTTTCTTTGCTTTCATTTCTTTTGCCTGTTTTCTAATCTACGTTAGCCATTTTACAGTTGATCCATGTAGACCTTGGCAACAGTATCAGAAAATCATTTGAGGTGGAGTTGTACATGTGATTGCTGCTTGTTACATCTTTTAGAGTAGGAAAGGATTGTCCTGAAGGTCTAGCCTGACATCTTGTATAATATAGATTTGGAAATAAGACTCCTACAGTTAAGGAGATTATCCTACTAAGTATTGTGGAAGATGATCTTGTGTAAATATTCATTCTAATAACAATAGGACTGATCTTTTGTAATTTTATTTGATACTGTGACTGTATCCATGGGGGTGTCAGTCTCTTGATTTGGGCATACAGTTTCAACAACAGTGTATTTCAGTCTTATATCTGTCACATCATCCTAGTTAAATAATGCTAGCAAGAAATGCAATGCCCCTAAAAGTGCTGTAGATAGAAATGATAGAAACATCACAGCATCAAGAAATATTTGATGTACAGTGAAATTTTTAGATCATGACTATTTAAAAACAAGCATTACTTACAAACCTTGGTAGAGGATATGAGTACAAATTAATTTTACAGAAATTTGTTATTCAGTGGGTGGTCATAAATCAGAATGGCTGTTACTGAAAAGCATTCCTCTCAATGTTATAACACTTGTTTTTAAATATTGTCAACATACCATCTAGTACTTAAGATGCGTGAAGATGAACAAGTGTTAATTCCAGCGAGCATTGGGTTGATGTAAAACCTCTGGACTATTTATTTTTTCAAGCATATACAGCACAGTTGAACAGGTAGCATGCAGGTCTGTTTCTCTGATCCTATATTCTCAGCTGACTTGACCTTGAATTCTGAAAGTTGTGGATGGAATTACCAAGTACCCATAGTGTTAGATAAAATATAATAGAGAATGGGAAAGTATTTTCAAATATCACAGTGTAATGAAAAACTAATTCCTGACGAATGTTGTTTTTCTTTGTTAGGCCCTGTTCATTCTAAGCATAAATGCATGTGGTGCCAGATTCTAACCCCCTCCTCCTCCAAAAAGAAGGCATATGCTGGTTCTCAAGGCCGATAAAGCAACTCATGACCATTGGTATTGGTAAATCTGGATAGCTGGATCTGTTAAGGCCTGTAGGTGGAGAACTCAGGTTTATTTTAAACTTTTATGCGTAGTACTGGCTTCTGTCTCTTCTTTCAGAATGTAACATGTACCTGGATGGAGTGTGGCAAAGATCTACAGTGAAGAACTCACATCCCTGTCATCGATGTCTGCACTTAAAGCAGCAAAATCTTTGCCTCCTTCCAGAGGATTCGTTACAGCACTGAGTAGTAAGTGTTTCCTGGGGGAATACACCACCAACTAAGGACGTGATTTCAGTGGAGAACAAGTAGATAGGAGACTGAAAGCAAGTAAAGCAGTAAGATGGGTTTATGATAGTTTTTGCATATCCAAAAGTCACTGGCTCTCACTTCAGTGTGTGCTCTAAGGAACGGTAAAATGTTCTTAACTATAGTATCTATAAATTGATTTGAGATGGATAGCAGGAACTTCTCAGAAATATCTTGTGTGTATGTGACTGTTCTCAAAGGATTTAAAAATACTCTGTGTAGCACTTCTATGACACCCTGCATAGCAGAATCTTAAAGATTCAGGTTGAAGTGAAAGTCTGAATATCCAATATGAATATTCACATGGCAGACATGAAAGGTAGAGGTCACTAATGAAAGCAGTTATGTATGCTATAAAAATATTAACAAACCAGTGTAAGCTCATAGTACAGTATAGTCAGCTGTCTTCCTGCTATGGTAAAATCCAAGTGTTCCAGCTTCTGCATTTTGTTCAGGAATAGTGGAAAAATACCTTGCAGTGTTAAAGATTTCTGAAAGTTTTATAAAGAATTTATAGTGTGGTTGAACTACCAAATATGAGGTAAGTTATGTGCATACAACAGGTACTGAAAGGGACCCTAATTTTTTTATAAATGAAAATAGTTGCATAGAGCAGGAATCAATTGATGGCTACATTTGTATTACATTAAGATACCTCAAGATTAGGTTGCAAGTAGGAGAGGAATTAGGTAAGTTTAAGACTTAATGCTTCGTGAAAGAGCATGTGATCAACTCAATGCAAGGTCTAATGGGAAATGGGGTCTGAGAAGGCAAGACCTTTATGCAATAGGACATGGATGTGAATGGTCAGCATTGAAGGAAGTAGCCTGCTCAGGAGAAGCTGGAGCTGGACAGTCACTTATCATTAGATATCTGATCCTGAAAGGTCTGACAGCAAAACCATAGTGGGTGAGATGAGTATAGGAAGTCACTCCTAAGCTGAAATACTATAGAACTTAGCTGAGGAAGATAATTTTAGGATATTTAAGGATGCAATTTCTAGCGTTCTTTGAAGTAGTTTTAAATGTCTTTGAAGGCTATTATTGTATATCCAGAAAAATTCAGGTGTTTAGTCCAGAGAACAGAAAATCTTCACTCCCTCTTTTGAGGCAATATCTACCAGACTTCTGATCAATGTCTACGGCATCTGGATTTTTCTTCTCCTTTGTTTATAAAGCCTCTAACTGCTATTGAAAGAAATTAGATGCGCTTGCCATGATTTTACTTGACCAAAACAATGCAGGTACTTTGTCTTGTAGTCCCTTTTCTAGAAACATGATGCCTCAAAATGAGACAACTCTTTTCTCCAGCTGAGGCTGAACCAATACTGAAGATTATTTTCCATTTTACCTTGTGGTTGTTCATTCTGGACTGTACAAACAGGAGTATATCTGAGACTTTCACAATACCACGATAACTTTGATTAAAGTTTAGCATAAGACCCACTATTGCTTCCAGATCTTTCTAAAGAGATGCTACCTGTGCAATTGTATAATTCCCTATTCCTGTTGCTGGTGAGTTTTAGCTAAATTATCTTAGTATTGAACTGCAACCTGATATTTTTGCAACCATAAATGCAAAAACTGTAGGGTTTAGGGCAGACCCATGTGATATATACTATTTTATACTATTTTAAAAATTAATTACTGATCAGAACTTGCAACTATTCCCTACTAGTTACTTAAAGTTCTTTCCTATACTGCTTACATAAACCTGTTGCATGAGAGAGAGCAGGAAAATCTTGCTACAGTCCAATTATATTATGCTTGTCTTAGCAACATTTATATGATGTGGATCAATTAAATGGTTATTACTTTTTGAATATCACTAAATAACCTGAATTATTAGCTTAATCCAGCACTGATTCACTTAAAATCTTGCCTTAAGATTTTTTTAAACCCTAGTTTAAAAACCTCTGAAACAATAGGAGTGAACACTCAACATGCGGTCAACTTGGGAATGGAACTGCAAACACATGTATGTATTTAAATATACTCAAAGAATAAGGAGCAAGTTCTTAACACTGAAATCCTGGCCCTGACTTCTGGGACTTCAAGTATCTGAGAAAGAAGCTTTGTCAGTAACCGTCTTACATGCAAAGACAGGCATAAGTTGGAAAATCAGTCTTGCCATTTAATGCTTTCAATTATCTTGAGTATTGCAACACAAGAAGTCTGTATTGGTTTACAGGGAAAAAAAAACAATGCAACAACAGAACTTGGCATTGATTGGAAGGAAGATTTGGTGGGGGAAATAACTTTTAGGTTGAAATGTTTATTGAATTCAAACAGCTCTTAAAGAATTCATCTGGGGGGGGGAAGCCACAAAAAAAGAGCAGTCCTAAAAACTTGCTTTGAAAGGAATCTTCCTCAGCAAATCAAAGTACATTAGGGAAAGAATAACTTTAGGTTTTTCAGATACCAGGAAATGCAGACAAAACAAACACTGTCAGAAGTGGGGAAAGAAGCTGAGACACTGAGTAGATAGGGCTTGTTGTCATATTTACAAAATGCATGTTTAGTTGTTTAGGGAAGTAGATTGTCTTCTAAGAGACTGAGATTTTAATTGGTAGTGTAACATATGGTTTAAGTTGACTCATGTCAACACAATTTGTTCCAGGTACTTACAGCCATCATGTCTGGCAATTACTACTAGTAAGGGTGCCGTTGTCCCTAAGGAATGGGGGACTTTAAAGGCATACACAGCTCTTGCTAGGCTCTGGTAGTTAATTTGCTGCTTGTTTTTAAACACTTTATTTGATAAAATTATCAAAATTTATTTTTAAATCCAATACTTGGATTCTCTTTTCAGAAACAATAGAGTTGTCATATTTGCATGCACTGGTATGTTGTGTGGACTAAAGCAGTATGGCTTCACATTCTGTTTGTTAATGTTGTATATCAAAATCACTGGTTCAAAATAGCCATGTATATTTGGTTTCTTTGGATAAGGAGTAGGTTTTTTTTTTTTTCTTTTTTTAGGCTGAACTTGGTATAACTCTAACTTGCAAGAACAAGAAACCTGTCTGTATACTATTCTTCCCATCTTCCCCTCAAACAGTCATTACATAAACTGGAAGCTTTGCTTCCTGAGAACTGTGGTTTTAAAAAAAAAAGGGGGGGTGGGGGGATGGGCAAAGCCTTTTAACCATCCTGGTCTGGTTACTGTGGTGTAGAAAGTTTGGGAAGTTTGCAATGAAAAAGAATTATGAACCCACACAAAGTTAATGACCTTGTACCTAGTCAGAGAAAGTGGCTTGACAAATTCCAAGAATTTCTGACTACAAACCCTTGCATACCTGGTCAAAGCTTAACTATTTGCACACTGGAAAAGTGCAGATATACACAAATAAAGGCAGGGTGACAGTATTGCAAGTGTTCTCCTAATAGGCTACCATCTAAGGTAGCCCAAGGTTGCTTTTAAAGTGTTGCTTCTGTTCTAACCATGTTGGAGGGAAGTGGAGGAGGTTAGAAAAGAGATGCATAGATCCAGGATGGAAGCTTTCAAAACAGCTGCTGCAAATGTGATTAATCTTCAGTAAAGAAATATCTTGTGCAATAGTGAATGTAAAAACTGGGAATGGAGAACCATTATCATGAATAACACCCCTTCTTGGATCTCTGTCAGCTGCCAGAACCTAATTGTTGTGGATTCTGCAACCGCTAATACTCTAATACTTAAGGAAGCAAGGAAGTATTAAAAGGATAAAAGAATATTTGCCTTTCTGATTTCAGTCCAGCTGCTAGAGGGGCAGGAGGAGGGGAGGGAAGAAATGTGAAGTCCCTAAAAACTTTTAAGGATGTTACCATACCATCCATCTAAACAAAGGACTAGCAATTAAGAGCCATCCCTTCTTCTGGAGAACAGATTTTTTTCCTCTAAGCTGTGGGACACTTCAGGGGCTGGCATGTTTACTTCTGGAATCTTGAAGATTGCTTTGGCTTTAAATCTTTTTCTTCTAAGAATGTGACATGTTAACTTCTTAAGCATGACCCTTAATTAGCTGTTCCTTGGGTGGGGGGAATATGGTACCATGCTTCTGGAATGATGTTGCAACAAGTATTAGAACTCCAGACAAGTAACTCCTGCAATTATTTTGCTTGTTACAACACATGGATTTCTTCCATGGAATTTAATTTGGGATGTAGCAGCTTCCGTGACTGTGGAAGAGCTTTCTCATGAAAATACATTATAGGGAGGTTATGTGTAAGTGGTTCCTGACACTATCAGGCTTCAAATCTGGAGGTTGTTGAACGCCTCAGTGTTTTTCCTTGATGCTGAATGTAGTTCTAAACACCTAACTACAGAGTAATATAGAAGCAGCGGCTAAACATGTTTGCTTTCTCTCTGTGCTAGTCTGTGGATGAGTTGTAGCTCACTGTTTGCATTTGGGGGTGGAGTTGGGGGGTCTGTGGTGAAAGGTGTGCTTTTTTCAACTGTTCTGCACTGCGTAGGCTGTGAATATGCCCTGGAATAGGCCATATGAAGCTTTATAGCACCATGTTAACCTAATCCTAATTAACTTGATGAATGGACAAGCAATTCAGGAACTAAAAAGTAGAGCAATGGGGAGGCACAATATATGAAGCGCATTCCCTATCTGGTCAACTCGAAGTATATGACCTTCTATATAAACTGTAAAGGTACCTTTATTTAAGAACTAAGACAACAAATGATGGAATTTTTTTGCCCCTGCTACAAGAAGGACATTTAAGTGTTTGAGCGAGTCCAGAGAAGGGCAATGAAGCTGGTGAGGGGTCTGGAGAACAAGTCTTACGAGGAGTGGTTGAGGGAGCTGGGAGTGTTCAGCCTGGAAAAGAGGAGGCTCAGGGTTGACCTTATTGCTCTCTACAGGTACCTTAAAGGAGGCTGTAGCGAGGTGGGGGTTGGTCTGTTCTCCCACGTGCCTGGTGACAGGACGAGGGGGAATGGGCTAAAGTTGCGCCAGGGGAGGCTCAGGTTGGATATTAGGAAGAACTTCTTAACAGAAGGGGTTGTTAGTCACTGGAATAGGCTGCCCAGGGAAGTGGCTGAGTCACCATCCCTGGAGGTCTTTAAAAGACATTTAGATCTAGAGCTTAGGGATATGGTTTAGTGGAGGATTGGTAGTGTTGGGTCAGAGGTTGGACTTGGTGATCTTGGAGGTCTTTTCTAACCTAGATGATCCCGTGATTCTGTAATTTAAACTTTCAAGAATTAGCATTTCTTTGTTATGTTTATAACAGTTCAAATTTAATATTATACCTCTCATATAACTTCGTGCTTCATTACTCACTCTTATAAGTTGCAGGTTAGAAGAAAAAATGCTTCCTATTTTTTCAATGCATCACTTCAGAACGGATTGTTTTCAATTGAGGTATATTCCTCAGATATTTTTGGTTCACAACAATTCATTTGTCTCATTCAGTTGAAATGAATACTAAAACTATCAAAGCATTCTTCTTTAAAGAGTTATTCCAATAAAAATGGAACCCAGCTGTCCCCTTGTATTTCTTTCCATATTTTTTGCAATTATATTTTGTAAATAGCAGCTGAAGTGTTCAGAGCTAGTTTAAAAATGCAAAACAAAAATGGTTATGCTAGTAATACTAGGAAAGAAAACATAACTGTGTACATGAATTAATTAAAATTAATGAATCAAATAAAGCAGAAGCACTGCAAGTTATAATAGCAACTGTGAAAGTTGGAACTTAGGGAATAAGTCTTACTTCCCTAAGACTTTTCCAAAAGTCCTATGCTGGCATGATACAAGTGTGTGTGTGTGGGGGGGGGGTGAACACCCCAAACCATCCAATCAAAGCATGTTCAGTGGCTGCTGCTAAGTATGTCCTCTTTTCCTATCTTTAAACCTCTTAGGTGGGTTAATTGAAATGTGCTTTATGTATCTAAAATATGGAGCACACTCAGTACATGCCAGGGTACTTCTGAAGTTTACAATCAAATGTTATATGTAGTGGAACCGAAAACATGTGAAGTTCATCTGCTTTCATGCTTGCTCCTGGGGGAACATTGAGATCGCAAGGAAGAGACTCACTGAGCTTGCCTACACCTGAGTGGTATTAGGATTTCACACTGAAAGGAAGTCATATTTTTAATAACTTCTATATAACTTTGTGCTGTCACTTCAGCCGTGCTTTTTAAATGCACTGGATTAATTCCAGTTCACAATACTTGGTAAAAACCTGTGTGTTTTATATTCAAACTCTAATCTCCACTGGAATCTCTTCATTGTCTTTTTCCCAGGACTCTGGCTAAAGAGAGAACTGGTATTTGAAGTCTCATGGCACCCTACTGAGTATGCTTATTCTTATTTTATGAACAAATAACTTCATCTTGTGTACATATCAAAGCTGTTTTCTTTCTATTATTGGAACATCATCTACTGCTGTCTAGCCCAGCTGTGGTAGATCAACTTCCTTGAGCAATAATGGTATTGTCATTAATACAGGCTAAGGACTTCTGCACAAGTTTTCTCTAGGTGAGTGTGGTTTCTGCCTGTGACTGTTGTCCGAGTTGTGCACACAAACCAATTTTCTCAGGCATTGTTCTAGAACATGAGTGCCACCCATCAGCACAGTTAAGCCACCTAGGCAGCACTGAATAGCCTTGGCAATGAATTTGGTTGTGTCCCTGAGCTCAAACATTCCTGGATTGATTGTCACCCTCAATTGCACCTCTTTTAGTGCAAATGCCAAGAAAAAGTATTTGAAAACAGCAAAGAATTATCTTGGTAGATGTTTATGCAGGAGTTGAAAACGTGAAGATAGCAAATCATTGGGTGTGGTGACTTATAACTGTACGATAGACAACACTTTGACATACTTAGTGCAGCAAATATTTGGTGTCTTTCAGAAGAAATCAATAGGTCAACATGGACTGATGTACATAGACTTAGACTGTTGATATGAGGTTTTGGGAGGTGCACACAAAGGCATACTTCTCAGTTTCTAAAACAAACAAAAAAGAAAACAACAACAAAAAAGGGCCTGGACAAGGGGCTAACAAAAGTTTCTCCCCTGCCCCCCACTTTGCTCATTAGAGCCTTTACTGAGATAGATAACAACCTGTTCCATGCCATTTGGCAGCTGTTTGTGTGGAGGGGCCTTGGAGGCATTCCTTCATGTCTTTCTACTAGGGCCTTATGGTTCAGGAGTCTGAGAAATGGTCAGAAGTGAGAAGTTCTGTCAGAGTAGTCATATCACATGGTGGTCATATCACACTCCCAAGCTGCTGCCAGCTATCCCAGCAAACCCTGCTGTGGATGTAGCTGTTTTAACAGCTACATGTGTTCAGTTGGTCAATTTGGAGATGACTTTGCTATGCCAGCAAGAAAACTTTGCTGTTGTATGCTGCATCCTCAGCTGAAGTATGTTCAGTACAGAATGACAGCAGGCTGTATGCACCAAATACAAAGAAATAACACTGAAACTTACATGTTCTACACATTATGCTCTTGCTATTGACTAACAGTAAACATACATTCAGCATATGATGCCTTTCATTTTTGTTCTGTCTGATCTGATTCATTTGCATCTCTGAGATATCACTCTCCTTGCAGCTGCAGATAGGACAAATTAAAAGAGCTGTTAACATGTCTGCTTGAGTAGTATTGCCAGTTTTATGTTTGAGAAGGCTGACTCTGTCCCCTGCAGTGCGCCTTGTATGAACCAGAAAGGGCAAAACCAACGCTACATTAAACTATTTATAACACCATTATGGTCAAAATGGCTAATTAAATTTAGAAAAATCTATTGTTGTCTGGGCAGTTGTGAATATCCAATTAATCATCCATCACACTAGAGAGACTGGTGTCTGCTTTGCCTGATCTTCCCTATTTTCCTTAAACTGAAGATATAACTAGCTGTGTTTTATATTAAAATAATTATGGGTGAAGTTTTTGAATGAGAATAGTCATGCCTACTTCAAGAGCTTAAATGTGAACCATGTAAGTGCATTGCAAACTATGCTGTAGTATTTCTGAAGTTTTTAAGGTGAAATATCAACTGCTTTCAAGCTCTCTTTTGTTAAGAGAAATACTGAGGACTTCATAGTGCAAATTAATTTAAAATACTCATGGCTCTTCAAAAAGCTTAGAGACAAGGAAAACGATGCTAGCATCTTAATCTTACATGTACTAATATCAGCGTCAACTTAAGGAGATATTCTAGAAAAAATATTAACTGTGTTCAGTTATGCATATGGAAGCTTTGGGACCGGATCTTAAGCTTAGTTAAGTTTTGCTATTACTTTTAAAACTGAAATAGGTCTAGATAACTTATTTTCCTCTTGTTCAGTACAATTGTTTTTGAGGTATTAGAGCTCTTATTTTCATAGATGTAGATTTTTTTGATGCCCTGGACACTGTTCATTTAGGAAGTCTAGATTTTAAAGTTGTGTGTCTGCTTACTGTTTTAATTCCCAAAGTCAGGTGGGGCCATGTTGTTTGAGTTTCCCTTCCTGTTGTCAAAGTTGGGGCCTCCTCTAATTTACAAGAGCAGTTGCTCATGTACTGAATGACATCATATCGTACATCACTGTACACATCTGTGTATATAGATGTGTGGGTGAGGATACACAAAACAAAGGTAATTTTTTTTAAAGTCATCTATCTACTATATTATGCTCTGTATGTACTAAGCACAAAAAGGCAGAGTTGTGCATGTATATAGGGAAACCAGGAAGCAGTCAAAGGATCTTGTATATGGCAGGCTCTGTCTCTAATTTTTTCCACTTTTCCCTACTGTCTGCCTATGGACTGACAAGTTTTGCTATTGCAGAAACGCACTTGATCCAGAAAGCCACATACTTTTGTACTGATGTTTACTATCATCTTGTAATTAAAATTATGTGCATTTTTTCATTCCCTCCTACTGCTACCACTACACCATTTCTCCTATGCTGTGGTGGTGACTAGGAACTTTTAACTACTTCGACTCTTTATACATCTGTTAATGTCCCTGGAAGAACACCAAGGCTAACCGCGGCTGAGGAACTCGCTCCATCCCCTTCGGCCCCTCGACGGCGCGAAGCCCCCCACGGCTGCCGCCAGCGGTCCCCAACTGCCACTAACGGTCCCCAACATCCGCTGCCCCGCCAGCGCGCGCGCCCCCTGCCGCCGCCCGGCGCGGCCGGCGCCGGCTCCTCCCCTCGTCGTCCTCGGGAGCCGGGCGAGC
The DNA here is from genome assembly GCA_011076525.1 of Nettapus auritus. Taxonomy (NCBI): domain Eukaryota; kingdom Metazoa; phylum Chordata; class Aves; order Anseriformes; family Anatidae; genus Nettapus; species Nettapus auritus. The sequence continues at coordinate 64,389,719 of CM021768.1, forward strand.
CCCGCACCCAGCCCCTCGTCCTGCCCCCTCCCCCGGTGCGATGGAAGTCCCCGGGAGCCCTCCTTCTCCTCCTCCCCGCTAGCCGGCGGCGGCCCGGCCCGGTGCAAAATGCTGGGCATGTACGTGCCGGATAGGTTTGCCCTGAAGTCGTCCCAAGTGCAGGACGGGATGGGGCTCTACACGGCCCGCAGAGTGAGAAAGGTGGGTGATCGCCGACACGGCCCGGCCCGGCGGGGAGCCCTGCCACGTATCGCGGCGGGGCCGTGCCGCGCTCAGCCCCGCTCCGCTTCCGCCCGCCCCGAGCGAGCCGAGCTCGCCGCTGCCTCCGCCCGGCCCGGGGAAGGGGAGCGGGGCGCCCTGCGGGGGTTCCCCCTGCTGTTGTCGCACTTTGTCCCCACTTTATGGCGCCCCTCTGGGTTTGTTTGGAGCGCCCCTAGCCCTGCGGCTCGCTGGGGTGGGCGGTGCAGGTCCTCGGTCCCGGGCAGAGTTCCGGGCCCGTTGGGGGTGCGGTCCAGCTGATCCAGCCGCACATCTCTCAGCTCCCGAACGGGCCCTGCCCCGTGATGCCGCCTGACTGCGGTGAAAAACTCTTTAATTGTTTGAAACCCCAATTAAAACTGCTCAGGTGGCTTGCTCAAACAACTTCTTCCAACCGCTAGAGGCATACCTAAAGTTACAAACCCTGCAGTAGCATGCACTTCTAGTTATATATACTTTGCTTTACATCTTTGTCCCAGTTTTGCGGCTACAGGGTTGGCAGAGCTGCCTAATTTTTCAGTGGTTTTGTCCACAGGGCTTAGACACCTTGGGGTAGAGGTGCCTAACATTTAAGCTGTTTAAGAGGGTTGTTAGGGGGGCAGAGGGTCCAAGCTTTTTATCAGTTAACTTATTATTATTTTTTTTCACTGAGATTCTGAACTTTCATTTGAAATCTTTGGGAATTCACACGTGAAAGAAAATTGTAGGGTGCTCTCATATATCAATCCCTGGGCTCTGTAATAGAATTAACTTCACAGTGAAACTCACTGAAATTGTCACCTGTGTGTCAATATCAATGCTGATGGTCTGAGCCCCCTTCCTTTACACTGTTGTACATTGGACCGTTAGATCTACATGTCAGGGAAAATGGAGCTTTTTCTTGCTGAAGTTGCTCCATGTTGCTTTTGAATTCTCTTTTTATACAGGCAAGGTATAAAATACATACTCTGCCTGAATAGCTGTGCCAGTGTGAGCTCCTCATACAGGATATCCTACCAAAACTGAAATGTTGCAAGTGGGACATGTTACATGTGGAAAGTGGAAGGAAAAAGGTGGAGGCAGTTACAGTAAGATCTGTCTGTGTTTTAGGAGTGTGTCATGACAGTGTCTATTATGGACTTGATTTTTGTTTGTTGTTGAATCCTCTGTGCTGGTAGCACCAACAGTTGTGGTATGTGAAGCCCTGATCAAAAGTCTATGCCTGACAGACAGGCAGACTCCCTGTTCAGTAGGATGAGAAAACCAGCTTCTGAGTTGTCCTTTGGAAACCAGCCACTGCTTGGAACAGGTATTCTTAAAAACGGTTGAAGACCTAAGCACGGTGTGTGGCCATAGCTGCTCATAGAACAGCAGATGTGTAAACAACACAAGTGATGCATTGGATATAACCAGACTGTGTTACTCTTTTCCCATGGAAAGAAAAATCTGAAGTGCTCTCAATGTTTCTTCCTTTCCAGTAGTGAGGCAGCATTACTACACTTTATGTTTATAATACAGAGTAGCTAATAGCTGTCAAATTGTTAAGTAATACCTTGTCGCTCTGGGATTGGGAGGAGGTGTTGAATATGGCACTAATTGTGAAATAGTATCTGTGTTCCTGAATAGCAAATACCGCATCATTTTCTTTCCGTTGTTATCACACAAGTGCAGTTGTCTTAACTGGAAGTCAAACACATTTCAGATGATCATATAATCAGAAATTGCAGTAGCAACTCTCCAGGTGTTAAGTAATCGTGAGGTAAGCCTTGGAAAACCATAGTATTAGCAAAGTTTTGGTAATAATATGTTTTGACCTGTTGTTACTTGCCATCTTCTTTTGTTCCTTCAGGCTTTATGCCATGTTTTCAATCTTTTATTGTAGTCATAAAAGGTGGAAAGTTTTTGTTTTGTTACCTTAACAAAAGCTGTGATTCTCTTGTAATTTTTTTTTTTCTCCAACAGCTTTGCCAATGGCTACAGCACCAGTGTCTTATGACCCTTGATATAGTCATGAGAGAGAGCTACTACCTTTCTCAGTGTTCTGCTGAGTCTGGAACAAGATTAGTCACTGCTGCTTTTTCAAAAGCAGCTGTTGGAGGGAGCTTTATGACATTTGAATGATGTGCCTTTCATATCTTCAGTCATTTCTGTGGTTGACTTCAGACTGTGCTCTAAGCCTCGGCTTTCTGAATTTGAGAGAAAGTCTAACACTCTGTTTTTGCTCTATATATTTGTATATGACAGCATATTAATTAGCTAGGACTAATGAAAATACATATAAGTGGAAAAAATCATCTGAAAGGCTGAATTAATAATTACATTTATCTCCACAGACTTTTGTGTTACAAGACACAAGATTTTGCTGTGTCTAGTTTCTGCTTTTTGTTCAAATTTGAGAAGCTATAAAAAGTGCTTAGTAGTTTGAATCAGCTCCGGTTCATGTTACATTCACTTTACATTACTGGTGAGCATCTTGCCTTTTGCTTTCTCTATTGTTTTGAACTTCTGTAAGGGCTTAAGCATATTGCAAGAGAGGTTTATTAGTTTGGAGTAGTTGAGCTGGGAATGACATATGGTATTTCTTGTTGTCAGTCAGTATGCTCTATTAAGCTGTTGCTGTTTTTCACCCCAGAAGTGATGTGTTGTTCAGTGGTGGGTAAAATTAATCCTGTAGGTACTTTGTATGGTATGTAGGCATCCTTTGGATTGTGAAGATGAATGTATTACTGAGGTGAGGGTTGTGGAAACCTCCAAAGTAGTTAAGAAATAAATTCATCTTTTTTTTTTTTTTACCCACTTAAGTAGTAGTGTTCTGCTGCTGAAGTGAGTGTAGGAGACTAGCTGTTTTAGGTTCCCTATTCATTCAGTCTTATAATTATTTATCTGTTAAATTTATGGAGATTTTTTTCTTTTACTTTCTATAGAACTAATTTAGGTTATAGTTGAACAAGCTTCTTTTATCTTGATCCTTGCTATGAGTGATGGGAGGTTCTGCAGTTACAACCATGTCTGCCCTCAGAGCCTAGCAGCTGTAGTGAGCTAGTATCTTGTTGCACCAAAACGACGTGGTGCTTGGTAAGTGAATGGGAAAAGCCAGTTCAGCTTGGTGTGAGAGGTCTTCTCCTGAAAGTGCCTACCTTATGTTTGCTGAGGCTAGAAAGGACCATACATCTCCAGAACAGAATTCCTCTGCCACTATCTTCCTCCTTTTTAACCTCAGCAAACAATGTGACAAATTGTCTCCCATGTAATATCTGTGTGCCCCCCCATAGAGATCCGTGTGCTTGCTAGAGGGCACTCAGGAGAAGCTGAGAAAGTTGATGGCTCTCAACACATGAGTGTGCTGACATAATTTCACCTTCCTTGCCAGTGAGGCGAAAGAAAGAAATTTCAGTTTGAGTCTCAAATTCCTGGATTTGTAAAGCTGGCAGGGGAGGGCCTGTGTCCCCATTTGATTAGCAGAATGATGAAAGTTGGTATGGAGATCAGTGAGAAGTGAAGGAGTTGAAGCCACACAGTGCTAATTTTTGCTCTCACTGCCTATATCTGTATCTCCATTGGTGCTTTGGACTCTAGTCATTGTCTGGTGTTCTTGTCTTTTTACCTTCTTTCTCTTGGCCCTTTGAATGGAATATTTGTTGAGCACATTTTAATATATTACTCCTCTAGTCTGTTGCCTTGTTATTATGCAATGTCACTTTTATTTTCTGTTGTTTGTTACCTCCTCAAGTTTCATTTAAAATATATATAAAATTTATTTATTTACTGGATTGAGGGATCATCCTGTAAGTTTTCTATTCCACCTTTTCCTTGCCACTGTACCTGTAAGCAATGAAGGAGAAGGAAAAACATGGAGCAGGCTGTTCCTGGGATCATGGAATGTGTCTGGGGGAAGGGACTTGTAGACAAGATCGAACCTTTCATTAGCCATAATGTTGTATTTTTAAAGAAACATCAAAGTTGCTTTTTATTGTATAATTATAACCTGTAATGCCTTAAAGTATATAACAGCTGTTTTAATCTTAATATTGTATAAAGGAACATTGTGTTCTGCATTCCAATATATATGTTTTATCAATGCAAATAAGAACAAGGGGAAAAACAGGCCTATGTCAGGTGGAAATCCTAGTTGAAGTATTTACCCTGCTGCTGGCATGAAATCTATAAAGGGAGGGAAAACAAACAAACAAACAAACAAAAAACAACTTTTGGAAGAACATAGCAATGGATGTGTATTATGACTAGCAGGTGGCATAATATTTTAATTTGTTTTGAAGGCTTGAATTAATTCATAGACACGTGCATATTCCATCATTTTTTAAACAAGTCCCTCTGTATGTTCAAAACCTCAAAGTTATTTAGTGTTTTGATTTGTGGCACTTCAAAAAGTAGTGTTGCAAATAGTCCTGCAAATAAGTCTAATGTAAACTTTGTGCTTGCCAAATACTTTGGACGTAATGGGATGGATATTGCAAGATGCTTCCTGAGAATCTTATAAAAAATGTAAGAAATTTGACTTGTAAATATGACCCTTATTTAAAATCAAGAAAAATGCTGTATGCCAAATGGAAAATTAGCATGTACAGGAAAGGTACGTTTTTAACAGATTCTCTAAGCCATAAAAAGAATGGGAATGAAGTTGCTTGAAGTGGCTTGAAGTTGAACCCACAAGGATGTGCACCTTTTTGGCTGATAGTGGACTTTCAAAGCAAAACTGTCCTTTTCCACTTGAAACTGAAATTGAGACCTCTGCTGGAGTTTGGAACTCACTTTTTTTTTTTTTTTTTTTAATATATTCCCTACTGATTCATTTTCTTTTATATTCATTCCTTAGGGTGAAAAATTTGGCCCCTTTGCAGGGGAGAAGCGAATGCCTCAGGAACTGGATGAGGACACAGACTGCAGGCTTATGTGGGAAGTGAGTAGTCTACAGTGAGGACATCACATGTAGCAAAAAGTGCTCCCAAGATAATGTTTTCATTGTAACCTTTTTTTTTTTTTTTTTTTTTTTAGTTAAGGCTTAAAGATAGCTAGACATTGCACTTAGTGATGATATTAGAGTACACTTTTTGTATGGGGATATTGATAGGGAAATTACTTCTTTTAAAGGATAAAGAAATAACAAATGATAATTTCTAATCAATGAAATATGAAACAAAAATGTAACAGCACAGTGGAAAACTGTTGAAAATTGTGAGTTAAAAATGTTGAAAGTAATTTGCATATGGGATTGTAAATTACTGAGATTCTGGTTTATGTTTGCTAACATGTCAGGTCATACAAAGCATTCACTGCTGTGATGCTTGTGCTAGCATTTGGCAGTTGTAAGATAAGTGAAGTTCCTGTATTTTACTAACATTTGTAATTCAATGTGTAGTTACGAGATCTTTAGCAAAATAAAAACCTGGTGCTATGGATAGATGAAAGTACAGGGGGTTTCAGTGCTCTTCTAAAACACACTAAATCTTGTAATGAGGTCCTTAACACTTGTGTCATAGCTGTGTTTGCCTGTAGCAAAATTCTGTCTGGGTTTACCAGCTGAGGACTTCACACTTTGACTGAAAAATACTTGAAATAACATTTCAAACTTGTTCTAAGCACCTGCTTTTCAGTGCTTCTGTTCCATCTTTGTAATCTGTGATTTCTGCTCTAGTTCTTTGAATAGAATTCATTTCTTTCTTTTTTTCACCCAAGCAATTTCCACTGAAAGCAAATTTAGTCTTCTTCTACCCCGAGAACGGGACTCGTTTTCAAGTTTCTCATATTTCTGTGGTGTATTTTTCTGTTGTGTGGCACTGTACAAAAAACACATAGGTTTGTCATCTGTGTTAAAGCACTATACATACATTTATTGCAAAATACATATTTGGAAAAAATAACTCTTTAGCATTAACACTGCTGAGCTCCTTCTAAGGAGAGCATGGTTCTGATATGGTCTTAGAGCTATAAATACATTCTACACAGTGGAACAATGTGTGAAAATGCTAAAAGCTAAAAGCCCATCTTGCTAAACCCAAACTCAATTTCTATCCAGTGATAGAGTGGAAAAATACTCCTTGATGAATATTAACTCAAGTCTGTGAATCCCTATTCCTTTATTTTTCCCTTTCCCGTAGAATCACCCTATTTTTTTTTTTTAATTGTTGTTGTCTTTTTTAAATTTGGAGATGTGCCCAAAATACCTATTTCCAAAGAGATGGTGTAGATCTTTCCCCGGAGTCCTTTGGTTATGTACTCATAGCAGCTGTTTTCATCTTGTTTGTTCTCAGCTGAAAACAAAACAATACAATGTACTTTTGTTATGAATGTTTCCAAATACAGTACATGTTAATATGCCCTGTCTTACTTGCCTTTTCATGATGTTTCTTCAAGATATTTTAAATTAATAAAATACTTGAGCTAGAACAAGGTTTTTAGAAGGGATGGTGAGTGGATTATAGGTGTGAGAAGGCCTTTAATTTAGGTTGGTTAGAAAGACATATGATTTTCCAGATGCCTCATTGCTGGTGATTAAATGAGATTTAATCTGTTTCTATATGACGGAAAATAAAAGGGAAATACATGTATTTATTGATGACACTAATATGACCCCTTCGACAGCAAACAAGAAAATGAGATTTTTATGAGCTGTTCTGAAACCTTTTCATAATATCTTATTGTAACCTAGTTTTGAGAGCCTTGAAAAGATTCCTGCATACCAAATTTTATGACTTCCTGAATGTTTGAAACTAAGTTGTTCATGTTTACTGAAGTTGATCTGAACATGAGCTTTATAATATAATTTAAATCATGCTGAGAGTAGTCTTAAGTTGAAAATTGAGACCAGGAATGCAGAAAGTAAAAAGTAAAACAGTCCAAGTAAATGGTTATTCCAGAAACTGTGGGAGGCAGTCATAGCAACCAGCCAAATTTGTTTGCAGTCAGCTGTACCAAATATATTAAAAATAATTAATATGATGACTATTGGATGAAGGCACAGTCAGGCCTGAGCTCACAGTCTGACTGCAGTAAAAAAAAAACAAACAAGCGTTTTCAGGGAGGACACCTTTAGAAAGAAGGCTAAATAATAGAAGCTTTTCAATAGGTCAAGTAAAAATGAACATTAGTGGAGTATTTTTTTTTTTTTTTCTGTATGTGATGCCTGTATTCTTAGCTTCAACTTTGTGGAATAGTTTTCTGCAAGAAAGCTTACCACATGAATTTCTAGTTGCATAGACTAGTGGTCTGTAATGTGGTGTATTTTTGAAGGAGCTCTTCCTATTTCTGTCAGGCCAGCATTGTGAATTGGCATCTTTAAGATGTCACATTGAGACAGAAATGTGCATGTGTTTAGGGACATGGTTTAGTGGTAGATTTGGCAGCGATGGGTTGGTGATCGAACCTGATGATCTCAGAGGTCTCTTCTAACCTAAATGATTCTGTGATTCTGTGTTATGTTTTCATTTAGTCTTTGGGAAAACATGGAACTGAAAAAGAATTTTGGGGTCCAGTGATTTTGTTAAATACAGTTCTGAGAACATTAGGGTTTGTGTTTTAAATTAAATGAAGCACTGTGCTACCAGTCTGCCTGCAAATTGCATAGTTCTGAAGAAATCAAAGGTTTACAGTTGTTCATTCAACAGACTCCAGCTCGGGGAGGGGTCTGAAACTCAAGAGTATTGCATCTAGATGTTTATCATTAACAATAAAAATCATGTTTTCAGCTAATCAAAAAAAAAATAGAATGCAGAAAAGAGAACTTTTCTTTACATGGTTGTTTGAACGAACATAGATTTTTAAATTTATAAATGTTTAGAAAGTGGTTTACAGAAAGCAGGCAGTGTGTTTACTGCCTTCAGCAAAGATGACCATTTGCTTATTTTCAGTGATTTTTTTCTTATTCTCTTGCCAGGTGTGCATGGTAAAATGTTTGCATTTGCAGTTGTGAACATTTTTAAATAGTATACATGGCACCTTGCATGTTTTTCAAAAATTTGGAGATAATTGCAGCATAAGAAGATGGAGTGGATCGTGTGGATGGGCATTGCAAGCATCTTAGGTGTTATTTAGAAATCTGTAGGATTCCATCTGGTAACTTACCAAATGATTAGGGACTCTTTTTTCCTAATGCTTGTATAGTAATGTGAAATTTGTTATTGTGGCATATTTAGTGATGTCCTGCTTGATATTGAGGTAAAACCCCCCTGTGCAGTAGCAGTGAATGTCAGGTATTTCATCTTACTGTGAAGATATTTTATAGAATCATTGAATAACTTGAGTTGGAAGGGACCCACAGAGAGGATCATTGAGTCCAGTTCCTGGGTCTGCACAGGACCACCCCAAAATCGAAGTATGCCTGAGGGCATTGTCCAAAGGTTTCTTGAACTCTGGCAGGCTCGGTGCTGTGACCACTGCCCTGGGGAGCCTGTCCCAGTGCCCAACCACCGTCTGGGTGCAGAACCTTTCCCTAACACCCAGTCTGACCCTCCCTTGTCCCAGCTCCATGCCGTTCCTCGGGTCCTGTCGCTGTCCCCGGAGAGCAGAGCTCAGCACCTGCCCCTCCGCTCCCCTCGTGAGGGAGCTGCAGGCCGCCATGAGGCCTCCCCTCAGCCTGCTCTGCTCTGGGCTGAACAAACCAAAGGACCTCAGCTGCTCCTCACACATCTTCAGATCTCCAGAGCCTTCACTGTCTTTTTAGCCCTCCTTTAGACGTTCTCTAATAGTTTTGTGTCCTTTCTATACCGTGGTGCCCAAAACTGCATACATTGCTCGAGGTAAGGCCACACCAGCACAAAGCAGAGGCAGGGACAATGATTTCTCCTGACTGGCTAGCAGTCATGCTTGATGTAGCCCAGGAACACTTGACTTAGTTCAGTGACACCTTGTGTGTTAATTCTCAAGAAGATAATTCTTAGTGTGTGCTTTGTATATGCATATATGTTTTAGGTAGTGGGTGACCAAATATTAAGGGTGTTGTAGTAAAATGGAAAGATATCTTGCCATGGATTACGAAGCATGAATTTGAACGTCATTCTAGGTTCATGCCAAAATCCATCTATGCTTAAATAAGAAGTGAGTTGCCACTTAATTATTTGGCCTGGGAAATTAAAGGTGACTACGTGTTGTGGTTTGGCTCTGGCAGGCAGCTGAATGCCACCCAGCTGCTCGCTCACTCTCCCTAGGTGGGCTGGAGGAGAGAATTGGAAAGGTAAAAGTGCAAGAACTCACAAGTTGAGATAAAGACAGTTCACTAGCTAAAGCAGAAGCCATGTACGTTAGCAAAGCAAAACCAAGAATTCATTCATCAGCAGACAGGTGTTCAGCCACTGACAGAAAAACAGGGCTCGTCATGAGTACCGGTTTCTCGGGAAGACAAATACCATCACTCCCAACGTCCTCTCCTTCCTCCTTGTTTCCCCCAGCTTTTATTGTTGAACATGGTGTCATATGGCATAGGACGTCCCTTTGGTCAGCCTGGGCCATTTGTCCTGGTTCTGTTCCCTCTCAGCTCCCTGTGCACCCCCAAACTCCTTCCTGGCAGGGCAGCATGAGAAGCTGAAAAGTCCTTGGCTCTGTGTAAGCACTGTTCTGTAACAACTGAAAACTGTGTTATCACCACTATTTTCATAAAAAATCCAAAACACAGCATTGTGTGAGCCTCTACAAAGAAAATTAGCTGTGTCTCAGCCAAAATCATGACACTGTGTGTCTGGTGACATTACTCCCTAAGTAAATAAATAGAAACTCCAACTTACCTCCATTGGTTACAGAAACTATAGGAGTATCTTGGTCAGGGTGGCCAAAAGTGCCTCAGAACCAGACAGATGCTAGGCCAGAATGGTCTTCTGAACTACAACAGGAAACCTCAGCTTCTGTGGATATGCCCCTTAATTCAGAGGAATTAGGGATAAGGTCCTGTGTCTTGATTAAATACAAAAACAACAAAAGAGCGTGATATCATCTATTGGTGGCTAGGCTTTTGAGGTCTATTCCTAGTTCCTTCACTGATTTCTCTTGTTGACAATAGGCACATCACATAATCTTTGTACTTCTTTGTTGATCTATGAAGATGACTGAATCCTGTATTATATAAGGGTGGTCTCATGAGACTTAAGAGCATTTTTAGTTTGGTAGTCTTAGAAAACCAATTAAAAAAACTTCTGGGCTTGAGTTCAGGCCTCATTAAAACAGTTTTAAAATCATTTCTGGATTGACCACTGTAGCTTGAGGATGCTAAGGAATGCATCTCAAGCTAACTGGATATTTGTTATTAATTGAAAATTTGAGTTAAAGCTAACTGTATAGAAACTGGGAAAATGACATTAAAACATGGAATTATTCATGTAGACAGGTGGCAGGTTCAAATGTCACAATTTTTAAAAACAAATATGTTTACCAGTATTATAGGATTGATCCTACTTCACTGAATTTTCAGGGAGCCTCAGTCCTGTAAAAATGTTTTGCTTCTATTTGAAATGTTTTATAACTATTTATGAAAGACTAAAAATATTCAGATATATGGGGAAAATGCAGTAAGTTGCTTGCAGTAAGTTCCTTAAAGCATTTTCTACTTCAGTTTGTGATATACAAAAGCATTTTTCCACTTCCTCCCTTGGAAAGATACCCTCCATTTTTCAACGATTTCCTGCCATCAATAGTTGTGGTAGGCAGGTTGTCCTGAAGATTCTTGGAGTGGTTCAGTGACTGAAAAGGAGTCCCTGGGGACTCCTTCAGACTGGAAGTTTTGTGGCAGAATGAATCGTGTTTACTTTTCCAGGTCTCATGTGGAGTAAATGGTAAGAATATGTGTGTGAATCCTTGTAAAAGAGGGTTCTATGAGATAAAGAAGGTCAAGAAACCTCAGCTTATTCGATATGGGAGTTTGTTTGTCATGCTCCAGAAAGCTACTTGCTGAGTCCTAGTTCTGTGGGGCAAAGAGCTCAATTAGTAGTATCTTTAAGTTTCTTGAGGAGGTTGACACTGTCTTCCTTTTTTCTTCTCTTGCTGTTTTAGCTAGTGCAACTGCCAGGGCTGGGGGGAGATACTGAAGCTACACAGTACATTTCTCATGTTTTCCAGTGTCACTGATTGAGGATGTAGGAGGGAAAATTCCTTGTTGCTGTGGCTAGTAGAATCACGTTGGCTTATAGTGCAACATCTATCTTAGTGACAGGCATCTTTGATCCTGTCTTCTTGGAGGTCTAAACAGATTTACAGGTAGAGCCATGTGAAAGCATTTTTGATTGTATTTGTTGATGTATCTTCTAATTAAGTTGATTTTCTTGTTTGATAATCACAACACAAGGCAGAAGTATGACTGAGCAGGCTGTTACTGGAGAGAGCATTCTTTGGGACATATTCCAAACTTCATTTCAATACATTAATAGTTCAACTTGGGCGATATTTAGGTATGCTTTTCAGTCTGAGGGATACATTTGCAAAGCAAACAGACTAGCTCTTGTTTGTTGTTGTTGTTTTTAATTTTTTATTTTTTTAAAAAAGAAGATATTGATAAAGTTTGAAATTCCTTGCCATCGTGCTCAAAGACACATCTAGGAAACTCACTCATTCACCCAACCAGTGAAGAAAGAATGGTAAATGTCTAGGCCATGTTAAGTATGGTATTTTGACTGTGTTTTTCATGTCTTTTCTTCCTCACATCTGTGTATTTAATGCAGCATTATTTTTTTATGAGGTGGAAAAAAGCAATAGGAAGTATAGCAAGTTTTCAAGGAATTTATTGTATTCTTACATCAATAGTTTCCTTATGTGTTAAGTCTTTGCTTTGTGTTTGATATTTCTTTGTGGATTGGTAGAGAATAAGAAGGTACAACTGAGATGATTGTGTATCACTGAAGTGAGTATAAATTATCATTACATAATTTAAGGATCAAACAAATGAAGAAGAAAAATGGATGAAAAGGGAAGTAGTGCAATGTATGGTTTTTTTTTTAAAGGATCTTGATTCCATTTCTAATCCAAGTCAAGATATGATGGAAACTGTTACAGGATTTGCGTGATGGGCCTCGCTAACCCAATTTTTGAGTAGCTTTAGCTAAATCACAAAGCCATTAACTTGACTTTAATTGCTCACAGATGTTAATCTTCACTGTAAACTATTTTCACTCAGACAATGTGAGGTTCTGCTCTGTGGTTATTTAGATCTGGGTGATTATTGCAGTATAATCAATGCAGCACTTCTGTAAGGCTTTGGTGGGAAGGAGAGCTGTTCAGATATGTATCACTAACATGTCTTTTTGTGTGAAGTTGGGTTTTGCTTTTATGATTTACAGTCATTCTGCTCAAGTTCCTGATGGAAACAACAGTTCCAGCAATGAGCAGATATTATTTCTCAATGGAGTAGTCAAAGAATGACAGAATGGCTGAGGCTGGAAGGGACCTCTGGAGTTTATCTGGTCCAACCTCCTTGCTCAGGTAGGGCTACCTAGCTCTGGTTGGCCAGGACCATGTCTAGGTGGCTCTTGAGTATCTCTTTCAAAGGATGGAGACTCCACTGCCTCTCTGTGCAAAGTGTTCCAGTGCTTAGTGTTATATAATATTATTTGCAGGTGCATTTAAATACATAGGTTTGACACTTTTTACTCTGGTTAATCTGTATTTGAAAGTAAAATAACTTTTAAAGTTCAAAATCTTGGCACCTTTTCATGATATGTCCCTTTTAAGATAAATGTCTTTGGAAGAATAGTAATACATTTTGAAGACTTTTATTTGTTTGGAGAACTACAGTAGGTTTTTTGTTTGTTTGTTTGTTTTGTTTTAATCTGAGAACAACATGCTGTCACCAGCTCCCATGGTAATGGAATACAGTTTTAGTTTCTAATGGTATCTTTAAAGTTTAGGCAATTTAAGCAGTCATACTGAAGGAATATGATATCGCACCCATTAGAAATAAATAGAGCAAGAATTTGAGCAATTTAAATACAAAGCCATGACGACAATCTAATTTTGATCTTGCATAGCTGAAATCCCCAGCTCTTAGAAAATATCTACTCTGGACACTTCTTGTTGACAGATGAAAATATGTTCCTTATATAAATAAGTCATATGGAATTTGTGTGACTCCATGACCTTTTTTCATGGCTCTCTATCTTTTGTATCAGATTTAAACGATGTGCTATTTAAAACAAAACCAGCAAGCCACTGGCAAAGAGGCAGCTCTGTTGTTTCAGCAGTATTTATTTTTGTTTAAAGGGCAAATAATGACTTAGAAATAGTAACCTAATTTTAACTATTATTTTCATGTTGTCAGCGTAAGCTGGAATTTTGTCACAGTCATAAAAATTCTATGGATTTATAATGACACCCAAAAGCCTCTGGTAAGAAGATGACATATATGTGCAATTCTTTCTTTAAAATGGTGGCTAGCAGGGAAATACCAGAAAATTTGCTTGATCTGGTGTTAAAACTATCAGTAAATATTAATTGGGGAGGTGGGTTCTACTACTACTGAAGTTCTGGAGTGGAAACAATGGGAATACTCATTAGTTAAAGCTGTCACACTTAATATCTGCCTTCAGTTCTACAGGGCAGTTCTTTAAAGTGGCTGTTTCACTTAGTGAACAAAACCTGAGCATGTTTGTTTCCCAGGCTAAACAATTTACAGCCCTTCACCTGTGTAGTATGTTAATTTGTTGTTACTGAAATCATCTCCTATTCTGATACAATTTTGGCCAAGCATAATTTAAAACTGACCAACTGTTCACTGAGGTTACGTATTTATATGTCCTTTGGATAGGTATATATGAAGGATGCGCAAGTGAGCTGTAAAACAAGATATATGGGATAGATTAATGCAGTTATATTGTTCATTGTTCTGATGATAGCTCTCAGGAAGTCCTGGGGGAAACACCAAAAAAAACCCCCTCAAACTTCAAGACTTGAAAGGGAAACAAGTAATATAGTTTTTAAAACTGCTTTATAAGTTTCTGGGACATTTAGGATTGGTGTGGGACAGATACGTTAGAAGCAAAGTTATCAATAGTGAAACCATATTTGCTGAATTTGGAATTTGGAAGAAGAAAAGTTGCATTTGGTGATAAACATCTAGTGATGGAATAGAGGGATAGGAATGGAGAGAGAATTGATAATTCAAGTTTGGGTTTGTAAGTTGCTTGAACAATTGGTAATTTTACAGAAAAAGGAAGCTGCAAATAAACAGAAGTTGAGTTCAGATTTAGACATACTCTGTTTGCAGTTAAGATTGAGATTTTTCTGGAGACGTGAGACTAGGTAGAAAGAGTTGGATGTAGGATTTGGCAGTAAAGGGCGAATAGGATCTGCTAGAGAAAGAACATAACGAGCAAAGAACAAGCCAGTCTAGAAGATCATAGAGTCATAGAATGGCTTGGGTTGGAAGGGACTTTAATCTAGTCCAAGTCCCCTGCTACCCACTAGACCAGGTTTCCAGGTTTCCCAAGTCCCATCCAACTTGGCCTTGAACACTTCCAGGCATGGGGCATCCACAGCTTCTCCGAGCAATCTGTTCCAGTGCTTCATCACCCTCTAAGTGAAGAATTTCTTCCTAACATCTAATCTCGATCTCCCCTTTTAGTTCAGAGTTCGCCATTGTCCTATCACTATTTGCCTGTGTGAAAGGTTTTTTCTTTTATAAGCCCCTTTAAGTACTGAAAGGCCTCAATGAGGTCTCCCGGAAACTTCTCCAGGCTGAACAGCCCCAACGCTCTCAGCCTTTCTTCACAGCAGAGGTGCTCCAGCCCTCTGATCATCATGGCTCTCCTTTGGATCAGCCCTAACAGGTCCACAGATCCTGTGCTGGGGGGCCCAGACCTAAATGCAATGCTCCAAGTTGGGCTGAGGAGGGACAATTCCCTTCCTTGACCTGCTGGCCATGCCTCTGCTGATGAAGCCCAGGATGCAGTTGGCCTTCTGGGCTGCAAGCGTGCACTGCTGTCTCATGTTGAGCTTTTTGTCCACCAGAACTCCCAAGTCTTTCTCTGCAGGGCTGCTCTCAATGAGTTTTTCTCCCAGTCTTTACTTATGTCTGGTGTTGCCCCGACCCAGGCGCAGCACCTTGCACTTGGGCTTATTGAACCTCATTAGGTTCTTGTGAGCCCACTTCTCAAGCTTGTCCAGGACTTGGAGGCAGGTAGGTTTATAACCTTAATTTGTAGGAAAGTTGTCAGTGACAGACTGAATGACAAAAGACAGGGAAGTATGAGAAGAATTAGGTATACTGGAGGAGTAAAATGCCGACATCAGAACGTGTAAAGAAGAACTCTGAAAGGAAATCTGGAGAAGGGATGATAGGATTTGAATGGGAAAGGACCTCTCAGATCATGTCACTTTCTGGCAAGATAGTAAACAGAGGTGGACTTAACAAAACAAAGTGGGAGGAAAGAACATGAGCAAAGTGATCATACTGCCAGATGAGTGAGACCCAGGAGTGAGTCATAAAGCAGAGAGGTTTGTTTAGTAGAAGAAAGGCTAAGAAAAGAGACTGGAAACTCAAAGGAAACTGACCCCAGTTGCTGGATTTGAGTCGCTTACATGTTTTAAGGTGGATAAATGCACTTTTATAGAAAAACGTGAATGTGCAGCACAGCTGTGAGTACCTGTTGAAAGCAAGATCATCTTGCTGACACCAGCATACTTTAATGTTTTACTTGTTAGTATGTGTTCAGTAGATATGCTAGATGGTAAATTTTAATTTTGTGTTGATTTTTTTTTTTTTTGGAATGTTTCAGGTTCGAGGCAGTAAAGGTGAAGTCCTTTATGTCCTGGATGCAAGCAATCCACGCCATTCAAACTGGCTGCGTTTTGTCCACGAGGCTCCGTCACAAGAACAGAAGAATCTGGCAGCTATCCAGGTAGATTTGGTGGATTCCTACCATTTGCTTCCTGTGACTAATTTGTGAATTTGATCTCCTATTTGATCTTTGTCTCTTGCAATAAAATTGTAAGAGCTGAGAAACATAGTAGCCATGCTGCTTTCCTTTTCCTACTTTTTTTTTTTTTTTAGAAGTGAGCACTCGTGCTTAAATATTGTATCATAAATATAAGATTGAAAGACTGAAATGACCATCATTAGTTAGAACCTGGTATTCTTTGAAAGATTTGTATTAATTGACTGAGATGGAATTGCACTGAGTAACTTACACAAACTATTTCTCCTGGGTTGTAGTAGAACAGTTTACATTTAGAAGAAAAAATGATTTCCAGTCGATCTTTCACTATGCTAACAGAAGTTTAAATTTCTCACTAGAGCCTTACTCAGTCAAATTAAGCTGTTGCCTGAATGCAGTTTTTTGTCATGGTGGGATTTTAAAATACCAACTATGTAGGTATATACTTGTCTGAATCAAGATTAGTGGTTTAGAGGCCTAGTTGTGTTTCGTGCTGAACTCAGGTATGGACTTAGGAAAGTAGAGTCATGATTTTACTTTATGGTTAGTTCAAAATTTAATAGAACAGTGTGACAAATATGAAAGCAAGCATGGTGCTTAAATTATTCCAGTAGAAAACAGAGAATTGAAGGATCTAATTATCTGATAGGATGATCATACAGTGCTTGAGGATAAGTTAATAAAAAAAGATTTTTCTTTTTCTAATCTTGGCTGCAGATCTGAATTTATCCAACTAATTTTTACATTTTTGTATTTGTCATTTGCAGCATTCTGTGGTAATAAGTTCCACTGTCTTAATTACATATTATGTGAAACATGCTTCTGTTTTTCTTTTAGCAACTTCTTAATTTCACTTGATTCCCCTTAGTCCTTGTGTGACAGTGAATAGTCACGTTCAGTATTTTATGCCATTCTTGATTTTATAGAACTCTATTATATCCGTTCCTTCTTATTTGACAGCTCTTTTCGCAAACTGAGGAGTCATAATTTGTTTAATCTCTTATTTTTGGAAGCTTTCTGTGACTTTGCAGAATGGTAGCAAAGACAGACATATTTTTCTAGTTATAGATACTGTCCTTTTAGAGATTATAAAAGAAATGAACTATCTGCATATTTTTTCAACAGCTCAGTAAAATAATTTCTAGTCCCATATATGCAAGAATTACGTAGCTGTGTTATTTTTTTCTCAAAATATGCATTTGCCAAAAAAAAAAAAGCTGTTTCAGGTTAACGCAAGCTATTTATTAATGTAATCCAAATCTGCATTTATTTATTTATTAATGTTATGAAGGGGAAACATTAGGAAGATAGTAAAAGGATAAATACTAGTCAGCACTTCTTAAAGTTATTACTTTGCTTTTTCATATTGAAATGACTTTTTTTCTAGGATTTTCCTGCAGATCCTTGAAAAAAAGATTTAAAAAACAGTTTTGTTTGAAGTCTAACAAAAATATTTTACGATGTTTCTCTCTGTTGAGAAACAAAGTTTAAACAATGTTTACTTCTCTTTGCTGAGAAGAGAAATGTTTAAAATGTACTTGATTAAAAAAAAGTTAGTGAAGATCCAGCATGTAGTTATGTGGAAGGTGCACACTGATGGCTGTCAACACTGGTAATTTCAATTTCTGTGTTGATGACTTGTCGGCTCCTTAAATCTCATATTCGCCAGAGGGGCTGTTTGCTTATTGGGATTTTAAGCAAGCACTGTTTACTGCTTCCAAATACCCTTGTATACCTTGTTTTGGCCTCTCTCTTCATGTCCCAGTTGTGTTCCTTTCTGTGACTTTCATTCTACAGTTGTTCTCCATCTGTTCTCCCTAACACTTATTCCTTTATCAAGGTAGTTGAATGCTACTGTTAGCAGTGGCATCGTGTTGGCAAACCTGACTGGTTATCTGTCTGCCTTCACTTGATTTGGCCTCCTACTTTCCAAAGCTCTAGTTTTACTAAATGCCAATTCATGGTGTACATCTGAAGCTTTATTCCAGGTGATCTCATGTGCAACTGAAATTTCAAGAATGACATCCATAGAAACCAGAGATCTACTTCTGTCTTCCAGACCAACCAATTTCTCTCCAAATAAAGATCTTCACCAGTCTCTGGTGTTCCATCAAATATTGATGGATGAATGTGATTGCAATTTTGCTGCTGGTGTTGTTTCTTTGGACCTTGTTGCTGATCCTGTCTTAGGTCAGTGTGGACAGCTTTATCATCAGCTTATCCTGTTGGCCTCTATTCTGTCATCTTTTTTGTGATCTCTTCAGATCTTTACATCCAGGCTACAGTTTAATTTAAAGTAACATAGGAAAGAGTGTTCACTATTCATCCATGCAGCAAAAATTTGTCAGCCTTGACCAAATGACTGTTCCGTTGTGCTTTTCCATGATGTCTGTGACAAGTCAGTGGTTAATTTAGTATGACCATTGCCTGTACAACTACTTCTTTATATTTTTCAGCCTTTGTCTTTCTGTTATATCAAAGCTTTACAGATGAAGATCTTTCAAATGATTTGTCGTTCTTATAGAACTAAATTTGCAAGGTCTTCCTCATCCATGGCTGTCAGTCCTAGGCATTAGTCAAATATATGTTATAATGAGTGAATAGGCATTGTGATAACAAATTGCAGTCAATGTTGGCAAATGCAAAGTAAGGTTCACAAGAGGGAGCAATGTGAACAAGTAATGTTCGTTATTACTTTTAAAATAAAACACTCAGTAAAATAACCTGAATTTCTGAATAAAAGCCTTAATAGAATGTCACATCCAGTGCATACCAGGGGGTTTTTGGTAGTGAAAATGATTCTTTAAATAAAGAAATAAAAACAGACTATTACGTTGGATTGCATAGTGCTATATCTCGCTTAGTATGTGTTTGGTGCTTTTTGCATGTCTTTTTAAAGGATCATACTGGAGTTACAAGATGACTTAAAAAGAAAAAAGGTGCCAAGAGTATTAAAGTCCTATAAAAACTTCCACAGAAAAACATATGGAAAAGTTGAGAGGAGGAAAAAGAATAAACATCAATATATATAAAGTGATGAAAAGCATCATGGAGGCAAATTTATGAATGCAAACTAAAATTATCTCATTATTTTTAAAGTACTGTCGATAATCAGCTGACAATATAACTTGTGCATTCTCTGTGGGTGACCTTGAAATTGTGTGTGTATATGTACACATATGTATTTAATTACACATAACGTGAATAGGTATTACTTGTATTGAATAATGCTAAAGATGCACGTATTTCTTTTCAGGTTTTGGTTTCGCTTTGGTAGATGGAGGTGCAAATCCCAAAGCTCTGCAATTCCTTCAGGCAAAAAAAAAAAGAAGCCTACAAATCCTTCAGAATTTTGCTTCCATGATAGCATTCTTTATGATAGGCAGATTTAAGGCTGCTTGTTTCAGTAATACTTTGCTTTATGAAATCAGTAGCCAAAATGATACTGGAGTATTTCCAGTAATAGTATCCTTTAATTTGAATTGTGAGTTGCCTGCTTGCCACAAGGATGATGAAATTACGTTTTACAAAGAGGAAAGAGTTGTAAGTTACATGTATAAAGTTGCTTTAGCTTCATTACAATTTTGTGGCTGCAAAAAAAAAAAACAACACAAATTGCATTGCTGAAAAAATACCTAAGATAATTAAAAGATGAAAAGAATTCAAAATACAGATCACTGTGTCAAACAAAATCCTAATCTTAGACCAACTGAATGATCATGCATTATATAATTAAGTAGAATATATCTGCATAGTTTTAGAATACTAACTCTGAAGAGTAAATAGAATACTTAGAGATGGCTAGAGAGTGTGTTCTAACGAGCACATTATAATTACCCTTACGAAACACAAAATTCTTCTAGACACTTTTATTTTGTGAAGACTTTTTATGAGCTTGGTTGGAATTTTTAAACAAGCATTTGATTTTTCTCTCTCAGTTGTTCTGCTTACTCTTTAAAGTAAAGTTTTACTACTGAATCTTGCAAGTTAATGTTTAAAAATATTTGACCAATGTTTATGATACTAGCCTGTAAAATGTGGAAAATAAAGGTTGTGTGCTTCACAGTTGCCTTTTTAAAATTTTCTGAGAGACTTTGTATGAACTGGGGAAAAAAAAAAAGTGAATAAAAAGTGAATGGAAGCCAAATGATTCTTTTTTTTTTTTTTTTTTTTTCTTTTTCTTTTCCCTCACTGCTGCTGATTTCCGCTATT
Source organism: Nettapus auritus (assembly GCA_011076525.1). Taxonomy (NCBI): domain Eukaryota; kingdom Metazoa; phylum Chordata; class Aves; order Anseriformes; family Anatidae; genus Nettapus; species Nettapus auritus. The sequence continues at coordinate 64,410,031 of CM021768.1, forward strand.
TCTGTTTCTCCCTATTTTTCTTTCTGGTTTCCAAATACTCCAACAGGAGATTTTTTTCTGGTCAACTGTGAGAATGCTTTCTAGTCTGATTGTTTCACTCCAGTAGTGATAGCCATTGTAATCTCATGTCGAAAATGAAGTGATCAGCTCACTGTTTGCTGCCTAGTGCTTGATATTTAGTTTAAAGGAAAATGAAGTGGATGCATGTGCCTCAGTAAACCACATCCTGGGGTTGACTGGAAAATATGATTAGCTCATTATAGGTTAATTGTATACAATGATCAAATTTAGACCCTGCACAAAATGCTTCCTGTGGTGAAAAGACAACACAGAGGGCCTGGGAATTATTATTATTATTTTTTTTTTTTTCCTGTAATGCAATGCTTTCTTACTAAAATCCTAGCTCTGGTAAGAGCTTTTGGTGGTACTGTGGGGTGCATGCTGGTCTCTGGAGTTCTGTCACAGCTTAAGGGTAGAGCTCTGATGTCTGGGTGTTCTTTGACTTGGAACACACAGCAAGTATTTTTAACAACTGTTGTGTAAGTAGTGCCAATGTGTGACTGCTGGAAAAGAACGGAGAGGTTGGAGGGTAGCAGCATATGTACCATTTGTTTTTCTCAGCATTTTGCAGTTGAACTGCTGCAGGGTTCTCTAACTTATTTCAAGTAGTAATTGAATGAGTTAATCCTCTGTTATGTTTAAAGTAGCTTTAGGATTACAACTTTTGCATTAACAGAAACTGTATGAATTCTAATCTATTTTGCCCCGGGCTATTCTTATCTATTTGCTTATGAACATGACTTGTTATATGGAGCAAAAATGCATTGTAATTATCATAATCAAAGGGAAATGGTTCCTATAAAAAATTCTGCAGTTTTGTTTTTTTTTCAGTTTTTAGAGTGATAGAGTATTATATTTTCTACATTCTTCTATCCAGAATGTATGCTCTTATCTGTTTGTCTGTTGTTATTTTATTAAACACTCTCTGCTGGAGATGACTATGCAAAAAAGGTCCTGTTGTTGTTAATGTGAAAACTGTTTTATAAACAGAATCGCAGCCAGCTAGAGCTTTAAATTCAAATATTTCATGAGCAAGCAGGCACTGAGATGGTCTGTTGTAGCTCAGAAAACCATGAGCTAGAATAATGATAAGCAAAAACTAATGCGAAGAAGGATATTTACTGTGAAGTGGTAGAGTGGTTTAAAATCATATTTCACAAGTGTGACAGAGGACTATTAGTATGTGAGAGACAGCGCTATAATAAGTGTAGTAAAACCATACTATCCAAAGGCAAGAGCGAGAGAAAATGCAAGGAAAGCAAGGACGAACTGTTTTGTGAGCACCTGAAATTCACTTTGAGTATTACAGAGGAATTATTAATTTGTTATGCAATGTAAGAAGTAAAATGAACATAGTGGTTGGCTTCCCATATGCTCAGTGGGGAGAATTTGAAAGTCTGCTTGATTCTTGAATTTTTTTCTTCTTCCAACAACAACAACAACATTTTGATTCCAGGGTAATAGGCGTTTATCTGCTCTTGAGTACGCACTGTCGCTGTTCAGATACTGTTACTGAAGTGAGATGATCCTTTCCATATACTCGGTGCTGGTGAGGTCACATCTGGAGTCATGTGTCCAGTTCTGGGCCTGTTGCTCTGAGAGACACCTTGCTCCTGGAGACAGTCCAGCGAAGGGCCACAGAGGTGATGAAGGGACTGGAGGCTCAGGGGGGATCTTACCTATGTATGCAAATACCTGAAGGGAGGGTGCAAGGAAGATGGAGCCAGACTCTTCAGTGTTGCCCCATGACAGGACAAGAGGCAGTGGGCACAAAATGAAACACATAAGGTTTCCTCCAAACTTCAGGAAACACTTTTTTTTTATTATTATTTTTATTTTTTTCTTACTGGCACAGTTTGCCTAGAGAGGTTGTGGATTCTCCTGTCTCTGTTGGAGATCTTGAGAAGCTACAGTGCTGGCTAACTCTCTCTAGGTGTCCCTACTTGTGCAGATGTTATTCTGATTCTTTCCTGGCATGGCATGCCCTTTTTGAACTTTCCTATGTCTGGGCTTGTGGCTTTGCCTTCCCCTGCCACCCTCCCTAAGGAATCACCTCCACACGTTCCCTGGCATGGAGTTTCTACCCTCACAGACCTTGTCTAGTACTCTGGCAAGCAGGAAACCTTGGAGCTGCAGGCAAAGATCAAGGAAAAGGGAGCATGGTTGTCTGGAGAGCTACCAAAAGTGAACTGGCAGAACTGGTAGGCTGAAGAGCTTCCTTGCTGCTGGGAAATGGGGTGTGGAGAGAAGCCAGCTAATGCTGCTTTAAGAGCAGTGATTGCGGGGACATGGGGGAACTTGGTAAAGATAATGAAGGTTTGGGTTGGAGCCAGGTGATCAAGCCCTGGAGAATGGAGAGGCTCCATTCTTGCTCGGGCAGTACAAGACTATTTGCTTCCTCCTCCTCCTGTATTTTCAGCTTTCATGAGTGATCATGATCTGCATTGGATGAAAAAGTAGGATGGGGCTGTCAGTGTTTGTTGGCCCATGTTCGTTACCAGCCTCCTCTGTTACGAAGCCCTCCTCTGTTACGAAGTGCACGTATTCTTAGTAAATGTGAATGTCATTAAAATTATTTGAAAGATGTTTTACTACTTTCACCATGTCTGTGTATGTGTGCATGTAGATAAATGCACTTCATGCAAGTGCTGCTGGTGGGGAGGGAGAGATTTAAATTCCTTTGTTTGTGGTTTCTGGAGAACTCCCATTGCAGCCTGAGGAGATACTACAGTGGAGGTATATCTGTTTTAATTAGCACTAAAAACACCAGACAATTAGCATAGCTGGAAAACCCGAACAAATTAGCTTTGGAGGAGGAATGAGCTTGAGTTGTGTGTTAGTTGTTTGGTATTAAAACTCTTTTCAGTATGAATGCAATCCAGATTACTCAGGCATTGAAAGTCCTTAGTACTTCTTCCATTATTATTATTATTGACCAAAAGTACACAAACAGGACAGAATCAGGAGGACGCCTTTTGACATGAATAGCCCTAAAATACATCCCAGATGCACACTGGGGAGGTGTGGAGAAGGTTGAGAATGCAACAGTACTAAGAAGAGCTTAGTTGTTGGGATTCACGCACTTGGTCTGGGTAATGAGAATCCTTAGTTCTGATTTCTGCACTCCCAGATTGTACCATCTTGTGGTGCTAGATATGTTATGCGTGATCTAATTTAAAAGTGCACCATTTGGTTCTTTAATTAGTAAATTTTTTACCTGGGATACGTGCATTTTTTTCCATTTATTTATTTATTTATTTATTTATTGTAAGCCAGTAATAGATGTGGGCTTCTGCATGCATTTATAAGGTTGTCTTGCTTTTTATGTTTGTCCTGAACCCCTGATATGATGGTGGTTTACCCCAGTCATTTTATCCTGTCTACGTGGAGACTGAATATAGAAAGATTTTCTGCCTTTCCTCACATCAGAGTTGCATGAGATGATTTGAGTTTAGACTGCAGTAAATTAAAGTACTCTGAAACTCTTGACAAAAGCATAAAAAAAACAACTCCTAGATGTACATACACAAAAGTTAGGGTGGCGTGCTGACAGATATCAGGGCTGCACAATCTGTCTTGAAAAAATGCCTAATTTGTTTTGGTTTCAAATGCTGTTGGTGAGACTAGGAACAAAAAGAATAGTGGTGTGTCCTAGAAGGAAGCAGCAGCTACAAGTATGTTGAATTAAATAGGTTTCAGTGTTGTGTGACAATAACTTCTGTAATATATAACAGACCTTCTAAACAAGAGAAATACTAAATCCCTGTTGACAGTTTAAATTAATCTTAGTATATTACAAAAATTAAAAATCATTGTCTTGTCCTTGCGCTACGAAGCTTGTTACAAAATATATGGCTAGAAGTACTGTAAAGAAGCTTCAAATAACTTCCCTGTTTGTTAATCAGATAAGCTTTAAGATCTATGATACAACTTGGAAGTCTTCATTATGTTAACATGCGTCTCCTTTTGGTGTTTTGGGGAGCAACCAAAGCAATTTGTTCAAATAGAGTAAAAAAAGCAGCTCCATATAGCAGCTTGGGAGGGAGACAGCTGTTTTTGTTACAGCTTCTACTCTGACCTGCCTTGGTGACTTTAACATTGTCAAAGGCCAAAATTGTTAGCTTATGTGTCTATTTGGAAACTTTTTTAGTCATTGTGGAGAAGGTTTTGGACCTTGTTATTATGTAGTTTGATCTCATGCAGAATCTGGGCTGGATCCTTGGCCTTCTGTGATTTAAACTAGCAGAGAGTTTTGATCAAGTGGTTTAAAGTGCTTTCAATAGATGTGCCTGCTAACGTAATAGTGAGGATAACTGACCAGGGTTGAAAGTCTGTTGATGAAGAGAGCTGGGAATCCAAAAAACATTAATAATCAGTACGAGAACCTGTTACTGAAAGCTGGATTATAACTCACGCAGCCCATAGATGAGCTTAAGCTTATTGGTTATTTAAATTTCATCATTTTTCTAATAATGAAATGTTGCATTTTCAAACTCGAAAGTTCTTGTCAGGCAGAGTGTGGCAAGAGAAGAGGACTTTAACACCTTTACTTTGGTCTAGGCTACAGTGCATATTGGAAGAGCCTCCTAGGTGAGGTGGGACTTATTTCCAGAATAGAAAGGCACATTGGGAAAGAAATCTAAGAAAGGCTCTTCCAGCTTTGTGCCTCCTGGGGCATGGAGCTAGCCCTTTCGGGGCTAGTATCAGGGTCCCAGACTTGTCTCTAAATTTTACTTTTGACACAGTTATTCATTGCTTCTACTTATGGTTTGCAACAGGAAGGGGAAAATATTTTCTATCTGGCCGTGGACGATATTGAAACAGACACAGAACTTCTGATTGGGTACTTGGACAGTGACATGGAAGAAGAGGAGGAGGAAGAGGAAGAAGTAACTGTTATCCAGGAAGATGAAGACACTGGCAGCAATAAAGAAGTGCAACCAGCTGGTGAAAAGAATGCAGGTGAACAATATATGGCAAATAGTCTAAACTTGAGTGCTTAAAAGTAGAATCGTAAGATCATAGAATAGTTTGGTTTGGAAGGGACCCTTAAAGATCATCTAGTCCAAGCCCCCTTCCATGGGCAGGGACATCTTTCACTAGATCAGGTTGAACAAAGCCCAACCTGGCAAAAACGTGGCAGTTTTTCCAGGAATGGGGCATCCACAACTTCTCTGAGCAACCTGTTCCAGTGCCTCACCACCCTCATAGTCAAGAATTTCTTCCTTATATCTAATCTAAACCTGTCCTCTTTCAGTTTAAAATTGTTTCCCTTGTCTTATCGCTTACTTACCCTTGTAAAAAGCCTTTTCCATGTTCCGTATGAGCCTTATTTAAGTATCGAAAGGCTGCAATGAGGTCTTCCCAGAGCCTTCTCTTCTCCAAGCTAAATAGAGCCAGCTTTCTTAGCCTTTCTTCGAAGAAGAGGTACTCCTCTGACCTGTAGGCCACACTTCTTTTAATGCAGCTCAGGATGCAATTGACTTTCTGAGCTGTAAGCACGCACTGCTGGCTTATGAACAAGTTTTCATCCACCGGTTCTCCCATGTTGTCTCCTCATGGTTGCTCTCAATCCATTTGTCCCCTGGAAGTAATGAGGAAGAAAGACAACACTAACTGTATGGAACTGGGGAACTGGAAGGCTCCCCAGGTTTACTCTGAACTCTTGTATGATTTTAATCTTATTTTGGGTTGGAATTCTTTGCCTAATATGGGGAAGCCAGTCCTCTGAGTTACTGAGAGGATTGAAAGGGTGAACACAGATTTCATGACAAGTTATGATTAATTTTTTGAACTAAAAGAGTTCATCTCACTTGACTATAGCCTTATAAAAGGTAGGTTTACAATCTAAGCAAGAGAGAGAGGTTCCCTGTGTAATAAACTTAGAGAAATAAACCTTTCCATAAGGGAGTTCAGCTGATCCTGAGGTAAGACGTCTAAGAAGGGGTAGGTGACCTGAGCTGCCTGTTGAATTCTCAACATGTTTATGGATAGTAGAGACAACCTGTGTAACCTGCTTAGACTAACAGCCTAAGTCACACCTAATGCTTTGTATCTGTTTTCAGTAATGTTGATTATAATCCTGTCAAGATAGACTATTTGGAAGGAGAAATAGTAGTGCATCTGTCACCATTACTGAGATGGCAGTAAAATTCAGTAATTTTTTAGAAAAAATACTTTTCCCACACCTGTGAGAGAATATGTAAGACCATTATCTGGAAGAGAAAGGTAGCTTATCTGAAGTCTTCCTCTTTGCTTTAAACAGTATTTACTTATAATAGATTTCTGTCTCACGTCCCTGTTCAAAGTGAATCTAGAATCGCTAAATCAGAGAAGTATGTCTGCGCTTTATCTGAGCAGTCTAGAGGGATTCCACTCTCTGCCCCTAGTAGCATTTGAGAACCTGCCTAACAGCAGAAGAATGAACTGGTGTTAGATCTTTATTGTGTAATATGAAGTTTGTAAACCTCAGCTGAAGAGAACAAGATTGCACAAGCATATGTGTGTGCAACATCCACATTGAGAGACAATATCTCTTGTGAATTTCATGATGCCATTTTGCATAATCTGTTTTTGGCAGAGAGTGTCTCTTAAAGTAACCAAAATATTCCCTGAAAACTATTGTTTTTCTGTTTTCTCTTCCAACCATGCAGATACCCTCACCTGTAAAGAGGACCATGCATGTCCAAACTGTGAATCCAGTTTTGCAAGCCAGGAGATTCTAGCTGAACATCTCCAGACATTGCACCAAAAACCCAGTGAGGAAAAGGAATTTAAGTGCCGAAATTGTGGAAAGAAATTCCCTGTTAAACAAGCTCTACAAAGACAGTGAGTAGAAAAAAGAGTGTTTTTCAGGGATCATTTCATTCAGTCATTTATTTCTGCTGGCTTAATCCCAATATAGGTTTTTATTTTTTTTCTACATATTTCTATCCTCACTCTTTTCATATCAATCTCTTGTATTTGTTGGAGACTTCAATTTTAATAAGAAAGTGTCACTAATTTTTAATCTTTCAAAATTACATTCTGTAGGTCAGATTAAAGCTACTGGTTGGTGCAAAACCCATGGTCTCCATCAGTGGACTCTCACAGTTTAGGAGATTCAACTTTTTAACTGGGAGTGTCATTACAGAATTAGACTAAGATTTAGAAAAAGCAAATGATATCTGGAAGGACAGAGAAAGGAAAAGCAGTGCTTTGTGTGGGTTTAATTAAATATTTGGATGGAAAAAAAAAAAAAAAAAAGTACCTGTAGCAGATGGGAGACTTAAAAGTGCACTTTTAAGAGACGTAAAAATGATCTTGTTTACTCTGTCCTTGGGTAGTGTAAATATGCAATTTTGTCTCTGAAGTTGTATACCTCACATTATACTTCTGTACAAATATATAACCCTTTTTTCTTTTGGTATTTATATAAATTTTTGCTTGCAACTAAGTAAATATATTGCTTTTTAGTGTAGGTATTACACTGGTTGCCAAGTATCTAATTATAGATAGTACATTTAATCTAACTCATATCAGAAGGAGACTCATATTGCATACAATGCGATGAATACTGCTCTTGTAAAGAACTGCTGATGTTTCTTATGTCTGAATAATGTTAATGTATCATAAACTGGCAGTTATTTATGAGCCTTGTGTCCTTTCATCGAAATATATAGCAGAGAAATATTTGGTGGAGGTAATTAAATATTTTCTAGTGAACATTCTGTAGTGGAGTTGAATTTGTGTAGTATGGGTAGTTAAGTAAATCTTTGCTTCGTGCGAAGTAAAATTAATCTGTCTGAGGATACAGCACTATGACCTGAACTCTTGCTGTTTTTGTATCTGAATCCCACTAAATTCCAGGAGACTTCACATATTAAATAGATTACTCACATACTTAAATGCTTGTAGTTTGATCTGCAAGTAGTTTGTAGTTTCTAGCTACTGCAATTCTGTAAATTGTAGAATGTTCCACTTATTTTATTTTTATTTTTTTGTTTTACTTTAGTGTACTTCAGTGCACAGAGAACGTCAACCCAGGAGACTCTTCAAGAAGTTTTCAGTGCTCTGTTTGCAATACTTCCTTCAGCTCAGAATCGAGGTTTTGTGTCTGAGTTACTGGACTGCTGTCGTATCATTGCTGGCCTCCCTTTGCATGTTAGCTTTCAAGCTTGTTAGTGTATGTGAATCCTAACAGTGAAAGAAGTCAAATGCTTTCATTCTTATTTGCTGTAAGTAATGCATGAGGTGGCCTTGGAACTCTGCAGTGCAGCATGTGTTAAGCTCAGAGTACTTGCTGTGTGTCTGGTTTCTGCAGATACTGCTTCATGTGTTGCTTTTCTTTGCTGGTTATCCCATATAGTTACGAACAGCACAAGGAGGCATGCAGAGGGGATGCCAGATTCATATGCAAGGCAGATGGTTGCGGGAAGAAGTTCAAGAGTAAGGATGCCCTGAAAAAACATAAAGAAAATGTTCACAGTGGTAAGAAACAGTTTAATGTTTTGGAGAAAAAAAGCAAGCAAACAAACAAAAACCAACACCTCTAACATCTCCTAGCCTTAAATATGCAAATCAGAGTAAACATTGTCTTTTGGTTTCTTTTTTAATGGATTCATTTGTACCAAATAGAAAATTAAGTAGTAACTAATTGCAAGGGTAAGTATTCCTCCTCCCCTAGGGAGAAATTACTGTATACCAGATGAATCAGTCTTTTGCAGAAAATGCAGTAGGAATCTGGGGAAGTTTAAACTAGGCAAATAAGAGATAAAGCAAAACAATTAGTTAGTGAGGAAAATCAACCACTGGCACAAACAGCTGCAGGAAGTGGTGAGTTCTTGATCTTTTGGTATTTTTGGGATACAATGGGATGTCTTTCTGGAAGACATGCTTCACAAATGATTAGGCTTGATGAGGGTATTGCAGGAAATTCTATAGCCTCTGTTGTGCAGGAAGCCAGATCAGACAATCCACTAGTCCCTTTAGGCCCTAGAGTTTTTATATCTGTGCACTGTGAATCAATAGTTTTCAATCAAACTTCACTCTGTTTTCATGCAAAATGCTTCTCTCAGGTCCACAATGCAGATCACAGTTCTGTCATTCTGCTCTCTCTGCATGTCCCCTCTCAATGTCAGTGGCAGATCAGTATGTATGGCTACAGCAGAATACCAGAGTGCAAAGAAAACAGTCTTCAGCTGATGAGAACACTGAGATGCTTTGTAAGATTTTCATTCCATGAAATCTTTCTTCTGCCAAACTCTTTACAGCATACAGAAACCCTTCCATAACAATTTTTATAAAAGATTATCTTTCTTTTTTTGATATCAGTAAGATTATTTTTTCCCAGCCATGAATGTTGTTATGTTTAGGCTCAACTTTGGTCAGTTATGTATAGGTATACAAATTCCACAATTATTCGCTTGTACGACCACTCCAGGCATGACTGAGGTTATATGCCTGATGGTTATTTTTGTTCTGGCTACACAACGAGCAGAGCTTTTATTTTGTCACTTGGAAGTCATAGAAATCGCGACTGGTGTCAACGCAGGAAGGAAAATAACCTACTAATGTTAAGGGACATTTTTTCAGTTCCTTCATGTCTTGCAATACCTGGAGGCAAGGAAAAGTAGAAGGGATTGCTGCATGTGTGGTCCATCATGCAAAGTTATGAACGGAGGCATAGGTATTCACTATCACCTTCCTCACCTCTGGAAGGCTCTTGATAATGCTCTTGTAAGTTAAGGTACTAAGTTTATTCCTGTATTTATATGTATATCAATACATGTCAATACTTACCACAAGTTTTATAATAGCAAATACAGATGTGAGATGAAGTACTTACATATTACTACAAATTTAAGTATTGAACTGATTGACAGGGTACATTGTAGTGAAAAATGTACCTTGTATTATGCTTTCACAGTCTGCTCATTACACATGGGCAGTTTTCTTCATTATCATCTTTCAGTTCTCTGATCCATTGTGATAGTATGACCTAAGCTGGTTGTACTGATTTTACATTCAGTGTCTGTGAAATCCTATATGTTCTTAAAGCCTGCTATTAGATTCTTTTATTTCTTTGTACAAAATGTTCATTGGAAATAAAATTCTTTATTTGAAAATAAAACTGTGGGTAATAAAATGGTCTAGAAATGAGTAACATTCTTTACAAATTCCTCCATTAACAGCAGGCTATGATATATCAACATGAGATGCCTTTATTTTCTAGCTTAGTTGCTTTAGTTTTATCCTGATCAATCATGAACAGAATGGAAACACTGAAGACTAAGACACATTTTGCTAGTCACAAAGGGCTAAGAAATACTAGTGTTTCTAGTTAGGGCCCCCATAGGTCATTTTTGATTATGAGTCATGTCAACACGTTTTAGCAAAATGTTATGTATATAATTTCATTCAATTCTTAAAAAGTAATTTTATTTTAATGATTAAAATAGTAAATAAGTCTTGTTATCAGTCTCATTTGAAAGATGATACTTTTGCAGGAGAAATTACTGTTACGAAAGCATTATGAAACGTTCTTTCTGGAATTGCAGTGCTTGCATTTGTGCACACAGTCTTTGCATCAATGGATGGAAAAAATACCAATTAGGAACATGTGTTACGATTGCAATTAGTCAAAAGACCCAATTTACCTCTTATGTTAGTAAACCAAAGGAGTAAATTATCTGCTCATGACGTGCCAACTAACAAGATGCAGTAAAGCATGGCATGAGTTTTTAAGTGAACCTAGGAAGAACAGATCTGTTGTTCAGGGCAATTCCCAGTATCCTGGGTGATTTCTCCTTTAGAAGTCTCAGGAACCACTCAGTGGTTTCCTTTCAATTATGTTTTTAAGTGAGAATTTGGTGCAGGCAGACTGATGTGCAGCCACAGACAGCAGGTGTGGTTGCCTTGTTTTAATTCATGTACAGAAGGTATGAGGGCAAATTCTTGAGGCATCTGGTAGGTGAGGGCTCTCAAGACCAGCTCTATTAACCATCTTTATTTGACTGTTTTGTCTATGTGTATGCTTTAACAAGTAGTCTAGAGTAGCACTTGTGATCTTACAAGTTTTGGTACTAAAATAGGTAAAAGAGGAGAGGGATTGTCATTATAATTATTTAAGTTTAGTATTTTGGAAGGGAAGACAAAAGTAAGGCCAGGATTAATTTCTTCTTCTTGAAGATTACTCCCAAGTGATAATCTGGAAAAACAAATAATCAGAATCAACATCATATTAATTCTTTAGGACAGCAGGAACAGGAAAGATATACAATGCTGAGAGTGAAAAATTGAGCTGGAAACCATCAATAGGTTTGTTCAGGATCCATAATTTGTCTGTGTTTGAATAAACAGTGCTCTCTTTAGTTCGGATTCCATTCTTTTTAGTGTTCAGTGTAATGTGAACATTTTTTACATAAGCTATGAAATAGCTTGCATAGGTATGTAACTATAAACAAAAAATTAGGTTTGTGGTTTTTGCCTTTTGATAGTTTTGTGGGGTATTAAAATGAATTTCAAATGACAAATAACAGACAAATCCAATTAAGTGCTTTGTCACTTCTTAAAGCAACTGCGAAAAAGGTAGGAAAATATATCTGGTAGTGGACCTGTAGCTTGGTTTGTAATTTACATTATAGACTAGATTTGAATTTGTGATCTGGTGCTAATACACATTGCCTATCTTGTTCAGCTAAAGACCATTAAGGCTATGTTAGTAGAATGCTTAATGCTTTCTGAACAGAGAAAAATTGTTGTTTGGGATCTTTTTTGTCATTGCTGCAATAACTTCTTTCAGGAGTATTTCTGTTAAAGCTATAGTATAAATTTTTTTAAGATATTAGTTGAATTGACTTCTGGAAGAATTCAGCTGTTCAGTTACAAAGTGAATTATTCTTAGCTGTGAATTGTGTTCTTCATATTTGATTGGTTAATGTGTGGTAATATCTATATCAAGTTTTTTTTCTATATTGTTCTAGTTTTCTCGCTTTACATTCCATTAGTAACTGTCTTGTTGGACACCCACAGAGAACTCTTGATACTGAATACTTTCAAGATGTAAAATGTAAAAATCTTATGTAAATGAAATGACCTGTGAAAAGTCACAAACTCAGTAGAAATATTTAGGTTCTTTCTTAGCACTTCCTTTTTAAGATGTTGGTGGTATTTTGTTTTTGTTTCAGGAAATTCTAGGAAGAAGCTGATGTGTTCAGTGTGCAATAAGAAATGTTCCTCGGCAACAAATCTCCAAGAGCATCGAAAGGTCAGTGAGATGAAGGCTAACCCACAGCAGGCTTTGATTTCACTAAGATGTAAGACTGTGGTGCCTAAGTGACTTGAAAGGTGCTGTAATGCAAACCTTTGACTAATCTCTGCTGTAGTTACAAAACCAATTTGCCTTGTTTTGGGTATTTATTTTTGTAATCACAATTGGTTGCACTAAAAATCTTTCTAATGTTGTAGTGGATCCTTTACCAAGTACAGAAAATGTTTTTGCTTGTTTCATTTGTGCTTTCCAATGTTAAGTCAAAGAGGCATGCTGTTCTTTAGCATTCTTAAACATTATAAATGTAAAAGTATGTAACCTAAGATGCACATGGGCCTTAAAATAGGTCCACAAGTCTTTGATTTTTGGGCAAAATGCAGTTAATCTTTCTTATTACCTTGTTGACATAACAGTACGATTGTTACTTGTAATTTAGTTCTGAGGTAGAAAAAAAAAAGTGCTTCCTCAAAAAGTAAATTTGTCATGCTTTTTTGTTTTGTATGTAATTTATTACTAGAACAGGAAGGGTTAACACTTCTAAAAGCCTCTATTGGAAATAAGGGGTTCATATTGAAATACAGATGGACTATGAATATGAGATTCTGAATCCATTATACCCAAAGGAAGTCCCTGCAAGATTAATTTGATAAATCACTAAAACCCAGGAGATTCTGTTTTTACAAAAAGCTACACTGTACTGTTTATCAGATTAACTATAAGTCTTTAATAATGCCCTGGTTATAACCGGAATCCTTTGAGGATATAGATGATATCAATTAAAATACGTTGTTGCAAAGGAAATGATGGGGCCCCTCTTTTCTCCCCTTTCCACCCCAACCCCTTGGCTTGTATTAATACACCCTGCATTTCTTGGCTAACGGGACTAATTTGTTCCTCCTCAGACCAGACTGTGGTATTCCTTGCCACATGTTATTACAGATTTTACATGTCAGTGCACCTTATTGATGGTCCCTGAAAATGTAAAATATCATGGTTTAGCATTTTATGAAAACTTATTTCTTCGAAGTGTAGACACTTTGATACAAGCTAATAAGCTTTTCAAATAGCGTTGATAGTAGGCCAGTTGTGTGTTTACTCATCTTAAGAATAACCATGAAGATTTTATGCATAAAACTTTTTCCTCTTCTTGACTGGCTCCTGTTTTAAGACATACAGAAAATAGATATTCCTGATTCACACATCTCCATCAGGTAGTGAAAGAAATTGCTTGTAAGACTCATTCTTTCTATTATTTGAACTACATTGCTTTTGCACGAAGTGGAGGGAAATCCATCAGCAACATCACCAAAGATAGTTAAGCAAGAAAACCAGTAAGAAAATAATAAGTATAACAGGGAGGAAACAGTTTTTTTTTTTTTTCCACCCATTTCCTGTCAATGTAAGGAAATAAAACTAGGAAATAGAAAGGTAAAGTAAAACAGAAAATAAGCCTGAACAACTGGAAGAGAGCTCTGACAGAGAAATAAGGTAAAGATGATGACTACAGGGGAGGCTGAGATCTGTTTACTGTGTGAAGACACAGTCATTCAGATCACTGTATTTCACATAATTGTTGATTTAAACTTATTTTATCTTTGTGCATTTTCCAGATTGTTTGTCTTAAAGTCTAAAGATAAGCCCTTTCTTTGCCATTCACAATTAAAGTTCATTGTCATCATCTTCTGTCCCTAAATCATAGCCTCTTTTTTTCCGGACTGTTGCTTGTGCTGTCCTAATTTTTGGTGACTTCTCTTTTTTTATCAAAATACATTCAAGGAAATGTTGGGCTGAAACACCCCAGCAGATTTTCATGCCCGTTTCATTCCTATTTGGTAGAGGGGAGCAAGCATGTACCTAAATCATCCTAGGTATGCACTGTCTCAACTCCTAAAGAGTTCCCCTGAAGAAAATTCTATGACCTCCATAGGTATCTTTCTGTATTCTGTTCTTGAAATGTGCTCATTAGTCTAGTGTTGTTTTTTTCTTATGTCTTACTTAAATCTACTTCTTTACTGCAAACTGAGTTAATTATTCTTTGTCTTATCCCAGAGAATGCCAAGAAAAATTCATCACCATCTTCTTTGTAGCAGATCACCACACTGCAAAATTGTTATGAACATCCTTTGTCTTTTCTGAACTGTATAAACGCAATTATCTTAACCTTTCTTCATGCACCTGTTTTCCCAAATTATTTAATTTTTTGTAGGCATTTTTTTTCCTGTCATTTTTTTCCCTTTCACCCGTATGCTTGCTGAAGTCAGCTGCCCAAACAAGCAGAGCCACGATACTTAGCTGAGACCTTAATAGTCCCAAGTAGAGGAGAGTGATTTGGGGACTGTGCTTTTTAACAGCAGAATCAAATTCATTATTCATATTTTGTTTGGAATTCATTATTATTCTCTGTAATGGTCCTATTCATTTATTTGATTTCTCCATCCTACATATAGAGTGGTTTTTGAGCTTCATTTACTGTGTGGAAGTAATTTTGCATTCTGTTTTTGTATTCATTAGGGATTACGGTTCTACCCAAAATAGTGTCATCAACATTTTTACTTCATATTCCAAATATATTTATATTTATATTCCCAAATTACTTATGCTAATACAGCCCTCATCCTGCACAATGCTTACAAATCTTCAACAACAGCTATGGTGTTACTATATTCCTGCTTGTTGTAGTAGTGCTCAGTATCTTTTTATTCTCCCATCTGTCTATATTCACCTGTTTTCTTTGTCTTGTCATCCAATTGTAAAGCGACAGCCTTCTACCTCGTAGTTATTCTAGCTGGGCTGTAACGTTATATGGTAATGAAAAATAAAGTAAAATAAAAAATACCAGTAACCACAACTCAGCAAATGCAGTATAGGAGTTTACAGAACACTGGGTAATGGAAGTGTCGTAAAAGAAATGCCTGTATGAAATGCAGGATTACTTCTCTGGTAAGACTTGTTTGGGCTGTTGTGTTTCTGATTTTCTTAGCAGACTTCTTAGAAGAATCTGTAAGATTCCATTAAGAGACGGGCTGCCATGTGATATGCCAGAGAGAAAATGACAGAACTGAGGAAGAGCCTACTGATCTGTTTGAAGAGATTTTATGAACAAAACTTGATTCCTTCTTAACTTACGGTCCTTTCTGCCTTATAGAGGGGGACTCCGTGCAAAATCATGCTGAGGAGAATCACTCTTAAACATTACCCATTTTCTTTTTCCTGCCTTTTTTCACCTAGCAGGTCCGTGTGTCTCTGCATTATTTTTTCTGCACTTTTTTGTTCAATGTCAGCCAGCATTTTGTTTTACTGTGCAATCTTTGTTTGTCATGATTGCTGTGAAAACTGCAGAAATGTAGTGAAATCCAAATGGCAAATATAATTTAAAAATTGCCAGGTCATGGAGTAAATTCAGTTGAATGCAATGTTCTGTTATCCTTGCATTCTTAAAAGCACTTTCTTCCGACACAGAGTCTCATCCAATTCATCCAATTCTTGGAGCGGTAGATTGAAATTCAGATTAGTTTTTGGAACTGTTTAACACGGGTGACTTTTATCTTCCAAGTTTTACTGCATTTTTACCCCTGGGACTCTTTTGAATGACCTTTTGTTTTTCAGTAGACCACATGAAAATTTTAAGATGGACAGTCCTGGTTGTGAAGACATATATTTATCTGAGTATACGTTAATGTAGCTCAGATGTTTGCTAGCTTGTATAGCACTTATTAACTTGTTTTCTGAAGATGTAGCTCTTCAAAGCCCTGTGCAACAATTTTAAGTATGTTCTGACTGTAATGTAATTGAGGTTTATGATGATAGCTGTTACAGCCCCCCTAAGAAGAGTAATGTTATTATATTAATAAATCATTGCACAATCACATCTGTGATATTACTGAATTGAATGAATGAATTTGCATAGTGTACTCATAAAGCATATTAGTTGACAAGTTTTCTTAAAATGAAAATTTGTTTGAATATTTTTGTTAATAAAAATATTTCCAATATGTTAGTACCTTTTTACTCTGTGATTGTGTAGTTTTCTAACTGATTGAAGAGTGCCAGCACTGGATTAATGTTTGATAGCTACAGCTGTTTAATGCAGAGGCACACACGTCTGTCTGATTCTTTTCTAAAGAATTGATTAGAGTACCAGCTTACCAGCTATAGAGTATGCATTTGATATCAATAACTTTCTAAAGTGTGCACACTCAAGTCTGTCTGAACACAAATGTACTCAGTGAGACTGTTTAATAAACAATGACCATAAATTGAAATCAGACAGTTGTACAGAGGTAAAGCACAACCTTGGATTCTGATGTGTTAAATAGTAGACTTAAGAATACCTTACAAGCTATTTCAAAGGACTGTGGCAGGGGGATTCTGATATTACTTGATTGCAGAGCTTACACGTAAACTTCATTCAGCAATCTAAGTCAAAAATCCAGATCACTTTGGAAAGGGTAGAATAGTAAATTATTTGTGTATATAAGAGAAATTAACCTGAAATGCAGCTGGGTAAACAGGATATTTCGAATGAGTGATCTTTACTTGTGCTTAACACCTGGTTCTGGCTAAGTATTTGGTTAAGCGTCACTGTCCAGAGTATGCAAACTTATAGAGATTGCAGGAAATAGCATAACCACTCTTTAGAGCAAGGTAAATGTTTTAGTAAACTAATGTTATTTTGGGAGTAGCAGAACAAAAACATGGTGAAGCAGCATTCTTACGGACAATCTCTTTTTATTTTTTTTTCTTTTGTTTTAAGTGGAGGTCTTAGTTGATCTTTTTTACTGCGCTGTCCACAAATGTTTTTCATTAGAGTGTTGCACTGAACCTTTAATATTTGTTATATTTAGCTGCTAGATTCTCTTCTCTGTAGAGCTCCCCAAAAATGTTTCGTGAAATGTGATCTCTACCAGGAAGTTTCGCTGTCTAAGGCTGTAGTTCCAAAAGGCTAAAAACTATGTTTGGTTGTGCTGTGACCAGGTTAAGGTGAGGCTGCTGAAAGCAAGTGTAACACAGGGAAAGGTGAATAGTAACCTGGACAGGGTTTTCCACTGTAAAAAGTACTTGTGCTGCATGAGTTGCCTCTGTTCACCAGATTAAATAACAAAAATGGTGAAGTCATTTCTTTTATCAGTATAATTACCGGTATAATTACTCTGACTTTGACTTTTTTTTTAAAAATTTGTTTTTTTCCCATGTTCTTTAGCTGATGGTAGATATTGCCAAAAAAAGGGTTCCTGGTTGTTAGCCATGTATGCATATATCCTTCATGGGTGCCTTATGTGTATGTGCTATGTCTGGAAGTGGAAATGTACTGAACTGAATGAAATTAAGACCTGCTAAATTCTAAATAAATGTGTCCCTGAGTGGTTTGGTGGAGCACAATCATTTTAAAACCACACCTGTAGGTGATCAGATTATCTTTTACAAGTAGAGATGAATCCTAATAGAGTTTGATGGTATTTGTATTTTGGAATTATTACAGTAGTTATGTAGTAGTTATTGTGTTATTATTTTTACTTATGGCTGATTTACTAGAAGGAAATGTTCTCAAAAGGTATTCTGCATCTGATTTTTAAGTTTTCATATTAATCATATTTTAAATTGATTGGTTATTATGATTTTGCATAGCCTTTGTTTCTGAATAGTTTTAGTGATTTTTTTAAATTATTATTAATACTATTTTTGAGAGATACTGTTGTTCACTGGGGGACTAGCAAAGGGGATATCACAATATCTGTAGGTATTAGTGTAGCTGATGACTCAGAAATAGTATGGTCTGTTAGAGAATTTTTGTATATGTAAGATGTGTGATCTTGTTTGAGACAAGTATTTAATTATCATTAAATGCTCATTTTGCAGGTTCATGAGACCTTTGAGTGTCAGGAATGTGACAAGAAATTTATTTCAGCTAACCAGCTAAAACGACATATGATAACTCATTCAGGTAACATACAAAATGACACAAACCTGTATATAATGCGTTACGTATTTAGTGTATATTCAGTTTTACCTGAATTGCTTTCTTATAGAAGGCTTAACAAATAAATTCTGTGTTGTCCTCGGCTGTTCAAGCAAGTCTTAGATTCCAAGGAAACCATATAAGTTATCGTTTCTAAGCCTTTCAAAAATCTAAGTGTAATGCAGTATTCTTACACCTGTTGCTGCTTTGTCAGGCTATTTTTTCATGCTAGTTGGGCTAGATGATGTCAGCTGGGATGGGGTGAAAGAGTGTTGCTTGGCTTTATAGAGGAGGTGAAGAATGAGTGAGTGGCATTTTATGTTGAAAAGAAGAGGACGGGAGCTGAGGTATGCTGTCAGGCAGAGATCTGTGATAAAAGGGGAAACTTTCCTGTATATTCATCTATATATATGTAGTGGGCTCATATATGCACAGAGTTCTCAGGTGGAGGAAAACAGCTTGTACCCCACACCATTTCATAGCCCACACACAAAAGTTTTATTGTGCCTGTTTTCTGTCAGAACAGGTCACTGTGAGCAGGGAGTTGCCTGTCCATAGGCTTTGCAGTAGAACGCAAATTGGCTCTGCCAGGATTTCTGATCACTGAAATCTAGTGATTTTATATCTGTTACCAGTGATTAGAAACATCAGCCAACACAATGGAAACACAAACGTTGTTCTGTCAAATACATTAACATTTTAAAAATGCAGGTTTTTACAGCTGCACACACTTGTAAATGAGCTATTTTCTTGGTATCAGTCCACACGGAAAGCTCATTGCTTGTAACATAATCTGTATCTCAGAGGCTCTTAGCTTGCTTTTGACATTTTTGGATGAGCGTTGATGTTGCAGTCACCAGTCAAAGCATAAAGGCCTTTTTCATAGCAATTTTTGGTTTTGAAAGCTAATATGTATATTGTTAATTAAATTTTAAAACATTTAAACTGTCATGCCCTCTTTCACATTTGTAATCTGGAAACAGGGTTTTCCTCTTTGAAGTCATTCTCTTTTGATTTAAGCTAATTAATCAGAATTTAGTTTTAGCAATGATTATTGCAAAGAATGTGCCAATTTCTTGAGATACACCATGGCTCATCTTTTGTGAAGTGACATAACTGTCTAACATAAAGGGCATTAGTTGTCTTTCTAATTGGTTTAATCTTAATTGGGTTGACTTAATTGCAAAAATCTCTCTGAGGAGATGACTGTCTCTGCCTTTCATCTTCTCCCCCTGTATAAAACAGGAGATTAAATGTCCCCCACTCATTTTCTACAGAAAAACGCCCCTACACCTGCGAGGTTTGCAATAAGTCCTTCAAACGACTTGATCAAGTGACTGCACACAAAATAATACACAGTGAAGATAAACCTTATAAATGCAAGCTTTGTGGAAAGGGATTTGCCCACAGAAATGTTTACAAGAATCACAAGAAGGTAAAGCACTCTGCTGTTGTTGTTTACAGGTCTGCCAGCCTCAGATTTACAGATTTTTTTCTCTTTAAATGGTTGAACATTAAGCTCTGGCATGCTTATAAACATGGGATTAAAGTATTGGAAAATGTATTTTTTAGTGATTGTTGTTATAAGCAAAATCTCAAGATGATAATTGTAGTTAGAAAAAAATAAGTGAAATAAGAAGGAAATCACACCTTCTTGATTAAAATTTGATTAAAAGCATCAAATAAATTCCCATTTTGACTTTTGTTTTTTTTTTGTTGTTCTGTTTTTGTTTTATTAGTTTTTTAACATTAGTATCTCAAGTTAAATTTTACACTGAACTGTCTTCAATATTATTTTTTAAAATACCACATTTGAATAAAACTGTAGTCCTGTTGCAGTCATTTCTAGTTGTTAGACTTAGCAGTAGATGCTTTCCAAGCTATACTGGATTTGAACTGAGTAGTGTTCCCACATTAAAACAACATCAGAAGAAACATTACCTGAGAAATAGGCTCCTGAAGGGATGCTCTGCTTCTGTTGATTTAAGCTCAAATCTGCTTGACCTAATTTTCATAATGCCTGTCATTAGCTTTAACCTGGGTTTACATTTTTAATGGCAAAGCTGTGTCCACGATGGCTGTATCAGAATTACAAGACAGAAGAAAAACTCTATTTTTGTGCCCAGTATTTGGCACTGTTTTATTTTATTTTTTATTTCCCCCTTTTCATTCCCCCTTTTGATGAAGCCAATACACCCACACTTAAAAGTCTTTTGCAGTTTGGCTCATGTTATATGCCATCTGGGAATTTGGCACAGGATCTTTGCACTATCTCTTGCACTTTCAGCAATAAATCATATTAGAGTAATAATAATGACTCTCATAGGGTAAAATGGTGATGACTGTCTAAAACAGAAAACAAGCAGAAATCTGCTGAAAGACAAGATTCAATCCCATATATGTTGTGGTTACATCTTGTGTGTTAGACTTTAATGGGGCAGAATCTCACAAATTGAATATATTCTAAGTAAATACATAGAAAACTGTCTGGACAGATACTTCTGTATCTTAAATGAATAGTTTTTGTGTGTTTCCCTAGGTTAATTTGCAGCTGATGACTGTTAGGGAATTTTGGCTGTGAGTAGACTTTGGGTTAAGTATGAATAATGAGCAAATGCTTTGACCCAATTCAGTGTTCAAAACATCAGCACCACTAACATAAGCAAGGATTGCATAAAAGAATGTTACAGAATTGGTTCTTGTGTCTGTCAAGGATTAGAGACTCCACATAATAGGAGAAACATTAAAATTTAGACTGTGTTTGCAAGTACCTAATTTTGACAGAATTCTTTAAAGCATGTTGGAATACTTATTTTCTGAACCTGTTTGCACATAGTACTAGCTGTAAATTGACCCTGTCCTATAATGAGAAAAAGTTTACCCAAACAGTTGTGCATATTCACCCACCTACATGTAGGTTTCTAATTTCACTGGCTAAATGAAGGGATAAGACTGAGAGGCAGGATTTGATGTAGATCTCCTGAGTTGCTTTTCTGAGACACCTATGTTTCTACTGAGTATAGAAGTTTTAAAGATACTGATTAGCAGAACAAGGTGCCTAGATTTGGCCTTAGCTGTTCCTAAAATCTTCAGTCCAGTAACATATCTTTAACAAAGGTAAACAAGGAGAGGTAGCAGATAGTAGAGGGAAATATGAATATGTCCACACAAAACAAATTGTAAGGTGTAAGCCAAGTACACGTTAGTTTGCGATGCCAAAATAGTTTTAAGTGCCATTATTTTGGCAGGGCTGTACTACTACAGGGGGAAGAGAACGAGAGTTCTGTTGCTTGGTCACAGAAATGATGAACCAGTAAGAGTGGAAATTTAAACTTTTATTTCTCATACTTCTGCGTATTTGTTCTACTTGGGTTTTTAATGAGTCTTCAGGTGTGTACTTCCTTAAGACCAAACTCTAGGTTTCATTTTCTTCTGAAGCAAGAAAAACAGACCTCAATTATAATTGAAATTATAAGTGGTTTTTTTTTTTTTGAGTTATTCCTTTATGGAGGCTACTTGATCTGTTTTTGTTGGAAGTATCAGAATAAAAATGACATTTGGCTCTCCCAACAGATGGTTTAAAATATTTCTCGGATGTGGGTGATTGGCTGTTTCAAAGGTACAGAAGGAGAATAGTTCCTCACATTTCACGGGAAGATGCACAGTGGTTTTGCTATGAGCACATCTACTCTGTTTAGTGGAGCACTGGGATGTGAACCCTAATTTAGCACTCGTTACACCCTTCTAGGCACAGATCTTGAGTGGCAGGAGCTGTTAGTCTTTTTATGGTATCGCTCTGATGTACTGCTGCTGCACACAAGCACTACCTTGCTCTGTGTACGTGCATATGCAAGCTTGCTTTGTCACTTGCTTGGAGATAGTGTTATGCAGTGTGGAAAGAGCTCAAATATCTTGAAAAAGCTTGGGCTAAGTCACGGAGTGGTCATGGGAAGAATACAGTTCCATTTTTTGTGACAAAGTGTAAGGATTAAAGTTCTGTTATTGCAATGGAAAATTCTACTAACATTGCATATTCAAAAGTAGTTGCTCAGGCATGACAGTGGGAAGGTATGTTAAGATAAGCAGATAAGAGGAAGAGAATAATACCTGAAATTAAGAGACGAGCACAGTATTATGTTGTGTTACAGATAGTAGTCACTTATCATTCAGGACAGACTGGATGAATGTGAATATTCTGTGCCATGTAATGCAGGTTACTTCTATACAGGACAATGCAGAGTTTTTGCTTCATCTGCTACTTTGCTATGTATAGAGGATGAGTTCAGAGAATAAAATATGAGGAAATGACAGTGAGCAGAAGTAGGTCACCAGACATGGGATTTTAAAGGGTTTATGGTTAATCCAGGGATATTTGGTCCTGGGGAGCATAATGATTTAAAACAATTGTATTCCCTCATCTTCTCTACTGGGAATGGGTAGCCTTGGGCTGGGTTTGAACTTCCAGAGATGCTATTGTAGGAAAGGCTGCCATGAGATATTCCTCAAAAGCCTATCCTTAGTTGCTTTGATTATATGACTGTCCAAAAAGTGCACTGAATTCTTCTGAAAATGGCCATCTGCAAACCTTAAAGGGTTGGAGGGGCAGGCTTTTTGTGGAATGATGACTTCATTTTGTACGGTTTCTGATGACAGATGCCAGTGCCCACATTGTATCCAAATGAGCCTAATCCAGCATCTATAGTTTCTGTACCTTTCAAAATACTGTAATCAGTGGTATCCAACAGAAAATAAGGAAACTAGAAAGGAATTGTTTACTCTATTTTAAAGTATTTAAGGGGATATAGACATGGAAAACAATTTAAAGAAATGTGTTTAATTTTTGTAATCAAATAGAATCCTAAATTGTGTTTTTCTGTATAGTGAGTATGCAAGTAGAGGAAAATGTGTACAATACAGTAGGAGTTTCTGGTTTTGTACTGTTGTTTATGGTCCTACTGGCATTTTAACAGTGGAAAGGTTCGTTCAGCAATTTGGATCTCGTCTAGAGGAGACAACAGTAAAAACATCCGTTTGGGGTTTGTGCTTTATTTTCCATTCCCCAGCCTGCTGGGAATGTCTGGTGAAGACAAAATAAAGTAATGGTATTTTTTTGTCCTAATGGTATTAGGACAAAATAAAGTAATGGTGTTTTTTTGGTCTAGATAGAATCTTTCTAATTGGACTGTGATTATAAAGAGTTGCAGTACTGCATCCAAACATTTAATGCATTTCAAGGCTCAGCTTGCTACTGATTTACAGAAAAAACTATGGATAGTTTAGAAAACTGTGTAGTTCTGTTTAGTGGAAGAACGTCAGGTCACTGAAACGAATTGCAATGTTAGCAATATGTACTCCTTATATTCTACTCTAATTCAGGTTGTAAAATGAGACTGCAACTCACATCATTTAGTTTTACCACCACCTTTTTTTTTCTTTTTTAATTGTAATGCTGCAGACTTCCATACTGGATGTTTCATCTTATTTGAATGGAAGGCAATTATAGAAATCTCTCTCATGAGAGCAACTGCAGTCCATTTTTCCATATGCAAATCCAGAGCAGTCTAGTGCATTTTGCAAGATGCTGCTGGGACCCCTATCCAAAAATAAAATCAGTTATTTAATTGTATGAGCGTAGTCTATAGCTTTGTTCTGCTGTGTACTTATATGTAGCTAAAAAACAAAGCCTAATTTATGTCTGCACTGTGTACCTGCTACCAGATATGTACCTGTATCCTATTATATAGCAGATTGTATGGCTATTTAGTATATGCCATCTCTTCTAGTAGCCTTTAGTAAACTTGCTAGGTAGTTTTTAATATTTAATGTAAGCTTGACAAATGTACTGGCCCACTTTAGGGATTTGCAGTTCCTGTAGTATAATTATGCTGCTCATAGCTGATCCCAAGCTTGCATAACTAAGTGAAGAGGTTTGACAATGGTGTTGACACATGCATCCCAAAGTGCATGTGCCTTGACAGCTGACATTTTCTGCCCCTTCTCTGACTGAATGGAAGCTCTCCCTTTTCAGGAACCTATCAGTAGGACATAGGAGGACAGTATCAGAACTAATGTGCTTGTTTGCGGAGATACCTTTGCTCATTAAGTTTTTCATGTTTTTTGTAACACACATAGCTTGTTTCTGGGCTTTTCACAGATGGGGCAGATGAATTGGGATATCTATGTACCCTTGCATGTGGGTATGACTAGTTAGACATTTGTAGTGAAGTTCAGAAATGTAGGTGAATTATTGTATTTTGGTCAAAAGCCTAGAACTGGCAAGAGGATGCTAAGAAGGAATTACATGCAAGTGACTGTGCTCTTCAGAACTATCACTCAAGTGTTCTAAAACAGGGCATTTTTAAAGTAAATGACATGAAATTTGCGCTCGTGAAAGGTGCCAGATTGACAGCCCTAGAGACTGAACCCTTCTATTTATCCACAGAACAGGTACAGCACAGACAGCAGCACTGCGAGCTTCCCCACAGTGTCTCGTCAATATGTCTCAACCCTGTTCTGGAGGAACCACCTATTGAGGTGAGAGGGTAGTTCAGTCTCTTCATGTCCTGTCAATCCTTGGCCTGACTGCTGAGGCTGCCAAGCAGGGTGTCAGCTAATGAAAACTGTGATGTAAACCTCTAGCAGCTGGATTCAGCAGATTTTATATAACTTGTAATATATTCCACGTGTTTGACAGTGCTCCACTTGCATTTTTGCTTTAAGTGACGTAGGCTTGGGGTCAAAGAATTCACTTTGAGTCCAAAACCTCTGTATAACATTGCAAGTACTCTAATGTTTTGGCACTGTTATTTACGTGAGAGGACATTTGTGTTAAAAATCAGTCTTGTTTTGAGTCTGTGAATTTACATGTAAGTTACTACACTGGCTCCACATAGTCCTTTTTTCCCTCCCCATTTTAAGGGATAGCTATAAATGTCATATGGTATTAGGAATTTTTGTACCAAAAGCAGAAATGGATCAAATGCACATGTACCATGCTAGTATTTACCATTACCCTACAAAATTAATTAATTCTCCCATTTTCGTACATACTACTAAACATTTACTGTCCATCCCCTTTTCCCCTTGGCACTTGAGCTTCCATTTAAGGTTTTTGCAAGCTAATACCATGTTCAGACACTGATGCTTTAAAAATGTGCTTTCCTTTACAAAAAAATAGTAGGAAATTGGGTAGATAAATTGCATAGATTAGTTTACTATCTATAGTGGGATAGCACTCAATATCACTAGGAAATGTGGAGAGGAAAAGGGAAATTTACAACAGTAGGATGAGTCTGGATGTTTCCCAAGCTCAAGAAAAGAAACATGCTTTTGCAACTCTGCAGTTTGCGAGATTCATCCAAACTTAGCCTTTTATTTTATTTATGGCTTTGAAGACTGTTTCTATTTTTCTCTTTTGAAGGCTATAGAGACTGTTTCTCAGCTACGGTGAATTTTTATTACAACAAACAAAAATCTCAGTTCTGAAGCTTCTGTGTGTTTTTTGTTTCTTTTAAAATATTAAGTTCAAACAAGGATATGCAAGAGTAGTCTCATGTTTTGAGAAATTTTCTTTGCCAAATTTTAGACTACTATATTGAGATAATGAGATTGGTTTTAATGTTAACATTAACTGAAAAAAAATACAGGATTTTGTGCACACCTCTTTAATTTTAAGGTTTTTATTTGTATTAGTGAGTATATAAGGCCAGTATGTTAGTGCTGACGAAGAAATGAAACTGATCTTGTAGTTTTCCTCCTGGTTATTCTGTATTTTTGTTTCTATTTACATGCATGCCTCATATAACACTTCTGAGGACTGGGTTGGTACGTTAATTCAGTAGCTGCTATGCTGACTTTTAGGATTCAAGATCATGGCAGAATGATTGTTTTAATTCCCTGTCCCCTGATACTCAAAATTGTTATTATATCCCCTCCTGAATCCAGTCTGGAAAATTAGCTATAATTACTGTAATGACAGCTAATTGATTTCCCTGAGCCTCTAACATGTCTTTCATCTGCAGACCCATTCTGAAGAGAGACCATTCCAATGTGAGGAATGTAAAGCTTTGTTCCGAACCCCATTCTCTCTACAAAGGCATCTGCTAATCCATAACAGTAAGTACTAAGTCAGAGAGGAAAAAGAACTTCCTCATGTCTCATATTTGACTGAGAAAAACAGATGTATGGCACCTTGCTCTAATATACAGCTTGCTATTTTAAATTAGTCTTAAAATTGAACTCTGACCCCTGGAAGTTAGAAAATACAGAGCCAGATTCAAACCTTGACTTTGAATGCACTTGTATGCAAATCCAAATGCACTGTAGAAAATCTGTCCATGCTTTGAGATCTGATGATGAGATTTCTTTCTGCGCTAAATGTGATGGTAGTACTTATATTTTAAGAAAGGAGAAATGGAAGCAAAGATAAGTAGGTGGCTTGCTCAGCTTTTGTAGGTAATCCATTTCAGAGTTTGAGACTGAGAATGTCTCTTCTGTGCCAGTCCAGGCTTCACTATAAGGTAATGTTTCCTGCCAGTAGCATATAACTAGCAGCCCAGAAGTTTTCCGTGGCCATTTTCCCTCATGAGTAATGTGTTCTTGGCAGTCTGTACTGTTTTTTAAATGACTGTGTAAAGATTTATTTTCTATCGAGTTTTCTCCATCTAATGTTTACAAAGCCCTAAGCTGCCACTCAACCATGTGATTTTCAGCAGGTTAGATTTTAGAAAAATATTCATGATCTAAAATTATTGTATCTTAGATGGCAGTGCTTTGGTATGAGGAGTATTTAGATTGGTATAATTTAAAAGGTAGACTTTCCTCTCTTAATCCAGTATAACAGTGTTTATGGTAGATGAATTCGGCTGGAGTGTTTGGCTTCTTCTTTTACAGTTATCTTCTAAACCTACCACAGTTTCACAAAGCACTGAATTTTGTAAAATCTTTATCAAATGTGAAATATTAAAAATGTTGGGGGGGAGGGGAGAGTTCAAAAATGTTCAGTAACATATGTATTCCAATGTTCTATGCAGTGATGGGTGGACTAGGTGGATACGTTTGCAGGATATCCAAAAGCAGTGTTTTACAGTGTCCAGAATTTTCCACACTAGTAAAAGGTAAAAGTCTCTATAAAAACACGCTTTACCCATCACTCCTTCTCCAAGGAGTGTGGGAGCTCAGGAGATTTGAGGTCTTTGAATCGGACATGATTTGTGGCTTTAGGTGTTCCTGAACATCCACCATTTAAGCAAATACAAGTATTTCAGCCTGTGAACTAGTCAGTCCTTCCTTGGTGCAACAGCAGTCTTGTTGAGGGACAAAGGTTTTTAAAGTTAGTAACTTCTTCTGCCTTATTAGGTAAAACGTCTCCAAAATAAGTCAAAACATTAAAATAGTAATGTTTGGTATTTTTATTTATCACAGGGAAGATTGTCTCTTGTTTTGGGGGAAAAAATGAAAACAACAACAAAAAAAACCAACCTTCTTAACAAGGAATCCTTAATGCAGCAGAACATGGGCCAAAACCTTTATCGTCATACTGCATCTCTATCATCCTTTTATAAAAGAAATGTTGATAGACCAATAAGCAAAATGAAAAGTGAAAGTTATTACTAGGATGAATTGAAGAATAAGCAGTTCAGTTCAAGGCTGTGATTACAACAAATAGGTCAGCTAGTCTAAGAGCTTGTGTTCCAGGTGAAGAAATAAAGAACTCTTCCCCTGATAACTCTGAAATTGACAGGTTATGTTGGTGTGAAATAAAGCAGATTTATAGGCATTGTTTAGCTACATTTGGATAACAATGCCTGTCATAGGACTGAAACACTTCTTTAGAAAGGAGAGAAACAAAACCATCTCTAGATGTGTTTGGCTGGCTTTACTGATCTGTGCTGTAGGAAAGAAAAAATTGTTTGTGAAGCTTGAAATCTCTAGGAGAAAATGAAGTTGAGCCTGCACGATACATTCCTTTTAAATTCAGTATCCCATTTTTTTAGAAGGAGGGATGCAGAAGAATGATATGGAATTCCTTAAATGTTATTTTACAAACTTAATTTACTAGGTAAAAAAAAGCATATTTAATAAAGCTCATTTTTCAGGCATTCCTGTCTTGAAATTTGCAAGACATCACGCATATAATTTTCCAAACTTAAGATCAAATATACTGGTTCATGAGGCCATAAGAGATCTGGCTGACAGGAACGAGTAACTCAAAGCACTTTGTTTATTGGGTCATTTGGTTTTCTGGAACTGTGGAGGCACGCATGAAGGGGATTTTATCTGTTGAGAAAGACATCATCCTTTTTTATGTATTTGTTTTCTAGTGTAAAAATCTAAGTGCAGAACATTTGATAGCAAGAGAAATAATTTTACAGGGCTTGGTGGAAGTGGATATTGAAGATTGCACTTTTCAAATATAGCACAAGTATCCCTGTTTTTTTTTTTTTTTTTTTTTTTTTTTCATAAAGAGAGCACATCAGTGGAGTAGAAAAAAACAGTCCAAGGAAAGACATTCACACATTCACATTATGATGTGTATTTCTGAGGGAAAATGCTGTAGGATATATTATGTCAGGACTCTGCTTTCATATTTGGAGGCATTTACAGGTACTGATATCATAGTTTCATGTTAAGCACTCCTTAAAAATTTTCCTCCTTCAGTGGTTTCAAGAACTGAAGTCAATGATGTACTTTGTTGTTTGTTTCCACTTTCTAGACTGCCTAAATCTGAAGAGAATATGTGTATTTTTTGTTAGTGTTTTATTTTGTAACATCATAATGTTACAAAACTGCACAGTGCAAACCTATTGACTGAAAATGCAGAAAGAAAACACTTTCTTCATTTTTTATACATAGATATTCAAAATTATTTGCTACCTTTAATAATACTTTTACCTACCAAAGGCAGTGGAAAGAGTTTGGTTTTTGGCAGTGACAATTCTTGAACAACCAGCATGCTCTTACATTTACTATATGAAATCTCTCTGTTTATCACAACATGAGATACCATGAAATAAATTTTGTAGCTCTGTTTTTTTGCTGCAGTTTCCTACAAGAGGATTTTCAAAGCTGCTCAGGGAATTTTGGTGCTCATGTCTTGTTGCGAGTGATTTATAGTTTTGCTTTATGCCATTTAGGAACCTTTTGAAACTCTTTGCAGCTAGTATTATTTATGAAGTTTTCATGTGTCTTTGTTTATGGTTTGAAAAAGAGAAGAAAAAAGGCCAAAGACTGCTCAATGAGCCAACTGTGAGTTTGGATAGTGTTCTGATGGCTCTTCTATAGTGAGGTATACAGTTTGTGATTAAAAAGAAAGTTGAGGAGAAACAATGATTATTTGCCTTTATCTAGTATAACGTTTGGAAAAACACACACACACTATTTTTAGGCTTCCCATCACTTTGTTGAAAAATTTTGCCAAACTGACACCAGAACTTGGCTGACCTTAGAGTTGTGTGTTGAAAAAATGGTTGATCTTTTAATACCGTATTTTTGTTGTTGTTGTTGTTTGAAAGTTATCTTCTCAGATCTTAATAGAAGTACAGTACTGAAAATTACAGGAAAGTTTACAAATAGAACTGTAAAATAAAAACAATGAATCCTCCTGAGACTCAACAAATGTCAAATCTTGTCATAAATCATGATGATACAAGTGTATGGACATCATACAAATATTTTTTTACTTTAGAAGACATGGTAATTTGTTCAAGTGGTTTGGTAATGCTTCCTTTTTTCCTTTTTATTTTTTTCAGGAGCATAGTTATTCAAAGAGACAAACGTATAGGCAACTAAATAAATTCAATAAGCTTATAAGTTCTTATGAGAAGTAAATTTCAAGAGAAGTTATTTTAATATTTTCCCTTTGTTGAAATGATAGAAAATTGCATGTTACTTAGTAAAAATAGCAATGACTTCACTTGGTTAGCAGGGCAGTCTCGTGTTCCCAAGACGACTCGCTTCGTTAGCAGTGTGGTCTCATGTTCCCGAGATGAGAAGAGACTCAATAGGCAGTTAGAAGCAGTATAAGTGTTAATCCTCCACATATAGGCATATATCCTTGTTGACCTTGAAACTTTTTCTGAATAGTTAGACTGAAAGTATTTTTAGGGTAAGACTACATATACTCTTATACTTTTTAGCATTTTTTTTGTGTTATCCAAAACAAAACAACCTTCGTTTCCAAACTGAAAAAAGAATGAGTGGTTTGGGGATGGGGGAGAAGAAGACAACTGTCGCTGATTTACGGGGGAAGGAAGCAGCTTATTTGGGCTTCAAAATGTCTGTGGGTACTTGTGGCACCACTGCTTATAAGCTTCACTTGTCATAGAATCATAAAATATCCGAGTTGGAAGAGACACATGGGGATCATTGAGTCCAACACCTGGGTCCCCAGAAGACCACCAAAAAATATAAAATAAAAAATTGGATGATGTGTCTGAGAGCATTGTCTAAATGCTTCTTGAACTCCGATAGGCATGGTGCCATGACTGCTTCCTTGGGGAACCCATCCCAGTGCCCAACCACCCTCTTGTTTAAAAATCTTTTCCTGATATCTGGTCTGACCCTCCCATCACACCTTCATGCTGTTGCCTCAGGTTCTGTCGATGGTCACCAGAGAGAAGAGCTCAACACCTGACTTTCAGCTCCCCCTCGTGAGGAAATTGTAGACCGCAATGAAGTCTCCCCTCAGTCTCCTCCAGGCTGAATGATCCAAGTGACTTCAGCCGCTCCTCATACTTCTTCCCCACTAGGCCCTTCACCATCATTGTTGCCCTCCTTTGGATACTGTCTAACAGTTTTGTGTCTTTCTTATACTGTGGTGCCCAGAACTGCACACAGTACTCAAGGTGAGGCTGCACCAATGCAGAGTAGAGCAGGAGAAGCACTTCCCTTTACCGACTAGCAATGCCATTCTTGATGCACCCTAGGATGTGTTTGGCCCTTCTGTCCACAGGGCACACTGTTGGCTCATGCCCAGCTTGCTGTCAATCAAAATCCCCAGATCCCTTTCTGCAGGGCTGTTGTCCATCCTCTCGTCCCCCAGTCTATATGTATAATCAGGATTGCCCCTTCCCAGGTGTGGGACTTGGCACTTGCTCTTGTTAAACTTCGGATTGTTGGTGATTGCCCAGCTCTCTAATTTGTTCAGATCTTCCTGCAATGCCCTACCACCCTCAGTGGGATCAACAGCTCCACCCAATGTGGTATTGTCCATGAACCTGCTCAAAAAACCTTCAATTCCTTCATCCAAATAGTTTATAAAAACACTGAAGAGAAATGGTTCTAAAATGGAGCCCTGTATATGTGTTACTTATATGTATAATACTAATATGTATTCACTTATGTTATCAAGAAAAAACATTTTCCAATGCCTTGGCATGTAGCATCAAATAGGCTTTAATATGCAGCATACTGAAATTAATTTCCATTCATATTGGCCTTCAGACTTGCACCAAGACTGGGATTATTTAAGCCTTTTGTTGAGCCATATCAAGGAAATACGTTACCTCTATATATATATCATTGCTACTAGAAAAACTAGCTTGTGCATATAAAGAGTGTGTCTTACTCAAATGTATCAGGAGGTTGCAGCTCAGATCTTTGTCCTGAAAAATAAGAAGTGGATGATAGTCCAGAAATCATGGTGGTCTTATTTTGTAATGCACTTGTTGCTAGGAAAACTTTTTTTCAGGTATAGGCACATGATTTCCAGTTCAGACTGTGGTTCTGGAGGTAACTTTAAGCACTACTGATTTCTGAATGAGTGCTGTGTTGCAGATGTTTATTAAGATGTAATCTTAATCAAGAAGTTAACAAATAAAAAGAGGACTTTCTCTTGTGCATTTACAATAGCAATAAAAAGAAGGTTCTTGTAATGATTGCTCTGCAGGATCACATATCTCGTTTCTTTTCTGAAAAAAGGAATGTGGATTTTCACAATATAATCTTTCTTCCTCTCTCTGAAATCTTTAGTTTAATTTTGAAACTCTTAGTAATGTTAATTGTGTCTCTGTCATAACCTTTAACCATATTACTATAGTTTGAACAGCAGCTATAACACTTAAAATTTATTTCATCTTTGTCATATGAGTTTCCCTTTATTAATGTGAATGAGAGGTTACTTGAAGCATGTATGGTTTTTTTTTTTTTTTTTTTTTTGAGAAGTCTTTTAAATTCAGGAAGATCTCTTACCATGTAAGTTTCAAAAAATGAAACCTATTACATCTTGTTTTTTGTTACCATAAGGAGAATCTGTTACTGGACGTACTGATAAAACCTGTGCTCCTTTTCACGGGTAGCCATTTTGCCTTTGGCTATAGAGCTTAATCTCACATTTCTGGCTATGTTATTGCCACAACTACCTTCTGCTTTCTTAATTTCCCAATGACATTTTTATGTGATTTGGTATTCCTTCTGTTTCTGTTCTCAGAACCTAGCTCTGCAAATTAGTGTATTTCCATAAAAAGCTGGTATCTTTAAACCTTGTTTTCTTCTTTATAAGGTGAGAGGACCTTCAAGTGTGATCACTGTGATGCTACTTTCAAAAGAAAGGACACCTTAAATGTTCATATTCAAGTTGTACATGATGGACATAAGAAGTACAAGTGTGATCTCTGTGACAAAGCTTTTGTGACACCCTCAGTCCTGAAAAGTCATAAAAAAGTAAGTAGAATAAATTCTTTCATATTTACTCCTTGTGTATCCTTAAGATTGTGGCTAAACACAAAATGCCTAGATGCTTCTGCATTGCTGACTTTTCAATATAGAGCTGTGTTGACGTTTAATACCCTGAAGTGGTTAATAAAGTAGTGGTGTTATTGGTGGTATCCAGAATATGCAGGAATGCATTAGTTGTTAGGAATGAATTAGTAGCTGTCTGTCTGGCATCCCCCATTGCTACTGTTAGATATGTTTTCTAAAGAACCCTATCCTAATCAAAACGGATTTAATGTTCATATCACTGATGTAAGGGAATGAAAATTATGTAAGTCCATCCAGTATTGAAATGATATCTTATTTACTCTTCCTTCGGCTGCAGCATAATATGTATCATGTGAAATATGGCTTTTATAATCTAATGAAGAACTTTACAGAATGAAGAACATTCAATGTCTTTCATTTAAAAAAAAAAAAAAAATTCCCTATCTGAAAAGAGTTGTGTGCAAAGCTAGAAATACAGATTGTTAGCTGGACATATAATTTAGTTTATTTTTGTTCCTATCCCAATTAAATTAACAATCATAAATGAAGTAATACAAAATACACCACTACAAAAGTATTCACAGTTATAAGGAAGAATTATTCAATAACCTGAGAAATCTTCAGAACCTGGAGTCGAAAGTAGTGTGAAAAATGAGAACCCATGCATGTAACTTATTTCAAGGTGGTCTTGCTGTTGACCACACAGTGTGGATGGGATTTTTTTTTTTCCTGTTTGAAATATATATATATTTTTAATTATTTTGTTTGGGTTATTCTTGCTAGGTAATCAAATTATTTTCTGCCTTAGAAATCGCCATCAGAGAAATAAAACTGAAAATTGGGTGGCTTACTCTTTTAATCATGAAACTAGAAAAAAGGTGAATCGGGCATTTGTAATAGTGACTATTTAGGAAATTGTAAATGTGCAAATTGAAAATAAATAATAATAACATTTTTTTTTTGCCATTAATAATGAGATTAGTTTAGAAATTCTAGAAGAAATTTGAAAGAATCCTTCAATACCTGAGAATCTCTGTCTGATGTGATGGAATAAAATACAAAATGGTTATTGGAGAGAATAGTGGTTGTTGTCAAATACAATTAAACTGTTCATATTTCTCTTATTTTAAGGCTATGTTGAAACTTTCATTCTTGTCTTTCCTTGCCCCTTGCAGACTCACACAGGAGAAAAAGAGAAAATTTGCCCATACTGCGGACAGAAGTTTGCAAGCAATGGAACACTGAGAGTTCATATTCGAAGCCATACAGGTACAGTGATGCTTATTATAATCAACAGGAAAAAAAAATCTAATTGTATGCCAAGCTATCTCTAAATTTGTCTGCAAATGCTCTGTCTAGCTACAAAAAAAAATGAATTTACAGGTAGGCCTAACACACTTTTCAGATGTTTTACCTGCTTAATGTATACAACGAGATTCTATTTTGAACTGTAATTATGTATGAATATATATGTGAGCATTTACATAAACATACACTGTGAGTTCATTCAAGTCTGTGGTTTCTGAGGTGTTTTTAAGCTCTAATCTCATGTTATTGTAACTTCTGACCTTATCATGGCCTACACATTACCCAAATTAGAATGTTCTACCTTGGGTGCATCTTAATTCAAAATGTATTTTCTGTTGTAACATCCAAATCATTCTGCTGTTCTCTTAGTATTTCTAGGTCTGAGTTATGTAACTTACTATATATTGCCACCCTGATTGCACTACTTTTTCCCTACTGTTCGTTACGTATGTGCTTCTGTAAAAACATCAAAAATAAATTAGTGATGTTGTCATTTAGATAGGTTTCATTTTCTGAGCTTGTGTTTTCTTTTCAAATAAATGGCAGGTAACTGAAAGGGGTTTCTTTGTGATGATTTGTTTCCAACATAAAATGGTATCGATTTGCTTTTGGCAGCCAAAACATCAGTTTACAAATAGTCTTCCAGTGACATTCCATTCACTCCACGTAAGGGAATTTGGTTTGTGGGGAGATGATAGAAATGGGATTTCTAATCATTCGGCTTTCCACTATGTTTGACAAGTCTTAATCACTTCAGTCTATTAGGACCGCCTGTTGAGATTGCAGGTCTTTACTAGTTTGAAATATTTTACAGTTTTAGATTTGACTGCCCCAGCTTATAGCAAATTTTGCAGTCCTATTGTCAGGATAAATGGCTAAACTTTAGCTCTTCTTCTTTGCTAAATTCCATGTTTGGAATCTTTTCTCCTCATAGCAGCTGTTTAATATATGCATATAAGCTTGTGAATAAGTGTTCTGTGCAGGTAGTTAGCATGTACTGTGATCATAGGTACAAAAGGCACTGAAGGTCCAAGCTGCTAAGACACAGAATCACAGTACAGCAGTTCTCTTCTGTCCATTCCTCCTCTTTATTCTTGTTCTTTCTCCGCCTACATCTCCATCTTCTCAACCCTTTCAAAGTCCTTACTGCACAATCTCACCTGCTATGTCTTTCTCTTCAGTCTTCTGTCCCCTAAGATGGAATTTGCTCTTCTTTTGTCACTTCTTCAAGATGCAGAGGAGGGAAAAAACAAACAAAAATCTCACTCATGGAGCATATCATATGAAGACTCAGAGAACCGTTGTGAAAGTGTGCCTGTTGGGAGGACCAACCTATTTCTAACATGGGCTGTACTTTAAAGAAATGCATAGGTGGAAGTACAAAGGAAGAAATTTGATAGTGTTGTTAGTCACTCAGCACATCAGTACAGGCTTCTGGGTCTATGACTGCCTAAATTTCTAATGTGTTAACTTTTTTCAGAAGATTATTTTGTTTATGGATATTTCTTTATGTTCACCGTACCGTCCTGTGAGGATACTATGTTATTCTTTAATCTTCTATTTTTGCATACTAGACTTCCATGAAAATTAGGATTGTTATAGATTTTCCAGTGCCTAAGGGAATATCAAAATGTTACTCTAATTCTTCAATAAAATCTCTGGATTCCCATTCCAATGTGTTTTGCAGGCAAGTCTGCTTTATTGCCTTTAGTAGTGGGGTGCTTTTTTTTTTTTTTTTTTATTTCATGGGCCTTTTTCTGAAACTACATCAATTTGCACAGTGTAGAGAGGCCTTAGTTTTTCAAGCTGATAGTGCAGATGGCTTTTGGGAAAAGGTTTTATAGCTGTCTGAGTGAAAATGCTTTTCACACATGTGCTGCTACCAGTTGCGTTTAATATTTCAGCTCTCTCAAGCTGGTTTTCCCAAAATTAG
Organism: Nettapus auritus; assembly: GCA_011076525.1. Taxonomy (NCBI): domain Eukaryota; kingdom Metazoa; phylum Chordata; class Aves; order Anseriformes; family Anatidae; genus Nettapus; species Nettapus auritus. Next base: position 64,446,238 of record CM021768.1, read on the forward strand.
GAAAGGCGAATGAGGTGAGTTTTGTGAAACCAAACACCAGAGACCTCTAACCTTGAGGGCAGAGACGTGCAACATTTTTAGCCATTATTATGCAAGAAACAGTACAATGGCATTTTGAATTTACTTCAAGTAGAAAGGCACTGAAGTTTTCCAGTACGTTTGTAACTTAAATAGGGCTGGAGAAAGTGCGTAGCCAGGAGATGGTACAGGTTGGAGTTAACAGAATGTGCACTGTGAAAACAGCTTATGAAAGAATCTCACTGCAGAAGAAAATTTTCAAGTCTTCTTTATCAAAAAATCTTGAAGTACTCCTTTTAAAGAGAGTTACAAATTCAGGAAGAATGTCTTGTTAAATCCATTCATAACGGACTGTGATAAACTCCGATCCCTCCAGTTGCTATGGTGATGTCAATGACATTTTTGATGGAAGGATTTGTGATTTGCATCCTTCACCACTCAGAATCAACTGATACACATTTTCATGTGTGTTTTTTTTGTTTGTTTGTTTGTTTGTTTGTTTGGATGTCATTCTCTTATGGTTCCTGAGTGTTTCTTGATTATCCCAATGAAAGGTGGGAAAATGGGGGACAGACGGAATTGACTTCTTGGCGGCTAAAAAAATTGCTAAGTTACATGATGCAATACGTTATACTAGGTTTAGTGAGGAAATGCCTAGTTAAATTTACGTTGTACTTCAGGAGGGGTGGTTTTGACTTGTGCTGTGACTACAGACTTCAGCTAAGTTGTTCAAGATCATAATACGTGCAGACTCAACTACCAGAGGAAATTGCTGTTCAGTGTGGAAAAGCTGTGCTGTGTTCAGTGGGCCTGATTAAGAATGGGCCTGAGTGAAGCACAGCTTTCTGAGGGTTAGCTTGCATCATTTCAAGAGAAAGTAAGGGTAGTTGATGAAGGGAATCCAAGTTATTTGGAAACAGTACAAAAAAGTTGAGTGCTCGTTTGATGCCTTTTAAAGTTCACTGTGTTGTGAAAATCCTTGAAAACTTTTCAAGCATTTTCTGAGAAATCTTGAGTTCATCAAACAGAGTAGAGCCACAAACTTGCTTTATTTAGTGATGGATGTTCAGTTTTGAAATGTCAAAGTGTTGAATACTTTGTGCTCTTGATATCAAATAAATTCAGTGGTTTTGAATTAATCAGTTCAAAAATGTGGCCTCCTTTTTTTTTTTTTTTTTTGGTCAGGCTTTAAAATATCACTTTTAATTCAGAGCAAGAAGTGAACCAACCAACCAAGCAACAACTGTCCATTTGCAAGAGATGATTCATCTTTACAATAAGCCTTCAGCTGTGACCAAATTTTCAGTGCAACTAAATGGTACACCATAAGCATAAATATTGCAAGGAACTTAATGTTTTAAGCGATTAGGTTTTAGGTCCTGGTGCAGATGTTTGTGTTAGTGTATTTGCTGTGCATGTGGTCAGCTAGCCTTTATTAGGTACTTTGTATAAGAGGCTTTGCTCTGTATTTACAAAATAAGGCCAGGCAGAGTACTTCTGCAAAGAATTGTGTATTGATTTTTATCTTTTTTTTTTTTTTTATTTATTTATTTATATGTCCTTTATAAAAGTGAAGATTCTTGTATATCATATCCATTCTGCTTTGGATGTGTAATTTTGATATGCTTAATAATTCATATACAGAAAGAGAAGCTTTTATTCAATATGCAGCACATGTTCTTAAATACTGCTACTCACAGATGTATGCATGCTTCCTCAATAAGCAGTTTTATTCCCTCTTTTATCTTAGAATAAGACTCTGTAAATGAGCCCTAACAATACTTGGCCTTTTGCAGAAACTGAGCTGGTTTAGGGTGAGTGAACATGTCTGCATGTGCATGTTTAAGAGGGAAGGGGTTGATGTTTGCATCTGAACCTAGTATATTGCTCTGTAATTCATCATCTGGGGTTCTAGCCTTAGAATGACAGAGACGGCTCTCTGTAGGTCAGCTGAAACACTATAGCACATTCTCCCTCTGCTGTATCCTGTTGGTTTATGACTTCTTAGGGTCAGAGGGAACTGGGGTTAATTCAGCAAAAGAATCCTCTGACTGCGATATAAATTCCTTGGCTTGTTCATAAATTGTAAAAGAAGTTCTGTGGACTGCTCCTTGGGATTGAAGACCGTGGGCCAAGAGGTTAATTACTTGCCTAAAGTTTCAAGCAGCTTTCAGTGTTAACAGTTACTGGCTGTGGTTTGTGCAGCTTTGTAGTTGCCTTATGCATAGGTATTTAAAACTGTTAATTGATGTCTTGTGTGTGTGTTTGTATGTGAGTACATATATAATTGTTTGTGCCTATGTAATATGTATAAATGTTTTTTATCTGCCTGATAGTAGTATTGTTTTTTTCCCAATTAGTTATATCCTAATCCTTTCCGTCTTTGGTATGTAGCACATCAAGTTGTGGAACAATGAATGTTGGGGTGAAGTAGTTCATATTTGCACGTTCATTTATTTTTGCGAAAAGAAAATTGAGTGTTTTAAATGTAACTCTGTCCTTTCCATGCAGTCTTTTTCCTACTCCATTACACAGGGATTAGTGAGGTACCACTGATGCTCATACATGTCTTTCAGAAAATGCTTGTGCATACAGACATAGATTAAAACTCAAGGACATGTAACTTTGTTTTGTGTCTGTTACATTTAGTCAATCTCATGGTAAAAAGACAGTAACATAACTATAACCTCACATGTCTTAAGTGTTTTCTGAAAGGGTTCATGTTTTTATTCTAGGCCATTTTACAGCCGTTACTTAATGTGGCATTCTTTCATGTTATGTTCTCTGTTATGTGGAAAATAAGCTTTCTTGTTTAAGGAAGAGTTGAGAATGTTCTTTGGAAATTTACTTCTATATCCATGAACTAAAGATGATACTGTGAAATTACATTAAACAAACAGAAATCATTCAAACCATCAGCTTCCATATCATTTGTGTCAACACAGCTAGGCTTAAGTTTTTCAGTTTCCATTTTCCACAACTAAATACTGTCTTATTAGCTCATTAAAACATTTTATCATACTTGTCCTCTATAACTTTAGGTGCTGATTGCCTTCTTGAGATGTGTCTCTTCCTCTGCATTGAGAGCCTGATATAATAGTCCTGTCTTTGCCATTGTAGTCACACTTATGCAATTCGATTAATTAGGCATTTCAGCATATTTAAAACCATATTTAAAGTACAACTGTATAAAAACCTAGTTCCAAATTTTGCACTTGTCAAAATTCCTGAGTAATCAAACCAAATATTAATCATGAAGTTAAAAATCAAAATCTGTGCTTATTAACAATAGCTCAGTCATCTATGAAACCAAAATACTTCAGAATAGTCAAAGAAAGTAATGAATTCAAGTGATTCCTGCTTATTGCTGTGTAATATATGCCTCCAAAATTGTAGTAGGTATGCAGATGACTGTTCATTAGTGTACATAGGATATGCATACAAATAATTGTTCTAGGAAATTATCTGGTCTTTTATATGTATATATTTATTACCTCTCTATATACTTATTGCCTGAAAATAATTTATATTACATAAAAAAGATAAAAGGAAAGCTTTGAGGAACTTCTCATATCACAACGAAGTATGTGAAAAAATGTATCTGTATCTAGTCAGAGAACAGCTTGCACATGTCTACAGATAAGTTGTTTCTATTCGATAACTTGTAGATAATTACTCTTTTATCTACTGAATTTAAAAAGGAGCTTGCAGAAGACCTCAAAGGTGAGGATTCTGCATTTCTAAGCCTTTCAGTTTATACATCATTGTCGTATTTATCTCCAGACAACAGTTAAATCTTTAAAAGTACCTGTAACGTTTCATGCAACTGTCAGCTTCTTGTTGTCTGCTCCCATGAATAGAGAAATATTCTTATAATGGATAGATTATTTGAATGCTAGTGACATCTTTAGATAAATTACACCACATAACTGATTGATTAATATATATACTTTAAGAGATTTGGTTGACCTTAAGTCATAGATGTTAATGCTCCATTCATAGGGAAGGCAAATTGCTTAATTCCACTGACAGATGCAAAGAATCAAATTGCTTTATTTTTTAAATTAAGCCTTTGGGGTTTTTATTTGTGACTAAAATTCTTAATACCAATATGCAACTGGTAAGAGTGTATTACCTCTGCAGGTAATATAGGTATAGTTAAGAGTAAAGATAGTAACCTTTGTGTTTGGTAGGGTTCTTTACTAGTCTTTATGATTTGTTCAGTTTTGAATTTAAAACCTCAATTACATCATGATAATCACAATAGGCCAGACAAATACTTTGACTGTAGGTCTAACTACTACTAATCTGAATTCTGAGTAAAACCAAAACTTCTAAAGAAATGTTCTCAACTGTGAAAGGATTACTTCTAGGCCTCAAGGAATAAAAAGTACTTATGAGAGAGTATGGAAAGACAAAATTTGTTAAAGCAATCTGGTTCTACTTTTAAAAGAATAGCATTAAGTTTGTTGTTGTTGTTGCTGTTGTTCTTCTTATTAAACGTGACCATTGCTAGTGACTGGAAAATGCATTTGGCTGAATCACATAGAAATGCTAGTCCTCCCTTGTGTCTACGAAGTGCACAAGTATTGGATCTTGGTTAGGAAGCATTCAGAAGTACACAGGCTTTAGTGTTATTAATCATCAGAGAAGAAAAACAAATACAGAAATATTTGATCTCGTCTTCAGAGTCTGCCAAGTTTGAATGTCATTTAAAATGAAGAATGTGAAGAAATACCTCTAACTGACCCATACCTGAGTACTGATTTCTGTTTCTCTCAGGCAATAATTGTAGTCTGCACAGGACTATTCTCATACCAGTCAGAGAATCCCATCCCCTTCTTTATCTGGTTGACTTTGAGTGTAGAATTACAGGTGTATTTGGCGTTCCTGGGTCTCATCTCAGCTGACATCCACAAGTATTTTATCTTTCAAATCATGAAGTTATTTAGTTCTTGGCATGAGAAAGCTATGCCTGTGTAGGTGCTTTCATACTTCTAAAAGGCTTATTTTGAGTGTTAAGTTTAATGTCTGAAAGTCAGGCAGGCCAGAGTTTTGTGGAGGCCAGATCACTGTGTTTATTGTCTAGTCCAGATTAGTGGTCTGGCTTGTAAAGAGAACAGCTAGCTGCTGCAGTCAGCTGAACTTCTTCATTACTACAGCGTTATTTTCCAGTCCTAGTATCTCTGGTTGAAGTTATAAAAGCTCCTTAAGAGAACTTAAGCATTAAAGGACCTTAATGCTTAAGGGTATTAAATACTTCTGAAAATGCTGTTCTGTATATAGAAAACAGCCACCTCTCTGCAAAAGGAAATTTATTACTCTGAGGAAGTGTTTGTCTTCTCAGAGGTCAATTTGACATGCTGTGCAGCACAAAGGTGATTAAATTTACTGAATATTTTCTTAAAGTGTAGATCTTTAATCTTCTTTCAATAACTAGTTTTCTGACATTTTCTACTTCAAGTTCTGTCAAAGTCACTTGGTTCCTTGATTTTGTATATAACTTAGTCTTAATTCCTAATGAAGTTAATTTCATTTGGAAGAAATTCAGTTCTGTGTATTTTAGGTTTCTTTGTCTCTGTGCTTGTACATAATTGTTTAATACATTTAGCTGAACCTCTATACAGTTAAGGACACAAAATTCCTTTTCTTTGATGGGAACTCCATGTACAGAGCACCAGCGGCTAAGGATACATGTGTAAAGTTGTCAAGTGCTCTATGTGAACAGATAATGTTCCAAAGCATATGTCACAGATTATAATTTTGTTATATCCGTTAACCTTTTGCCCATCCTTACTTGCTGTTGAATGCTGTCATCACCCTAGATTATCCCTGACTAAAAAAGCACTCTTGCAATTCCTTTTCGGGGCTGCCCTGTTGATCACCTGACATGGAGTGTTGCATGTGTGATCCAGATGGCCCCTTTGGCTCCAAATTCCTCCCCAGGTGAGCTGTCTTGATTCCACTAGAGCTGTGTGATGGTGGATTCACCCTTCTTCCTCTCTCCCCTGCCCCAATCTTAAGTTAGGTGTTTAAACAGGGTTATATTTTAGCATAAGTGTTCTAAACACAGACTTTTTAAAATAATACAGAGATTATTTTTTTAATAAATCATCCTCTAATCCTTGCAGTTCAAAGTCTGAAAACAAACAAACAAACAAACAAACAAACAAAAAAAAACAAAAAACAAAGCAAAACAATATTTAGAAGATTATAAATGGCCTGGGAAAGATTCTGAGGGACAACGATATTGCCATAATTATCTGGTAACTTTTTAAATAAAACATTTGTTTTTAAGTTTCATACAGTATGCATGGTCTGATGTTCAGTGCAGTCTTTTTCTAATGTTAGTGAATGTTGACTTAGACCGGTGGTGCTGAATACCCCAACTAATCCAGCAAAGAAGTAAAAAAAAAGAAAAGAAAACATTTGATAATTTCACTCTCTAATGCAAATTCTTTATCCCTCAATACTACAGTTCCAATAAAGCCAGAAAGAGAGAAAATGTGTACAGGAAGGGAAGTGTAAACAATTGAGAATTTCATATGAGTGACCAAGCATGGGGACAGTAAATATGACTCAAAATTAAACAGAATGAAATAGAAGTAATGGCAGTATAAGATTAGAAAGAGCTCTGTGAGACTACTTCCAAAACTGAATATAACAGTTCATGAAATGCATACTTTTGCATGCTGTTGACTGCTTTCTCTGTGCCTCTGTCTCATTCATTGTTCTCTTTTGACTTTTGTTAAACTCTTTTAAAATTAGGACTATTTCTCCATTGCATCTCTGTGAAATACAGTAACCTTTTTCTCATTTGATAGGAAGGTGTTTATCACCTGTAAAATACATATTTTGTTGATCTTAGTCAAAGTCATTGTTTCAAAGTAATAACTTTTTTTTTTTTTTCTTCCATCAGGTTTCCACCTGATTCTGTAATTAACCTTTTTTGTGGCTAAATTAACTACAGGGAATGCAAACTATATTGTGGAAATGGCAACTTAGAGGACTAATTTGAACAATTGTGTCTGAAAGTCTTTAATAAATGTATGGCTTTAGCTACTGAAACCTAATAATGAGTGTTTGGTTTTGTTTCTTAACTGCTTTGCTACCAGAGGTGTCTGAGTTTGGGAAATCTGGGTGCTCAACTCGCTGTAAGTATTGCCTTATAGTGCCTTTGATTACAAATGTCTCATAGGAAAGTGTCCATCTTAAGTTGAATTGGAGTGGAAGAATCTGGTCTTTAAAATTAAGCATTTAAAATAGAGCATTTTCTGCTCAATTAAGGTCCAGTAAGAATTAGGATCTCAAGCTAGAGATGTATACACTTGAGGAAAAAAAGATACCAATTCTATCATGACATCTTTTCAGATCAAAATCCCATATGGTTTTCCATCATGGAATTGTTTTTCATAATCCTTGTATTAGGGTTACATTTATTTTTATCATGTTAAAAGCTTTGTTTTTAGTCATACAAAATCTGGAAGTAGAATGTCTAGACTTTGAATTACATTAAATCCACTGCAATTTATCTAAGGATTATTTATTTGGGGTTATTATTGCAGAAGTGCCATTAGTGTGTTGAGCAGTTTGTTCTTGGACAGCAGGGACGTGACAGTCAGCTGTAACTTGAGGGTAATAAAAACGTTTATAAGGACATGCTGACTGGACAAGCTGTATTTAATATGTCTACTGGATTTTGATGTTGTAGTAAAGTAGTGGTTAAATGTCTTAGTGAAGACTGCAGATCATAGTCTCAGCTGTGGTTTTATGGCAGAGTTGTGAACAATAGCATAGAGGGTAAGCCTTTTTTCAAATATTTTCCAAATATGAAGTGTCAGAAACAAGGCTTACTCATGTATTTGTGAGTTAAGAATTCTTTCTCCACATTACCCATATTTTTTAATAAGTAAAATGTAAAAAAAAAATGTTGGTGAAATAACACTAATTTAGAAAACTTTCCTTCCTATTGACTCCAGTAAAAAGATATAATATTCAAAAAGTGGTGCAATGGTATACTTCAGTATGATATCCCTAGTAAGGATTTATTATTGCTTCCAAACATGAAGATGTTTCTATATTTCATATATATTTATATGTAAAAATATATGTGTATATTACAAAAATATAGTAAGAATAGTAAAATATAGTGTATATTAGTGCAAATAGTATAACTGTTAATCAGTACCTTTTAGCATCAGTAACTTCACCTTAGGTGCACCCTCTTCTTAGATGATTTCATCTGTGGAGCTGCTTGAAGCTGGTCTTTTTCAGGTATAACATATTCGTATGAAATCATACTGTTGCCATCTACTGGCATCTGCTGAAAGCTCATAGGACTGTACTCATCACGTATCATGATCTCCTTGGTTAATTTCTGAAGGACTCTATCTGTTTACTGAGTTTCAGACAAACTCAAAAATGTCCCTGGGAAGCAAAATACTTTCTTTTTAGAGAGACGACGAGTATGGGCAGAGAGAGGGAGGAAAGGTACAGCTCCTGCCTGTCAACACTCATCTGCTTACAAACTGCTGAAAGCTTTAACTTCTACATTCAAAATCCTTAAAACATAAAAATGTCTGCTGAATTAATAAATATTTGAGCACTGACAACTGGTGGAGTGCTTGAAGGACAAAGGTGTGGATTAAAGACATAAAGGGTCATGAGAGAGAGTGTTGTATTTCAAACTATTCAGTGAAAACACAGCTATGACATAGTGATTGTTACCATAAAAAAAAAAAAAGAGGAAAAAAAAAAGAAAAAAGCCAAATTCACACAATTGTGCTTACTGAGAGATGTCAGAGTACAAAGGGAAAAAGAGAAAAATATTTAAATTTCACAAATACTTTACTACTGAGTTGCTGTCATTGAGTTTTCTAAACAGTAAGAAAAAAGAACAGAGTTTTCTACTAGAGATTTTGTATCCCCTTACTTCATCTTCTAATCTCAACTGTCCTCAAATCTTTGTACACCCTGTGGCTATATGGAGATTTTATGTACAACATTGGCTATCAGTTGATCAGCCTTACTGTATTTGCAACTGGTCCTTTTGAAGAGCTATTTCTGTAAGCTGTCTTCATTACATACCTTTTGTGAACCTTTGACACCTTGTTCACGGGAAAGAAAACATCCTGTATCTTCCCTCTGAGTAATCATGTAGGAACACCTCATGCAGAGAAAAGATGAAGAAAAACAATAAAATTCTTCAAGTCAAGATTAATATCCCTGTCAGAAGGGACTGTGGAGCATCAGATGTTAATCTCTGTTGCTGCCACTCTCTTAAACTAAGATTGTTGGCTTATCAGTGAAAGGTTATTATTTTTTAATTGTGAAATGTAGTTAATCTTACCTTTTTTCTGGGATTGAGTGTGTGTGTTTGTAAATGTTCATAAGATACTTGAACTATGCTAATTCTCTCTGTATATACAAAGGTTCTCTGTGCATTGACATGTTAGATAGAACTTTATTTCATCTGTATTTTATACAGGCTTGTTACACCTTCAGCATTAGGATTTTTGGATAACAAATTTTAATTTGTTAGTAGAAAAATAGTTATGGTAACTTGATTTGTTAAATTGTGTTTTTGTATTTGAAACATCCTGCTATTTGCCCTTAATGCTTTGTATATAGGAAAGAGGGGATGATAGAGTGAGATTACAGTACATAAGCTAAAGAGTTCAAAATTGAAACACCCATGGGGAATTACAAAGCCTGAGCACGTATTGCAAATTATCAAGCTATTTTTAGTTGTGTGAATCCGAATAGTTTTTTATTTATAGTACATTGGGCTTGGTAAAATCAGCCAAATCAACGCTAAATGACACCAGTTTAATGAAGTGTTAAACTAAATACATTTAAGATACGGGATGCTGCAAGGGAGATGCGAAGAACCTTCTGCTTTCATTTCAATTACAAATTGTGACAGAAGAATGTCAGAAACTTTCATAGAAAAATATTAAGTAGGTTTTAATGCAGTTCAGATGTAGCATTAAAAAAGAGTGAGTTTTACGTTTAAACTGGATTCTAACCCTATAGGACTGTAGTGGAATCATAGATTGGTTTGGGTTGGAAGGGACCTTAAAGATCATCTAATTCCACTCCCACTGACATGGGCAGGGACACCTTCCGCTACACCAGGTTGATCAAAGGCCCATCTAATCTGACCTTGAACACTCCAAAGATGGGGGCATCCACAACTTTTCTGGGCAACCTGTTCCAATGCCTCAGCACCCTTAGAGTCAAGAATTTCTTCTGAATATCTAATCTAAACCCATCCTCTTTTATTTTAAAACCATTTCCTCTTGTCCTACCACTAAACTCCCTGAAGAAGAGTCTCTCCCCATCTTTCTTGTATGCCCCCTTAAGGTACTGGAAGGTCACTGTAAGGTCTCCCTGGAGCCTTCTCTTCTACAGGCTGAACAACCCCAACTCCTTCAGCCTGTCTTCACAGGAGAGGTATTCCAGCACTTTGATCATCCTTGTGGTCCTTGTCTGGGCTCTCCCCAACAGGTCCATGTCTTTCTCATGCTGTGGGCCCCAGAGCTGACTGCAGTGGTCTGGGTAGGGTTTCATGAGAGCATAGGGAGAGAATCACCTCCCTTGACCTGTTGGCCATGGTTCTTTTGATGCAGCACAGGATGCAGTTGGCTTTCTGGGCTGTAAGTGTGCATTGCTGGCTAATGTTGAGTTTCTTGTCATCAACCAACCAGATCTTTTCCTCATAGCAGCTCTCAATCCATTCTCCGCCCAGTCTGTTTTTGTGCTTAGGATTGCCCCAGCCCATGTGCAGGACCTTGCACTTGGCCTTGTTGAACTTCATGAGGTTTGTATGCACCCACCTCTCAAGCTTGTTCAATAATGACCAGATATGAAATAAAAGTATTATTTGGAAGCAGTCAGTGCCCAACCATAAAAGTGATCTTGTGCAGAATGTTGTTTGGACAAAGGCAGTAGTTTTTTTCTTCTGTTGCTCTTTATTTCTTTTTTTCTTCTTTTTTTTTTCTTTTTTTTTGTTTTTGTGTGTGTCATGTTTTGTTTTAAGGCTCTTCCTGAATATTTGTATCTTGCTAGTACAAAACTAAGCAGTGAAAAGTCATACTTTGAACTAGTCCTGCAATGTGCCCTCCTGGACCTTTTTTTTTTTTTTTTTTTTTTTTGTAATTTCCCAGATTCTTAGATCTCTTTTTGCTTGAATTGAGTGTGAAGACAAGTACAGAAAAAAAGTACCTAATTTCTTCAAATAATCATGCTGCAAGACCATCGTGAACTGAGGACATATTTCTGGAATCTTATTCTTTTCTTTTTTTCAGGTGAGCGTCCTTACCAGTGTCCTTACTGTGACAAAGCTTTCAGCAAGAATGATGGATTAAAGATGCATATTCGCACGCACACAAGGGTAAGTGTAGCTCAGTTGCTTTTATGGATACTTTTGAATTGTCAAATGAATCACACATGGGGAAAAGTGAATACCTCCTGTTTACACAGAGATTAGGGTGTATCAACCGAGATATTTTATAGTTACCAAAATAAAAAGCAAAGATTTAAGTCATTAACTATTAAATTCTGACTCCCTTAGTGACCTACTTTCTGTATTCCATGTTTTATGCTAAAATAATAGTAGTATGAATTTTCTTCCTGTAACCTGTGATAGTTTATAGGTACAAAAGAATGTTTGTGATTTGTTTCCTGAGAAAACAATAGTAACAAAGCTTCACCATGCTTTAAACTTCAATATTCAGTGCTTTGATTCTTCCTGTCTCCTTAAAATCCAGTCATGGTGAGCTGTTAGAGGCTGTACTTTGCTCATGCATGACAAACATCAAACTGGAAAGAACTTGGTGATTTAATTGAAGGAAAAATAAAAGATAAATTGCAAATGTTTCTGAGATTATTCTTGAACCTCAAGTCTAATTTATCATAAAGGTTCTCTGTTTTAGGGATGAGGCTTGTCATTTCATTGACGTTTACTAGAGGACAAAGGCAAAATCTCAGCCCCTCTCAGCCTTTCTTTCCATTCTAGCAAAGAGATGGAGAGCTGCCTTCAAACAGCCAAGTGTGAATTCCCTTAGTAATGGGTGATCTCCGGGTGAAGTTAGACAAGTCTAGCATTCTCTATGCTGGTAATTTTAAATATTTTTTTTTTTAATAATAAACTTTGCTGGTAATTCCTTGAGAGATTTTACTGCTTATGGTGGTTAAGGCATCATGGAGGCCAAACCGAGCAAGTTCTTTGTTAGGATATGGGGAGGGTGAAAGTGAAGTTAGTGGTCCGCATAGGCAAACCTGCACACAGAATAGCTTTCTGAGCATATAAAGATAAGATCAAAGCTGTTTGTTTAATTTTCTAGCCATTTTACCCAGGCCTTGAGGGCATTAGCTGGAGGTCCTATATGAAGTGGTAGCTCATGTACCACAAACTTTAGTTCAGATGTTACTTTGTGCAATGCTTCCTAGTGTTGTATTGGGAACAGCTTAGTCCCATGTTGTTAGTTGTTTCTGCGTCTTTCCAGCTGCTAAATCACTTTAAGTGCTATAAATTTTCTTCTGTTATTGCTGTCCCATATTACTGTTTCTTCACCAGGAGAAACTTCATTGGTATATACGTTCTATATGGCTGTGAATGGGAGGAATAGTAAACAAAACCTGCTCTGTAGTAATACAAAGCTTAATTTTTTCCTGATTTGTCTTATAGTTTGAGTAAAAACAACAAAAAATCCTTTGTAGAAAGAAAATAGAGGGGAAAAAAAGCATAAGAATAGGCCGTTAGAGCCTTTAATGATGCCTCTCCATTGAGTATAGTGGTTTACAACTGATGATGTTTTCTTCCAAAATGCATGATTGTGAGTGAGGCTAGAGAACTTTACAAACATTATCTTCAGTGCTTAAAAATGGTAAATTAATTGAGAGAGCTTACTTAGAGCAGAAGTGCAAATCCTACTGTCTTAGGAAATGCAATGCTTCTTCAGTGAAGGAAAGTTGTGCAGTATTTCTTGATAATTCTGTATTTTCCCTGATAGTTGTATATATCAATCTTAGTTACCCACATGGTGCAAATATAAAGCACTCAGATGTATTACGTTTACGATCAAAAATAAAGGGGTGGGGGGCAGTATTTCAAAGCAGAGATATTTTAATTGTGTTGAATGAAGCAATTAGAGTTGTTCTTCAGCTGAGTGTACTTTTGTGGTATGTTTCTTGCTCTACACTGTGCTTTAAAGCATAATTATACCTTGGAGAATTTGCTTTTTTCTTGTCTGCTTTTGGCTGCTCGCTTCTACCTTTTTTATATAATTTGTTGCTTACATATATTCTCATATGTGATCAACTTTTGCCACCCTTATATGCAAGCAGAAAAAGTAAAAATCTTTGAAATTTGCCACCTGGTTCCAAAATGCTTTCATCAAATTGAACTGGAAGGCAAATTGAGGACTTACATTGATATGAGAATAGGAGAAAAAATAAAATTATTAAAGCACTACTTATGAATGATAGAAAAACAATTGAACTAATGCTTGTTATTTAGGTAATGGGAGAAGGGAAGAGTCAGGAAACCAGCTTTTATAGAGTGGATATTTGTTGTTAATTTATGTAGATTTTGTAATCAGGGACAGACGTTTTATTACACAAAGGTAGTAAAATCTGAGTTAAAATCTATCAGAGTGTAATGTAACAGCATTTAGTCAAAATATCTGTACAGAAAAAAAGTATTTTCTGTACAGCTCAGTTCATGACAAACGTGATATAAGTGTTTCCATGTACTAGAACTACAGTGATCATCTAGGTATGAACAGTTCATATTTCAATTTTCTTTTCATTTTTCTAAGCACTGTAAATCTTTACAGTTATGCTACGTGATTTAAAATATGCAGGCACAACATGATTTTTTTAGACGTTGGCTTGTGGTTTTGCTTCTTTTTGCTGTCATGCTGCTTATATGCTACTCCTACGTGAGTTTGCTACTACTATTCATAAATGAGCTTCACAGAGAAGCTCATTTACATATAAATGACATTTTATATTAATTTATCCCCAAATAAATGTTTTTCATTTTGCGGTAACAAGGCCTAATATTGAGAATGTTAATATTACTAGTTCATTTTGATAACCTAAGCCTGTTGCTATAATCTTGCTTGTCCCAAATTTTCCTCCTCTTCACCCTTCAACACCACATTGAATATGTAAATAGAACTGGATAGCTAAAAAGATTAAAATCCTAGTAGGAGGAAAAAAGTTAATTAGTAGTATTAACAAAAGTGATATAAGAAAAAAACAAAGCTTATTACGAACTTACACAGATTTTAAAGTCAGAGGGAATGTCTATGCTGAGTCTGTTCTGCAAAATGTTGTCCATACAGTACGGTAGGATAATAAGCTGTGCTTAATTGCTCAGATAAGTAAATATTAGTACAGGTACAAAGGAATAAATATGCATTTTAGGTGGTGTGTTTCAGACAAATGAAAGAGAACAGAATCACAGAATCACAGAATTTCTAGGTTGGAAGAGACCTCAAGATCATCGAGTCCAACCTCTGACCTAACACTAACAGTCCCCACTAAACCATATCCCTAAGCTCTACATCTAAACGTCTTTTAAAGACCTCCAGGGATGGTGACTCCACCACTTCCCTGGGCAGCGCGTTCCAATGTCTAACAACCCTTTCGGTAAAGAATTTCTTCCTAAGATCCAACCTAAAATTCCCCTGGCGCAACTTAAGCCCATTCCCCCTCGTCCTGTCACCAGGCACGTGGGAGAACAGACCAACCCCCACCTCGCTACAGCCTCCTTTGAGGTACCTGTAGAGAGCGATAAGGTCACCCCTGAGCCTCCTTTTCTCTAGGCTGAACAATCCCAGCTCCCTCAGCCGCTCCTTGTAGGGCTTGTTCTCCAGGCCCCTCACCAGCTTTGTAGCCCTTCTCTGAACTCGCTCAAGCACCTCGATGTCCTTCTTGTAGCGAGGGGCCCAAAACTGAACACAGTATTCGAGGTGCAGCCTCACCAGAGCCGAGTACAGGGGGACGATCACCTCCCTAGCCCTGCTGGTCACACTGCTTCTTATACAGGCCAGGATGCTGTTGGCCTTCATGGGCACCTGAGCACACTGCTGGCTCGTATTCAGCCGACTATCAACCATCACTCCCAGGTCCTTCTCTGCCAGGCAGCTCTCCAACCACTCATCTCCCAGCCTGTAGCTCTGCTTGGGGTTATTGCGTCCCAGGTGGAGGACCCGGCACTTGGCCTTGTTGAACTTCATGCAGTTGACCTCAGCCCATTGGTGCAGCCTATCCAGATCCTCCTGCAGAGTCTTCCTACCCTCGAGCAGATCGACACACGCACCTAACTTGGTGTCATCTGCAAACTTACTGAGGGTGCACTCGATCCCCTCATCCAGATCATTGATGAAGATATTAAAGAGGACCGGCCCCAGCACCGAGCCCTGGGGAACGCCACTAGCGACCGGCCTCCAGCTGGATTTGACTCCATTTACCACGACTCTTTGGGCCCGGCCATCCAGCCAGTTTCTAACCCAACGAAGCGTGCGCCAGTCCAAGCCAAGAGCAGCCAGTTTCCTGAGGAGAATGCTGTGGGAAACGGTGTCAAAAGCCTTGCTGAAGTCAAGGTAGACCACATCCACAGCCTTTCCCTCGTGGGTACTTGGAAGGAATAAGAAGGAAGAAGGGGAGAGAAATTACTGAAAGGTAAATTGTAAAGAGACCAGTACTTACAAGAGCACTCTCGTTATGGCAAAAAGATGAAGATTCATTTAATGTTTGTAGTATGTTGATGGTTGTCAGGACTGCAGCTGTTGGCATTCAAGATCTCAATAAGAGATGCTGAGAAACTTAAATAATTGATTCTTGTGTGCTTGGTGTTGTTCATGTGTGATTTTTGAGATTTGTAATGTATTGAGAAGAGAAAAAAATAGAATCCAGAAAAATGTTATATACAAAGCACAAAAAAACCAAACAAGCAACCCCCTTAAGTAAAAAGCTCTTTTATATGTACATTATATAGTAGTTTTGTAATATCAAGATACCTGCCTTGAGGTTTCTCTATATGCAAGGATGTGTTCAAAGTTCAAAACTGTGCAGTCTGAAATGCAGAGCTCTTCTATATACTGCCCGTGTTCTCTCTCTCTCTCTCTCTCTCTTTTTTTTTTTTTTTTTTCTCCTTTCATTCATTTTTCTCTATGGAGTATATGCTACTTGCTAGAGAAGAGGTGGGAATTCTCCAGTAGTCTTGCCCATTTAGTCATATTCTGCCTTCACTCTAGTTTTGTGGATGTGATCATAAAGACTTGCAGAGATTAAGATGGCTTACTTTATTACATAAAAATATGTTAGGCTATCAACCTTGTAATGATAACCTGGACTGCCAGTTTTCAGAATCACAGAATCACAGAATGTCTAGGTTGGAAGAGACCTACAAGGTCACCGAGTCCAACCTCTGACCTAACACTAACAAATCATCCCCTAAACCATATCCCTAAGCTCTACATCTAAACGTCTTTTAAAGACCTCCAGGGATGGTGACTCCACCACTTCCCTGGGCAGCCTATTCCAGTGATAAGCATTTCAGAGCATTTCCAGTTTTGAGCATTTCAGATCTTTAACAAAGAGAAATAAATAGATTAAGTGAAAATTCTGAGCTACTGACGTATAAGTCTTATTTGGAGTGCACCCAGTCATACTGTAACAGCTCTCAGGTTCTCAGGGTGGTTGTGGTGTAGTTGTTCATTTTGGAAATCAGAGGCTACGTCTATGGTAATAAGTAATACAGTACAGTACTAGATGCGTACAGTGAAACAGCTGTGGCTGAAGACCTCAAGTTTGTGTTTTATGTGTTTCAAGGATTTTACTGTGTGTTATGTGTAGTCTGGTCCTGTAGACTGAATGTACAATAGCACTCCCTGGTATGCATCTTCTGGTTTATTTTTTTCCAATACAAATCCAGGTCATGCAGTCCAAAACGTTTTGGAAACGTGCACCAAAGGGCAGTAAGAGAGGACATCTGGGAGATGTGCTTCAAAAGCAAACACCTGATCTGCATGTGAAAACTGAAGTAGATTTTTTTTTTCTAACTGTACTGTGTAAGAACTTTTCCAGTGAAGGATTATACTTGCACAGTAGTAGCTTGAAACTCCTCAGTATGGTATTGATTCACTATAACTTGTTCCGTGATCCTAAGCCATTTAAACAAAGGCTAAACTAAAGATTAGGTAAATAAAAATGTACTGTGTTTACCAATGTTTACTTCTATCTGGTCTAAGAGCAAGAAATGCTAGAAAGTCAGACTTGAAATTTCTCACTAGGGGTGTTTTTGTTATTTTTTCAAGACAAAAGATTGTACAGATAATGGCTATTCTTTTTTTAATCCTTTTATTTTAAAATTTATTCTTGCATACCTTCTGAAAAATAATTATTTAAATAAAAAATAAGTTTTATACATTCTGAAGGTATTTTTGTATCAGCTAAACCTAGCAATGTGAAATTAGTATGATCATAGCATTCTTCTTCAAGAGCTATTCTTGTAGATATCTTGAAGAGAAAGTCTTTTGGTCAGAAAAATTGTAAAGTAGCTTAAATGTAATAATATGATATTCAACAAGGAAAAAGTCATTGTAGAGATTAAATTTAGATATATTTTACCAGTGGGATTAAATGCCAAGCCTGATCCTGTGGATCAGGGAAGGGTGCTGGAAAAATCATTGTAGAAAGTTGATTAAGGTCTGACAGCTGCTAAACTTAGTACAGCTTGGGTGGCCACAGGTGTAAGCTCAAACTCTGGAGTAAACAGAGGAGATAAGCCAAAACCCCTATTGACAATGGAAGAAGAAAATACCAACCACTTAATATTAAAATTTCAGCTGAGTGCTGATTTCCTTTTATAAAAGTATATGTGTTTGTTTTGTTTATTTGTATTCTTAAGAAAAAATATTACAGCCTAAGACAATGTAAATGAGGAACTCATAGAACTTGTTAATGAAATGAATTTACAAGCTATATCAGCTTTGAGAAAATATGCTTCCAACCTGTGCCCTAAGTAAACTTTAGATCTTCCCAAGACTTTATTCAGTGCTTGACACAATATTTTATAGTTTGAGCTCTAAAAATTACATTGCAGTATTTTCTCCATGTTAATGTTTGGAAACAATAGGTGCCCAGAATCACTCTTATGTCAAATTGATTTTTTCATTTACTCTGAAAATGTAGCTTTATTACATTGTTTCAGTTGAATACACAGCAGTGATGGAAAACAGAAAAAGTAGAGGCCATTCCCAAATGTTTTTTCATCACTTGGATAGGATATTTCATATTTATACTTCAAAGGTGTAAGTGATATATGTCACTTTTATAGCTTGTTTAAAAAACTGATTTCTGATGGATGGAAGGCTACTAGCTGTAAAACTCAAGACATTTCTGGGTTAATACTTCGAAATTAGAGAAATTACAATGTGTTGTACATTTCTTTGATGCATAGGTACCTGCTGTTTAAAAAGTGCACTAATACTGAGCTACATTTAAAAAAGCACCTACTGTTCAGAGATTATAATAGAGCAAGTCAGGTGATAAACATATTTTTTTTTTTAATTCTGCAAATAACTTGACTTGTCCATGCTTGTAATGCTTAGCCAGTACTCTCACTCACGCAAAAAAACACACGTTAGATGGAACTGATCAATAGATTGCAGTTGATGCTGTGTAGCTTCTGAAGACTTAGAATCAAGGAATATTCTGAGTTGGGAGTGACCCGCAAGGATCATCAGGTCCAGTACCTCCCTCAGTCATTTTATATATATGATTCTATGATTCTGATGTCAACTCTTGAATTCCTAAATCCCATAGTTAATGTCAGTGGTGACCGAGAGACTTAATCTGACTGAAGCTTGTATAAATGTCTGCATAAGCTGCAGTCATGTAAATGACTGCAGGGTAAAGATATCCTTAAAAACCAAGCCCTCAAGCTTTGAATATAGTATGTGCATGAGTTAGCTAACCTTGAGTTAATTTTGAGTGTTATTAATGAATTCTATGGGAATTGCTATAAAGTCATGACGAGCAAGGAAGTTAGACAGCATCCTGTTGAGTTCATCTTTTCAAGTCAGTGTTTGAGCTTGCTGCTGGGATAGTACAAGAAGCAGACCCTCCTCATACTGGTCCTGAGTTAAATGGTCTCACCAAGGCACTTATTTTTAACTTTACAAAACCTCCTCTATTCTTCTCTTAAAACAGAAGCCTGTAAAAATAAAATTTTTAAAAATGCAAGAAGAATATTCATGATTGTTACTTAATTTCACTTGTTTTGTATTTCATAGGAAATACTTGGGCTTAAGGAGGTTTAAAAAAATCATGTGTTCTAGACACAGCATACCATGCTATTGCCAAAAAAAAAAAAAAAGCCTTGGGTACTAAATACAGTCTTATATGAACAAGACTGTATAATGAAATAATATATGAGGTGTTGATTACATTTTGATTTTTTTTTTAAATATTAGATTTTCTCTATATTTCCCCATTGGTGAGACATGAGTGAGTTCCCAAACATCTGTCTGCCTGAGGATGATGACTTTGCCAGTGCTGTGGTTTCCTTCGCATGTGAAATCTCTGCTTGTATACAGAATATAGGTTTGAATCCCACTGCACATATATTTTCACACTTCTTTTTTATGTGATGTTGACTGATGATCTTCTTTTCCTGGTAGAGGGAAAACATATCATTTGTATTGATATTATTCTTCTTCTAAGAGCATATCAACATCTGTTCAGTTCTCATCATGGCTGATTAAATAGAACCTCCTTCACTAAATCTTAGGGCAAAAATTACTTCTGCAGTTTAAAACAAAACAAACAAAGGAAAACTTAAAAATTTATTGTAGGTAGCAAGTAGGCAGAACTACTTTGGAAAGCAAGAGGTTAATGGTGTAGTAGAGTTCTACTAAGTGCACATGACTAGAGCTTTTGAAGAAATGCACCTTTTTACTTCTGACAGACATTTCAATGAAGATGCGTGTTTTTCTGTTCACTACAGATGTTCTTACAAGAATATCAGATTTTTTTGAAAACCCCAAAACTGAAGTAATAAAGAATTTTTCTAACAAAAACACTTTTAATAAAAGTATCTTTTTCCATGTAAATTTGCCAAAATCATTTCACTATTGTTTCAACAGGAAGATTTCTGTACCTTCTGTAGCCATTGGAAATATTTTTGAAAGGATTTTACTTTTCAGCTGAGGAAGTGTGTATTTCTAAAGTGATTTATTAACAGTCTGACTTTCTCTTACTTATTGGGCTTTAAACATTATCAGATTCAAAGCCCTACTACTTCTGTAGAGTTATAAATTTTCATCAGCCTTTGTCTTCCTGTGTCAACGTTACTTCAGTAATTCAATGCAATTCTGATAGTTTAATTAGGCCTCTGTCTGTGGGAGAGCCACTTGCTTTAAGTTCCAAAACCCCTCCAATTACTAAGAGAATGTCTTGTTAGTTCTTTCACGTTTTTCACACTTAAATACAAAACTGGACTCCATTAACTTGCACCATCTGTGATCTTAAGTGACTTAACCTCTCTTCTCAATGGGGGTTGTGTTGCAAGTAGTGATGACCTAGCAGAAAGTGTCAGTGATGTTTTTTTCCTGACATTAATCAGCTTAGTGCTTGTTTTAGGGCTGAAATGTAACTAAACGTCAGCTACATAAGCCACTCTTGCTTCAGTAGGCACTTTACTGTCTTTTGTACTGTGCTATTTCTTAATTCCCTGCCTTTCAATTAAGATGAAAGCTGGTCTTTATAAAATTCAGTGATATATTACATGTCACCACTTCATTGATAGCAAAATTACCTATCACTCTTCTTCAATATAGAAAAAAAAAGTGTATATTGACACTGGAATTTGCAGAGGCTCAAAGGTCTGTTAACACAGCTGCTGTCTAACAGGTCTTAGAAAGAACTACCTGCTTGGCTTGGCCCTCAGTATGATCTGACACTATCTCTTGGGAGGGTTCCAGACCAAGCAGAAGGATCCATCAGGTTCTCTGGGACTTCTGCTGCTTACTCACATTGCTGTTCTGCTTTACTTCTGGTAGAAGTTTGCAGTTACCAAGGCTGTCATGTGGGCTGTGGGTTGGCTACAATGCATCATGAAACCTGTGTATGCTTTTGCTGGTTGGACTCTCCTTCCAGGTCCCTGACACCATGCTTTGCAGGCTGTTGTTTTCCTATGTCTTCAGTTCACTTTCAGGAGGGACAATCAACTGAATGGTACCTGTTCTTGTCACCATCTTTGATAAATGGCATGTCCAACTGTCCAAAGAGCTCCTGAATGTAGTTTGAGGGACACATCAACATTAATAATTAGTAATGAATAAAACAAGGTGTTACTAGTGTTAGCAAAAGGTTTAAAACACAAAAATAAATGGGTTAATGTGAAATATACAGCTGTCAAACTTTCCTCAATGCCTAGGGTGCCCTTTAGGAAATGCTCCCAGAGGTCAGCATGTGTCTCTGTCCTATTGTTTTATACAGCAGATTACACCAATGTCTTTTCTGCATTGTTCAGGGTCACAAAACTACTGGATTTCCAGGGATTCTGTTTGAGAGGTTGCAAGCCTGGCTGTTATACATCAGTATTTTCTGGGTCATGATGTTTGTTTATTCTAGGCTACATTTTTCCACTCTTGCTAATTTTTTGAAATTTTTTTAACCTTTTCATTTTTTTAACTAACTTTGTGTTCAGTTGATCATGAAAATACATGTAGCAACAAATAGCATTTATAAAGATTAATACAAACATTTTCAAATTCTCCACAGAAGTCTTGAAAGCAGATAGTGTTACTGTATTTACAACTCATGTATAGGCCTTATAAAGCTTTCTCTTTTGTAGCAAAGGAAAACTCTTTGTTTCAGAACAATTAAAGCAATTAAAAAAAAAAATGGATTAACTAAAGGGTAACTGAAATTACACTAACTTCAAGAATGTATTTTTAAATATTTTGCTGTCAAAAATACAAGCTGATAGTTTTTCTTTAGTTATTGTATTTCCCCTAGTTAGAATGAATCTGACCCAAAAGTTCCATATGCACTAGGTTGAGATCTTTTCAAATTTATTCCAGTTTTACAAGAAGCTTCTTGTGTGTACGAGGACCATGAATACCATCAGCTTTAGTGTTCATTTTTCCTAAATATGTCATGTATGACTCTAGACTTCTCTGTTTTACAGATCTGAATTTTGTATATCTCTGTAGAATGAAAAAGATTATTTGCTATTAGTTAAAGTAATGCTTTTCTTTGTTTCTCTGAACTTCCCTGTGAATGCTCAGCTTTCAGCAAATTGAAAATTTAGATTGACTAGGTTGACAGTCATGTGACACTTCGCATTGTCAGTTTATCTTACCCTAAGGTACTTGTAATTCTATGGATGCTTAGATATATGAACATGATCTACAAAAAGAAATGAGCAATATGTGAAATTCTAATGGAAGTCAGAAGTAAATCTGCTGAATTCAGGAGGTTACTAAAAAAGTGGACATAGCATTAGATAGCTCTGGTATTTTAAGTATGCTCTGTACGTCAATTAAAATCTAAGTGCTAAAAGTGATTATTGAGTAACATTTATGTAGTCAACAAGTTCACTTTGAGTAGTATAAATCTGTGTTCACTGTAGTAAATTAAGCAAAAAAGTAAAGGATGAGGTTTCCTCAGTATGGGTTCAGTTTTAACTTGCTCCTGTCACCTTGGAAAGAGTTATCAGAACTGTTCTTAACTCTAATTTATTTGATCTTGAGCTATATTTTATTTGGAAATACTACTGTCTAGATGGTGTTTTTTCTTGTCACTGCTGATGAACTCAAAAGTGATAGTTCCAGATTGAAATTTAAAAGGTTATTTGGAGATGCTCATACCAAAGTCAATCATGTTTTTACCTTGCAGTCAGTTGTACCAGATTTACACAAACAACCACGTGCTAATGCTAAGCTAATATACATATTTATATTGTTTTAAATGGAGATACAGTCAACTACAGCAGCAGTTAGCAGTTCAAAAATTCTGCATTTAAGTATTTCCATGTGCTGTGGTTGAAGGATACTCTGTGCACGTGTTCTATCAATCTGTTAAAGGTGGCATCAAATAGCCTTGAGAATTGGTCTTGCTCTGATTTCTTTCTAATGCAAAGCACTATTTACATAGAATCTAAGATAGTCATTTATGATTCATGTAGCGGATGGCAGAGAAGGTGTGCACCGGAGAGAAGGCACTCTTTCCACAGTTGTTAAAATGTTGAATTTCTCTTCTTAATTTCATAAAGTGAAAATCATGAAAATCATCAGAGATGCATATGTCCACATTAGTGTACCAGTTTTATAGTGAACCACCTTCTGGAATTGCAAGTCTCATTGAGGGTCTCCTTGGCCATTCTTTCCTTTCTTTGTTAAGAGGCAGAAAGGTTATAAATCCTGATCTACATATTTCTATTTATGCCTGGTATACTTAAAAATTTAATACTAAATCACTTCAGTATCAGCTACATCCTGTCTTTCTCACTCTTCCTGCTCCCTTTCACATTTATATCATCAATAAAAGAAAACACATGTAATCCTTTGGCTTTGCTGCCACCATAACCATGGTCTGGCAGATGCTTTTTGAACAGAGGGTAGATTTATAGTACTGGCAGTTGCTAACTCCTCTGAAGTCAAACTTCATATGATCTTCCCAATGAACTCCTTTTTTGTTGACAGTTAGCAGGTTTTTCCCTTTTTGCTTGAGGTTTAAAATTTGTCTAACTTTCTGCTAATCTCATCATTGTCCCTATTGTCCTTATGTGGTGGCATTTCCATTCCTTCGGGCTTGTTGCTGTATTTAACTATTTTTTTCTGTGTAGATATAGAACAAATTGGTTATGCTAAGCCAGCATCATCTTTTCCATGTTACAAATGCTGCCTTTTCCGAGCATTGGTATTGTGCATTGGAAATTTGGTGTAAGGTAAAAAAGGAAGGGGGGGGGGGGTGTGTGTGGAGAGCAAAAAGAAGTACAGAATGTTTTATTTTGAATAAGCCAGTCTCTGGGAATGTTGTCTTCTTTGAAACCAGTAAAATGTTCTCTGGAGAGAAACTTAAGGCCAAGTTTTTCTCTGGACAGAACTGGTTTTTTTGTTTTTGTTTCAGTTTTTAACTGAAATGGACGTCAATGGGAATGAAGGGCAGCTTAATGAAGAGGGGGGCTGATGCAAATCAGAATTGTGTCTGCTGAAATCAGTGGAATATACAGATGTAAGGGATCTAAAATTAGATCAAAGACTGCTTTGGATATGTTTCATGCACTGCATATGTGAATTTGAATGTAAATGTCAAGGGAATAGTTAGATAAGCCCTTTTTTTGCAGTAGAGAATAATACAAATCATACTAATAGATGAATATAATCTCAGGATATTCCAGCCCAGGTTTGTGACTTCAGCTTCCCAGAGTTCATAATATCTTTCTTTCCAGAAAGGAACCTAAGCATTCCTGAAGTCTGTTTAACTCTGAAATGAGTAAGATAATCATAATCAAGTTAACTCTTCATTTACCTTTAGAACAACATGGTGAAAAGCAAGCAAGTATACCTGCTAACGTTTGCAATAGTGGATGTTTTCATAGGTGTTTAAAGATGTGTACGTCATATACTTCACATTTTCTGTGGAACAACCTAAACAGAGAAAGGCAGTTTTCAGAGAACTTGCAGAAAATGTGTTTTATGTTTACCACAATGCAAAACCATTTAAGGGTGTGTTGCAGAAACCAGCTTTTCATATGAGTTGTCCATACATTTTCTTAAAAATTATGGGCCTGCTCCATGAAGTCTTTTGTCAGTCCAGCAAAATTTCCCAAGACAAAGTTTTTTGTTTAGATTATCATTTTTCTTTCTTCTCCCTCCTTCTTCAAGATCAGCTTAGTTCTTTTTAAAGTAATTTATTATGTTTTACTCTATAATGAAGAGTTCTGGAAATTACAAAATTAAGATAATGATGAAAAAACACAAAGAGGATTAGCATCTAAGGAGAGTCTTCGAAAGAAAAGTTTATTAGTGGCCTCTGACTTTTTTGATGATAATCAACTGGGCATCATGTACTCAGGTTGTGTCAGCAGATATATTTGTCTTCTATCATGCTGAAATGTACTTTACATGATATATCTAAAATTGAAATTGCTAAAGAAATCCTTTATCCTGTGTGCACCGCTTATGATGTGGTTTTGGTGAGCTAGAGGATTCCAGCCACAGCAAGATGAGTCATTTCAGTGATACTGCCTTTTCTAGGAAACTTCACAGGACAGCACTCTATCGCATCTTGCAACAGGAGGAGCTGGGATCTCTGTGAAGAGCTGCCCTAAAGAGAGAGCTTGAGACATACTCAGAACAGCACTGATTGATAGTCTGTTATATTGTACAGTTGATGCTGAGTACCTGGCAAGATTAAGCAATGTATGGAGACCTGATTGTCCCCTCCATACTCAGAATAGGAATTCAAAAACGAGAATTTCTTCACTTTGTAGTTTCAAAATCGGACCTGAGTAACTCATTCCCACTTACCCTTGGAAAGCACAGTATCTGCCCAAAGACTCTATAAGATTAATGCCTATTACTTTTAATTCATGTAGTTAGCATTTTTATTGTCTATTGATTTTTTAGTCTTTGTTTTCAATTTAACCTAGTAAAATTTTCTTAGTGTTTACTCTGTAGTCTAAAACACCCATCTTTAGGAAAGTGAAAGTAGTATAATTGTTTGACTGAAAAAAGGTGCCACTGGAGCTTCAAAATCTTTAGTGAGAAAATGTGTAGTATCATAATGGTAAAGTTTGCATTTAATTCATTGATTTAAACGTTGTTTTCCGTGCAATTCTTCTGTAACTTTAGTGGAATAAAGGAGGAATTACGCCTTATATGTAGGTTTCTATTAAGGAAGAACTTTGAAGAAGAAAATCTTTATATAAGTGATATTCTGTACATAATTCTAATTTTTTATATGAGATCAGTGAGCTTGCAACTTTTATAACATCATGTGTTACAGTAGCTGCTCACCAATAGTTCTAATAAAAATACAGATGGCTTAGTTGCCATCTGCACTTCTTTTGAGATTCTTAAATGAATATGTGATTAACCTTCTGTCACCACTTTTCAAAATATTTTTTTCTTCTTCACAACAAGCTTTTCTTTTACCCCCACTCCCTCCCCTCCCCAGTTCCTGTGTTTGGAAACCTGGTAACAACATGAGGTTTTTATAGACATCTTACTTGTCTTTATGCTTTAAGCTTTTGTGGAGGATGAAGGAAAATACATTGGAATTTTATGTTTTTGTACCTTTCACGTTATGAAAAACAGACTTCCAAAATGGCTGGGTTTGAAAGACTGGAACAGATAATTAATTCATAAGTGGGTGTTGAAGTGGAAACTGTCAGGCCACAGCTTTCCCAGCTTTCACTTAATCATTTGAAAGTCGTTTTGTGTTGTTTTCACTGACTGTAATCCCGTAGAGAGAGTATAAAACTTGCACCATCCAGCATGGAATTCCACTCCTTTAATGACTTGGGCTCTGTGTTGACTCACTTTCACTCACTTTCACTCGCTGTTGTCATTTCATACAGGAAAAGCCGTACCAATGTTCTGAGTGTAACAAGGCTTTCAGTCAAAAGCGAGGCCTAGATGAGCACATGAGAACCCACACCGGAGAGAAGCCGTTTCAGTGTGATGTGAGTTGACCTATCCCTTTGTCTTCTTGACTTAAATGCAGGAGCAAGGCTTAATTTCAGTGAGAAATAGCCTCGTACACGTTGGCTGTGGCATAAAGTTACACCTTTGGTTGCCTAGCTAATGAGAGACCATTCAGGCAATTTTATGTACCCTCTGCAGTTGTCAAGAGTATTGTGTACACTTCTATTTTATGGTTTTGGATCCTGTAAGGGTTATTTTCACCATTCTTAATGCAATTTGGATGTTGCAAGTTACAAATTCGTGCTATTTGGTTCCCCTTTAATTGTATGACAGGTTAACAGTTGGAGATTAGGTTATACAGGAAAAGTTATAAAATTAATTACACAAAATTTGGATACTTTTGATGTTGTTCAACAACACAAATATGAATTCTGAATTTCTGGGTTTTGTCTAATTAAATCTGGTGTGATATTTTCAACATCTGTTCATAAGTTTTTGTTACAATGAAGAAATCCTGAATGCCGTGTATGCTTGCAGTACTGAAATGCAGAATATCGTATTACAGTTCATAGATCACCGTCAAGTACCTTTTGATCAGTATGCCCAATCCTGTATGTAGTGTATTTTACAGCTTTTAGAGAGGGTACATGGGGAGGTGGAATATACAGAAATAATTGTGAAAGAATCTCATTCAGTATTATCAAATTACAGGATTGTAGTATTTGCTCAAGGATTTAGCAAGGGCACTAGCACAGGGCATGGAATTATTATAGGTGATCATTTTGTGATTCTAGCTCTTACTGAATTAGTCACAAGGGAACCGCCAGTTCTTAGTTATATAGTAGGTGGCTCAGTCTAAGGAGTTGTAAATTTGTTCAAAAATTTCTGAAATGATATATAAAATTAGAATAACCACTTGTCATGACAGTCACAAGGTTCTATTAATTGACCTGGCTTTCAATGAAGTACTCTGGCAACATTTCATTGAGAATAAAATTCACTTAATGAAAAATTTCAGATATAATAGTAGCAGTTTTGCTAATGTCTGTAAGACAGGAGATTTGTTATATTCTTTTGGGATAATCTCATCCTGGCTATAGATAGTACCTTGAGGATTTCTGTAATTACAAATCATTGTCAGTAACATTTTCAGCTTTCAGATTGCTGTAATGCTTATCAACTGTTTGTAAGCTTGCAGTGTAAAAGCAACTTTTCCCACGTGGAGTATCCAAGACTGTTCTTGGATTCACAATATACTTTTTGAGACCAGTCAGAGGGTGTGTGTGTGTGTGCTATATTTTCTTCTTTTTCTTTCTTTAATTTAATATAGGAACTGCGTGAAAATGCACTTTCCTGCTCCAACTATAACTGGATAGAACTTTTGTTTTCCGAAGTCATAGCTCATTTTGAAAAAGCTGTAAACTGTGCTTAGTCCTAGTTCTCCTCTGAGAATTTTTATGTACCTGCATTTATTGGAGATTTTTTTTTTATACTTTAAATTACTGTCATTTTTTGCTGAAATTACTCTTCAGCACTAACCTTTGGCCAGTTGCACACCACAGAGGTTGCTGACTTTTCAGGACTCTGGCATACACAGCAGATGCCTTTACTATTTATGCAATGTTAAGTTGCCCAAAACTCTACAATGCTTTTCTGTTTAATGCATACTTGGGGAACATTGGAAAAAGTTTTTTTTTTTGTTTTTTTTTTTTTTGGTTGGTTGGTTGGTTGGTTTTTTTTTGTTTTGTTTTTCTTCAATAGTTACTCCTATTTCATCTGGACTCTAATTCTGATGATGCTAGGGACAGAGTAAATATCACCCAGAGCAGACTGTTCCTCCAGAGCTGTCTTGCACAATGCATGTTGCCAGATGTTTCTACAGAAGCTACAGGAAAACCAGTAGTGGACAGTTTCAAAAAAAAAAAAAAAAAATTACCAATGGAAGACATTTATTCCTGGCTCCCTAGCACTAAAGATTGCTCTTTACACTAAAATATTCTTCTTAACAAGACTTTTTATCTTGCTAAATATAGTTCTCATTATTTTATTTATCATGACTTGAGTGGTAATTTATGGCAACAAGTTCTACAAATTCTTAACTGTGTAGAGAGGTTTTGGGGAGGGAGAGCATGTAAGGTTACTGCAGTGGAATTTCAATGACTGTCTCTTTGGTTCTTCAAACAGAAAGGTTTAATAGCTATTCCGTGCATTATTTTTTGTACTCCTACCATGTCCCTTCTTAGTCAACTGCTCTGAGACAGATGGGTTAATTCTGTCCAAGTTCTTTGCATGACAACTTCCCATGTCTATAATTGTATTTGGTAGTATTTTCTGAATTTTTCCCCCTTATTTCTATTGCTTATTTTAAGGGGTAAAGGCATAATTCTGGCATATCCTTACTCATTAAAGTAATTGCATAAGTCTGTAAGTCTAATGCTCACACCCACTCAGAATCCCTCAAAGGTGAAAAAGAGGCTGTTTTATTCAGTGATTAGCATATTCCTATATGTAATCATATATGTAGCCACACTGAAAAACAGAAGTCTTTGAGAAAACTGAGTTTTTTTTGGTCTTGTTTCCCACCTGGCGTTAGCAGCAGTCATAGGAAGTATTCAGCTCTTTCTTTTAAATAATGTATTAATACCTGCTGTCAGAATTTTATGTGTTTAGTACTAGTACCATTAACATTTACAAACAGGAACTGTCTTCAGCGCCAAAGAACTGAAGAAAGAAAAGCTTTGGCTATTGAAAACATAAATATTTAATGGGCTCCAGAATAGGCTTCACTTGACACCCCACATCTCCCCACCCAATAAAAATTACTACATACCAGTTTGTTTTAGAGTACATTTTTGCTTTAAATAGAAAGTTCTTCCAGAGTGAGAAATAACTCATACCTTATCTTACTCTCTCACCTCCCTCCCATCTCTCAGGCATATGTGACAGACATTACAAAACAGAATTATGATACATGTAAAAGTAATCTGTATAGCCTGCTCAATGAAAGTGCTACACTTTATTTCTGTGGCCATTTCTTATATTACCAGTCATCAAAAGCATTTCTAGAGCTTGCGTTTAATGAATCAAAGCCCTCTCATCCCACTGATAGTAGTGGTAATTTAATATTCCTATTTTAATGTGAAACTTCTAGTATATTTTACATAGGAAAATGAAATAACTGAAATGTGGAAGTATAAAACGTGTATTTCCTAGAATGTTTGACTTCTGTCCTCTGAAAACAAGCCTGGTTTTTAGTGGAAGGCTGGTTGAACTTCAGTTGCCTCAGAGACAAGAGATTATTCTTCGGGGGCAGGAAGGTCATGTACTGCCTATCCTGGTTTATTTCCAGTACAGTATTTCCCAGCACTCTGCCTTTAGTTGACCCTACGCTTACTTTCAAATGTCAATCATCCCCCCTGCTCAGTTAAAACTGATCATTTTGACCAGATTGATTAGAGTTCCAGTGCAAATAAGCAGGAATGGCTGTAAATCTATAAGATGTCAGTCTTGCTTGTAAAACTGAAATGCAAAGCAAACTCCTAAAAACAAGATTGCAAGAGTACAGCACAAGGACTGGCTTCATCCTCTTGACACCCTCCCCTCAGATATTTACACACATTGATGAGGTCAAAAATCTCTAAAGCTGATTGGCCTAATGCATCAGGAAAAGTTTTAGGCAATGTTTGCCCTGGTCCTCAGTCCCTTTTGCTATTGAAAACAGCTGGAGGAAGGTTAATATTGGTCTGACTGTCTCCTAGATTGGTTTGTTTTGCTTTACAGTCTTATGTTGTGACACTTCCATCCTATTCAATGTTTAAATTCTCTTTATGCTATGGAGTGTTTCTGTAAGCAGCCTGTCCTCTCTTTCTATTAAAAATAATATGCAGTCACTGATGTAAGTTTTAAATTTTTTATAAGTTACCTAAGTGGAAGCTGGATTTGACATCTTGAATCCTATTCGTAATAGTAATCACATAATTTTGAGATGTGTATAAGATGCACAGAACACATACAACTTTTATGTGTGTATATCCATGACTGACTTCCTGACTTCCAGGAAATGTATGTTTACAAATACATGACACTTTTAACATGTTTAAACTTGTGGGCAAGTGTGATGATAATGATTAGGTATATGAGTTCACTTTGTGTATTTGTAGAAAAGAAATAGAAAATGGTGCTTGACAAAAGCGGTATTAAGACCCTGCCAGTGAATGCTGCAAGTAACATTCACCATCACGTAACAAAAAAGTGACTGTTGCTCAGGGCTGAAAGACGTAATTATATGTTTAGGGAAAAAAACTTAGTTACAGTAGCTGGACAAAAGTTCTCAGTATTACATCATGTCATAAATTCAAAATGTTACATTGCAACAGCACATACAGTGTTCTTGTCTGGGGAAAAATTAGTTTGGGTACAAAACTTGCCTGTGGCTGTTGCCCTTTTTATGGTCATTGTATGGTTTTCCCTTAGTTGGCATAAAATACATATGCTGCAGATCAAAACTATCAGTTTGTATAGTCAGTTGTTCTATTTGTCTGTCTTGCTTTTAAAAGGAGTTCGTAGTCGCCCAGCAATTTCAATACAGTTTTAATACCAATGTGATTTTAAAGCTTCATTTTCCAGCAGAGAGGTTCTGCTGGATTCTCTCAAGTTTCCTCTGCATGGGAGATGTTTTTGTTTGGAATGAGTTTGAAATTCTAAGATTACAAGCCTGTAGCTGTTCATTTTTATCTAATTAAAGTGTTCTTTTTGACTTCTGTACAGAAATTTGTTTAATAAATGCTGTCTTTAGCATGACAGAGGCCCTCATCCCTCTATCTGTTTATTCAAATGGCAGAGTGGACTGAACAGCTTTAAGTGCAGAGGAGGAAGGGAGGACACACACCAGTTATAGCAAAGGAATTGAACCTTCATTTAACAAAATAATGTCTTTTTTTCTTGGACAGGCAAGAAAAGACTGCAGCCATCAGATATCCTCTATAACCATTTCTAACATTTGTTGTAATCTTCAGAATCCTTGTTTCTCACTCCTCCCTCCTTGTAACAGAGTAATTCAGAAATTATTTTTAGGAACGTGCAGATCACATTCTGCAGGTCAGGAAGGAAATCTATATTTGAGGTTGAGTTGACAGAGGCTTGTGAGTTTTTTGTCATAATTTTAGTTGCATCCCAGATAGAATAAGAGGTTTTGAAAAAATGTTACTGGAACACCTCAGTGTTTTGAAGATCAAGTCTTTTTTTATTTCTTTTTCCTGTGTCTGTGGTATCACTGTTAACGTACAACACTGAAAATACCAGACAGAGTAATAGTGTTTAATATGTTCTTTGAAGGAGTATTCTTCTAAAGACTAGTTCATTTATTGTTGCAGATATGTGTGGCTGTAGGTTCAGTGATGTAAAATATGGAGCATTATACATTCTTCTAAGTTTAAGAACACTGTTGTCTTTGTCTTGTCTTCTCTGGCCTAGGTTTGTGATCTGTCCTTCAGCCTGAAGAAAATGCTGATCCGACATAAGCTGACTCACAACCCCAATCGACCAATGGCAGAATGCCAGCTTTGCCACAAGAAGTTTACAAGAAATGACTACCTCAAAGTGCACATGGAAAATGTCCATGGTGAAACTGACAGCTAATTATGGCATGTGTGAGAAGAATGGATCTCATGTTCCAAATTGTTCCACTTGCACATGTACAAACTCCAGACCTCTCACCTGACTACTAAGCATAGTCAGGAGAAACAACTTCAGTGTGTTCACATGCTATTTTTCTCACTTTTTGTTTTTATCCTACTGGCTTACTAAAAAAAAAAATACATTCACATGCAGCAAAACATAGTTTTGAAAATAAAAATTTGAAGATGCAAGAACTTTAGGAAGATTTTATCCTAATTAAAAAATAAAAGCTTTAAATAAACTTTACTTTCTATGTTTCCAAGGTTATAATTGAGATATTGGTGGCATTACCTGGAAAATCCTGGACATCTGAAACTGAATCACTTTGTCTCCAACTCTTATTTCTGTATCTAAGCATCAACTCTCCATTAAAAATCTTAAACTGGAAACCATGCTGATTTTGTCATTGTGATTGAATTCTGATTGTATCCAGGCCTATTTTATTCAGATCTTTATGCTACATTTTATTGTAACATGGCTTTGTCTCATTTTCTTTATAGCTTTCTCATTACTAGATGAAACTGATTAACTCGAATCCATTCCTGAGATGCTGGAATGTATGGGTATAGAAACTATGGAAATCTGTCAGCGTAGGTATTTCTTTGTGAGCATTCAGGAAATTTTACTACTTCTAGTTGCATGAAACACAACAGAAGTAGAAACTTTGAGCAATTTAGTGTAACTACTATGTTTGTCTTCATCATTGTGACTGGGAAGGCAAGTGTTTCTGAAAGACATCCTAACAGACTGTCTTGAGCAGCTACAGTTGTCTAGTTATCATGTATTTGATTTCCCAATGAACACCTGGTTGCTAGTCTTTCTTTTTGCAAAATCAGATGCCCTAGTTTTCTTCATCTCACATAATGTTTTCTTAATCCTGTTAGTGACCACTGGGAATAATACTGCTTTATACCTAAGTAACAATCAAATTCTTCCAGATATCAGATTGAATTGTTTACTTTTGTAAAACTCCTGAAAAGAGTTTTCACAAGGCTGTCTTTGTAGCACAGCTACATAACTAAGAAATTGTTATCTACAAGGACAGTAAAAGTGTAACTTCAGAAGGTGATTGCATGTGAAATTCCTGAGATATTGGCAGTTAATATTAAGACTGTGTAATTAGTAAACTATTTGTATGTATTTTGGACTAGCCAACGCTTTATAAAATGAATTTATTTTGGGATATCTTGGTACAAGTTTTTATAGGAAAAAAGTTCAACTTTGTTGAACTGCAGTGGGGACAATTGAAAGGAACAGCATGACCCTTTATTTCACTTCTCAAATCTTTGTATCACAATAAATTTTCTACTCAGAAGAGCAGAAGCTTACAATAGAAAATGTTGCTTTATTTATTCATTAACGCTTCATTCATTCCCTGCTAGTAGTTAGCATTCCGTCCTTCTGCATGGACATCTCTATCTTCATATTCAGTTTTGAGACCCAGCAATGGGTCCCAATAGTAATGTATACCAAACTGATAACTTCTCTACAGAAAATAAGCAGAACATGCTTCATGTTTCAGAACCCAAAGGAGACCCACAACTTATAGACAATACAAGTAGACATTAGAATGTCTAATAATTCTAAATAGACAATTCTAAATACAGGATTTATAGACTGTTCATATTCAATCTCCTTTCTTTCATTTTGGAAGTCTGTGGCACCCCATGACATCGAACAGGTTTACAAGTGTCTTTTCCATTTAGAAGGAAATTGTAAACTCAAGTTTACAGGTTCTTTTTCTTGGGGAAAACAGGTCACTTGTAGCAGTTAAAATTGACCAGGAAACTGTCACTGTATTCAACAGGAGAAAAACCTTCAAAATTATGTCTTTATTTCAGGAGTCCTTGGCTCAATTTATATATGACCAGTTAGGTTTTAATGAGCCACCAGCAAGGTTTCTGCAGGCAGAGGAATGATGTTGTGTTTCATGCAGTTGGAGGTAATATGATTTCAATACATAGTGGTGAGCTATCTAATTGAATTTACATGCAATGCAGACTTACCATTATACAATGTATTTCTGTTTGGCCGTACCTTTCTTAAACAAATGAACAACAACAACAACAAAAAGCACAACCCTTTTTCCTTTGAGTAAAAATTTTCATTGGTAGCTTCCACTTGGAAAAGATAGAGAACTTTCAGGTGATTTTGAGAAATGAGAAATTGAAACCTTGGTCTAAAGGAAATTCTTGCCTTTAGTGTGTATGCATGTGTGTGTGTTTTTATGTTTGTTTTGCTTTATTGTCCACAATGGCAAAATAACCATCATTAGTTAAAATTCTGACTTTTCCATGTTAAGTTGCACAATGCAGTCTGACATGAAGAGCTAGAGATATTTGTGAAATGACATGTAGTCACTGCAGTTTTAGAAGGCTGTGATTTTTTTTTTTCCCAATATTGTATAATTTTCTGCAGATTACGACATTCAATTTGTTCTCTTTATTTTACCATTGCAGTTAACTGTTCTTGGAGAGAACTCCATCTATAGTGTTAGGAACACTAGGAAACTCATGTTCCTTTTGCTTTCCATGCTGATCAGATGTACAGCCAAAAGCTGATACAAATTGTTAATATGATGCTATTAGCAACCACAAAGGATATTTATACTTATTTTTCTCAGCCTGATTTTCAAGGATTTGATGGATCGTTTCGTTTACGCTAGCAAGTTCTAATTAAAAATCAGGAAAAGGATGAAATAGGGTAAGTTAGCAAAGGTGTCTAGGCATTTAATGTTTCTCTATTTGAATGTAATGACATAGTGCAGTCAAAGCATTTTGTATGTTCTGCAAGTAAATTTGTGATGTTGTTATAAGAATATTAGTTTCTGGTGTATGTTTTAAATTGCAATGTTTAATGTTCTGCATTTGGGTAAATATGTACCAATATCATTAGTCTTCAAAGACCTCTGACTGGAGTTTATTTTAACTTATAAAGAACTAGTCACATTTTGCGGAGCTGATGCTGTAACTTGCAATTATGTAAATTATTCTCATGGTCTGAAGAAATTACCTCATAAAACTATTGTGCTGTGAGTTGTTTATGACTGTTCTATTCACCAACTGAAGCTCTATTTCAAAAAACAAAAAACAACCATAACCACCACCACCCTATTTCCTCTGCCTCCTTTCCTGATTCTCACCAGTGGTTTCAGCAAGTGCACAAGATTAAGGGAAGAAATAACAGGAGTATTCCAACTGAGGAAAATCATTTTGATCTATTGAGAAGACGTTTTTCCTTTATGAGGGCTAGGAAGAGTAAAGGAACTCTTGAGTCCATACCTGACATTTATTTATTTACTTCTTTGTTTTGAGTTAAAAGAGGGCAGAAGTGTCTCTTGGTACTATCTTGTCACAGCAGCTTACAGATCATTCACTGTAATGAATGATTTCAACTCTAGATGAAATCCAGTAGCCCAGCCTGGGGTTTAAATTCTGGTTTATAAACCATGGCTTCTGAGCAAGTGTAATCTGAGATCTGTTGATCTCTTGTGTTTGGTTTAGATACCTTTCACAAATGGATATAGGTGTGCAGACTCTTCTCCGTTCACATCCTAAAGAGGCAGGAAGCCTTGAAATAGCTCCCTATCTGAGACAAACACAGTACAAATACTATCTTCTGTTGTTCCAACAGTCATTGTTAGTGCTGTGGATAGGTGTAATTCTCTCTAATAGAACATGAACTTTTGGCTGTGTAATGTTGATAATGGTTTGCCATGAAGCAAGTGCCATTAGGCTAGCACTAACTCAGAATATGAGTTAATTGCAGTTTTGGCTGTAGAGCTGTATTCATAGAACATGCTTGAGTTCTGTCAACTTATTTTTGTCTTTTGTGCATGCTGTGGCACATAAGAAGATGGAGTAATTTAAGGATACACAGTAATATCTGAAAGGTTGTCACTTGAACAGTTTTCTTGACTTGGAAAATTATTTGCTAAAAATTCAAGCTCAGACTGCCAGTCTTAATTTTATTTAATAGTTTTCTTTGAGTGTATTTTATCTCTCATCCTAATTCCAGTGTAAGCTGCTACTGGATCTGTAATAGCCTGTAAACAGGAGCAGGGAGTATACGAGCAGTCTTAGTACGTAGAAAGGATTTGCTGATAAGCTGCATTACTTTCACCATGCCCTATTTGTTATGATCAAGTAGCATGTATGTCTGAGCTTTCTAACTTCAGCTACGTCTTGTGTTACAACAGGAGTGTGATCAGATGCTGTGCATGACACGCAAATTGTCATCACCCTCTTGTGATGAAAGAAACCATGTGGAAATGACCACTGATGTCGCAAGCGGGGGAAAGAGGAGAGAGTTGAAGACCCATTTATGTCTCTGAACTCCAACTGAGGTAGGCAAAAAATAAAAATAAAAATCTCCATCACTGCTTGTGTTCTGGATTTGGTCACCTCAGGAAAATCTAGACAGAAAGATAGAGGAGCAGGGACAAAAATATAATGTGTTTCACTAACTGGTAGAACTGTATGTGATGATATGTTTTGATGCTCCTTTTGAAAGTGATGGCAAGTGCTTTGTAGTTTAAACAAAAAACCTCTGATCTGAGTGTGTGGTGGGAGTGGGCAAGAAGTGCATTATCAAGAAGTATGTTGATTGTAAAGTGCAACTTTCACCATTTCTATTGAGTTTTGGTTAATGGAGTCATTCATCCTGCCCTGACTGTACAATGATTTGTTGTAACTAGAGTCAACTCAGTGCTGAGAGGGTTATCATTGCTATCAGCCTTTTGTGTCCTAAGTGGAGTTGGATTTTGAGAAATGGTTTATGCGGTATATTTTAGGAATCTACTTGGGATGTGCTGTACATACAAACTGAAACTTGGAATTCAAGTAAATAATTCAGATTCCTACTGCTCTTCTACTATATACAACTGAAATTTCAGATGCAATGTTTTTGAAGGAAAAACAACATCTTGATGTTAGTCCACCAAATTGTGAGGTCCTTCCAACAATTAACCCAAATAATACTTAGAGTTGGACATTATTCTTCAATTTTAATAAAGAGAAAGCTAGTAAGAGTTGCCACCTAGGTTTTTGAAACAATGCTATTTCACAACTGTTTGTCACAGACAGGTATGCATACATACACATAAACTGTTATATAGGGCAGATATTTAAAAGATAGTCTAGCATGAAAAGGTGAGATCACAGGTTTCTAGTGCTTTGAAGCCTCATTCTGTGTGTGCTCCTTGAAGTCAGTGAAGTTTAAGGCCTGGAATTTAATTGCATTCTTAAGGAGTATCTTAACAGGATGTCCTGGTAAGCAACAACTCAGTTCTGTAAAATACAAGCATAGATGGAAAGCAGTTGCTCTTTGAGTCAACAGAGACATTTGAGTGCATGTGAGAAACGAGTTGAAATCTCTGTCTTTAAAAATAAAACAGATTACGTTTAGCTGAGAAGATATGTAAATATAGCTATGGATTCTGAGATCTTTTCACTTTTTGGAACAAGCATGAGGCCCAGAATAGTGGGTGTCTGAGGAACTCCAAAGAGTATGGCTATTATATTTTCTGCTTGTTGACTGTCTGCCACTTGAACAAACTGATGTGTTTCTCTGTTTTCCTCTTTCTCTCTCATCATGGCTTTCTTCCTAATTTGGCTCTAAGCTCTCCAACACAAATATATCTCTTTTCTGTTTATATAGGCATTAGCACTTCCCTTTGATTAGTTACTGTACTGAAAATAGTAATAAAAGGAACACTTCTTGAAAATTACTGACAAGGTAGTAGAACCTCCTGAGGAAATGGGTGTTTGAGGGCTTTGAGTTTACAGTGGCTACAAATAACCAGAAAATATCCTACTTTTAATTTGCCATTCCTTTAGTTTAAGAAAAGAAAATGTATCAGAAAAACAATTAGACAAAACTGATTTGAGATCTGAGGACTAGTATTTAATACATGATATCAATTCTAGGTAAGATTAGTATCTTTGGGTAGTAAGATTAGTATCTTTGGGTGGTGCAAGGAGTTGGACTTGATGAACCTTGTGGGTCCCTTCCAACTCGGAATATTCTATGATTCTATGATTCTATCCCATGAGAAATGCACATGTATCACAACTGGGCTGTGGTATGAGCAAATACATGTCTAGTTCTGATGGTTCCGCTGTTGAGCAATATGCTCAACTTAAGGACATCATTGATCATTTTATTCATAATCTTAAGCTGTAAACTACGTCATATAATGAAAGTGCCTCTTGGTGTGTTTGTGCAGCAACTAGCATCAGGTAGATCTAGCAAGCAATAAACTGAATAATTGTTTCATATTTTTCTGCTTCCATTTCTTGCATATGGTAAAGCATCCATGTTGTTTGCGGAACAATAATTGAAGCAAATTTGTTTTTCGTTTCTGTTTTTCTTTGAGAAGGATTTTCTGAAAAAAAAGGGACCATTAATAAAAGCTTTTTTTTAAAAAAAAAAATAAAATCCTTCTATAAGGAAAAGACTGTAAGCTCTTAAATCCACAAGTTCATTTCCAGTTTGACAGCTGTTCAAATAAAACTGGAAGTGTATGCTACAGCAGGTAATGTTTTGCTGTTGGATTAGAGACCTTCACTGCAGCATTATCCAAGTTAACTCTTTAGTGCCAATATTTTGATCATTTTCTATCTGTGTCATGTCTTGCACTTCAAACTATTCTTTAACAAATTATATGTGCCATATTCAAGGTAGGTCATAAATGCATTTAGCATTGAAGTTATTTAAAAAAATTTCACCTTTGTTTCACAGACGTTAAAAACTTGGCAGTCCATTTGATTTATGTGTATATATATGATGTCTTTTCTAACAGGTCATTTATACTTCAATAAAAGTCAAGGATTATTCTCTACATCATCTACATCTGTATGCACTTTATTCAGTTTCTTAGTAAGTAGACTGGGGACTGAGTCATTGAGATGAAATAATAAAAGTGATGACTTCAAAACTGTAAAAATTTGAGATTAAATAGGAATTCAGAAAAGACACCCTTTGAGCTGAGAAATGAAATTGTGATTAGAGGTTGCATTATTACTTTTTCTTCCTTTTTCTCCATCACTTAGAACAAAATTCTAAAAGGTCCTTTGAATAATAACACTAAATTTGAAATTTTATATTTAAATTCAATTTAGAAAATGTAAAATGAGGATGAAATATTAATTCAAGTAAAACTTCACTAATCTTTGCAAAAAGATGAGACACATCTTTTGTTTGTTTGTTTTTTGGAGCTTACTGTTACTAACCAGGGCTACTTGCTTTCCTTCTAGTTTTGAGGACAGAGTTTAGTTTGTAGAAACTAAATCTTGTTAGATGACACTAGCAGTTTATGTAGAAGAAATCTGCTATTGTTTTTTAAAGAAAAAGTTGTTGAATTGCTCAGATGTTTTGGATAAAGAGTCCTAGGGCCTGTGCTTTCATACCCTTGTGTACAGTTTGACTACCCTTGAATCATGCAATAGCCCCTTCTGTGCAATCTCTTCCTATACTTTTGTTTTCCAAACTCACTGTGCATGTCTGAGGGAATAACCTGTGGTTGTTTTTAGTGATGTGACCTAAGAGTCTTTCTCAAATATATCCAATAAAAAGTTTCTTCTGCATGGAGAGTAGTTGTGGGTTATGCCAAGCAGGTGAGGTTATCCCTTTCTAAAATATCTCCTTGCACAAGTCCAGAATATTTGTCCAGTTTGACAGGACTAAGTTTAGCTCTTCAGTACAGAGGAAGATTAACAAGCTCTTTCTTGGAGCTGTAAAGGAGGTCAGCTATACTAAGCTACAAAACAAAGCTGCTGTGAATTCTTCTGTCCAGCTCCTTACAGTGCAGCAAGGCTCGCTTGAAAGCAGTGAGTTAACAGCCCATTGTTTCAGAAAGAAAATTGCTGTTTCTTTCCCCCATATAAATTAGTGCGTTTGTTTTTTTGTACCAAAATGGTAGCTTGCTGCTGTATATTTCACTGACAATATAAGTTATCTAACCTTTCAGCTACAGTTGTCTTATTTTTTTTTAATTGACAAGTCTTACAAAGAATCATCCTACTTACATTTCAGTCTAGTAGCTACCAGCTATGTGCACGCTTGCAATTTATTGTGAACAAGGTTCTACTCTATGACTCATTTATTAGTGTAATGTCTTCATCCTCTAGGGTTCTCATCGTTTTTTTGCATGTTTTTGTTTTTTTTATACAAGTCTAACAATATAAGCTAGTATTTTCCCAACCACATAGCTTTTAATCCAAATTAAAATGTCATCAGTTAGCAAAAATACAGCTCTTAGCCAATAAACACCTAGTTTCCAGTTAAATGTTACAAAACAATATTTTTCTATAAATAGAAAATTAATAATCAGATTGAAGATTCATTAGTCAAGACTGTAAATTGTTACTCCTGAGCATAGTACTAATCATTATAAGTTATTAATAAGAAATGCATTAAATCTCAGAAAACTTAACATGTCTTCCCTAGCAGACTTTTGTAATTGTGGGTAGCTTCCTCTGTAAATAAAAAAGCCCAGTCAATAGTCAACTTTGTAATTGTGAGTTTCCTATGGCTAATTTTGATGTTTCCTAAATTAAAGTCCAGTGACGTCTGCTCAGGATATGGCCTGCTCTCAAGTCCACAGGAAATGGTTCTTTTTAGCTGTAGTTCTGCATCAATAAAGGATAAATACTTAGATGTTTGGTTCAAATGATATTTTCAGAAAGATAAATACAACTTAAGAAGATGTTAACTCTAAAAGAATTTAGAGTTGTGTATATGCAGCACACTGAAAATGGCTTTGGCATTTGTCTTTGCTTTTTCTAAAAGCAAACCTGGGCTGGATAAAGTGACTTCTTGCCACCTCTTTTACCGCGCAGTAAATCCCTCATGACACATTTTGAGAAGGCTTGGGCATGAAAAACAACATTTTCTCGAAACCAAGCAAAGTAGATCACAGATGAATCCTTGGGTCTTTATTCCTTTTCAAAGGTACCATAGGTGAATCCACAATTGATGTAGATTTTGGCAACCTGTTCACAGACATATGGAGGGCTTTAGTCTGAAAAAAGCTGAAAATGTTTCCCTGTGGCCAGGATTCCCAAAGTAGCTGTGTTCTAATGGAGAAGGGTGAGAAGTGAAAATAAATTGTTAATCTCCTAGATAATACTAACATTAGCAGAGGGGTTGCAGTGGGTAGGTTTCTCTCATGTATAATTTTGTTCCTTGGGTAGTGTGGAGAGGAGGATTTAAAGTAGAGAATCCCTAATCAAGTGGGTGTTTACCTGCTTAGAAATGAAGGCCCTCATCATTCTTTATACTGATTTTTATAATGACTTTATACCGACTACATGTGCCAACTTCCCTCCTGCATTTTGTTATCTTATACTTTCCATATGTTCTACAAGATGGATCTTGGCATCTAATTCGGCACTGTAGGTTCTGCTGGGTAAAATAATGTCTACGAGTAAGTCTGTTTATGGCTGTAGCCCCAAATACTTGAATGTCTTTGGAAGATTAGTTTTAGGCTTCCAAGTCAGGACAATTTTGTCCTGTCTTGTCAGCAAAGGGTGTGAGATACTGTATGTGAGAAACAAAACTCTCCTGTTGCAGCTTTATTTGACTTGAGCTAGCTGTTGTACAAACTGATCATATCACCGCCAAGTTGAGGATGCTGGCTTCCTCTGTGTGTTTTTAAAGTCATTATATCATTGGCAGCGATTAATGACTTTCCAGCTGAAATCAGTGAACAAATATGAATGACTGAATTGTGGTCATTTTGATTATCTGTGGAATCAGTGCAGGCCAGTTTCAGAACAAGTGAAGAATTGTTTGAACCTGGTTAATAGGATTCATATTTTCACCATATGGCAAGGTTATATGTCTAAGTAAATGCAATCAGGAATCTGAATGCAATTATGAATTTAATTTCCTTTAGTAAGTGGTCAAATTCTCTTTTAAAAAACAAATAACAACAACAACAAAAAACCAACCAACCAACAACAAAACACACAAAAAACACATATATTTCAGAACATCAAGGTCTTGTGCAAGATATGATATTGTCTAGCTTCTCTTTTTTTGTCTATGTGTATATCTTTTTTACATTCACCACTTTACCTATTCTTCTGCCCTCTTGTGGATTTTAAATGTATTAAATACTATAGATTTATATTATGTAGGTTTTAAAGCTACAGATCTTTGTAATGATCTTATGATTGATTTGCATTATCTAGGAAAAAATAGGCATGCATGTTCTACAATTTTGCTGTGTCTTCTTAGTGCATTTAACTAAAAGAACTGTTCTGCATACTCTCTGATTTCAGGATTTTTTTTAGTTCTGATTTTAAACCTTTTTTTTTTTTTTTTTATGAACTGATGAACTGGCATAGCTACCATATCTTCTACATTTTGTTTTCAGCTGTCACACAATTGGTCTTCAAATGTGACTGTCTCAGGAAACCATGAAATGAAAGATCTTCTACAGCGTAACATTTTGCCAATACTACCTATATTTTCTATCCAAAATGTTGTTCTATCCAAATTGTTGCTGTGTATGCAGAACTAGTTAATTGCTTCAAAGCTTGAGGCCAGGGTTCACTTCCTGTGCTGAATATATCCAGGAGCATTAGTTTATGTAAACCTATAATAAAT
This sequence comes from Nettapus auritus, assembly GCA_011076525.1. Taxonomy (NCBI): domain Eukaryota; kingdom Metazoa; phylum Chordata; class Aves; order Anseriformes; family Anatidae; genus Nettapus; species Nettapus auritus. The sequence continues at coordinate 64,489,224 of CM021768.1, forward strand.
GGTGCATGAAAATGGAAATCCAAGACCAGATACTCAAAACACTATGCGTACAGTTGGTGTTTGTCTAAGTTACTCAAATTATCTGTCACTTTCATTGTGGTTTTGGATTTTAAGCCAGGGTAGTTTTGAATTTTGCTACAGAACTAAGATAAAGATATATGGTATGTTCATAATATTTAGCTGAAAACTGAAAAACTTAGCTAATGAAAAACTTAGCTAATGAAAAATGACCTATCAGTATCGTTGTGGCAATATGTTATGGTCAATACAAAATAATTTAGATAGCCTCTTCATATATCTTGTGAAATACAACAGTTGAGTGATAAGAAAGGGAAAATAAATAAATAACATGAGGTCAAAGTGGAGAACTAAAGTTTCCGGTAAGTGTGGAAAGTGAATTTTCAGATAGATATGTGAAATAGGTTTCCTAGAAGGAGGTGGTAGTCTAGTACTGAAGAGCATTCTAGAGGAGAATATAAAAATTTTATAATAAAACAGAGGTAAAGACAAAAGCCTGGTCTAGACTTGTGTTTTTCCTCCTCAGTGTTCTGCCACTGTTGCTGTCAGCAGTGCAACTAGCACAGCAGCTAGTGGTACTAGCAAGTTGTCACTGAAAACAGCTTGCATCAATTGCACTATTTTATTGGAATCCTGTTGTCTTCAGGATGCACAGACTTCTGGCCTACTGGAAAACTTCAACATGCTTCTAGTAGAAGCCATGAAAATTTGAGCAAAAGGGAACATTAGAGATGTCCCTAGGCCACCATGGGGTCAGAGTGGGAGACCACAGGGGTTGCTTTATCTGCGTTTTGCTTTTGGGTAGCAGCACTTGCCACTGGTTCACCCAGGCTCACACTGTCCAAGGTGCTGATGGCACCTGAGAGACATCGGACAGCCTCTGCACTGCAGAATCGGGGACCTGCCTTCTGGGAGCAGTGAGACCTCAGTGAGACCTTTCTTTTTTGTTCTGCACAACAGCACGGGGAAGAAATTGTCAGGGCCTATCTTGCTTTCTAACCAACAGTGCCAGTATTGTAATAATCTCTATTCAGAGGTGGTGTATAGCCATCACAAAAGTATGACTATATGCATTTAGGTATGATTATACCCATTATTTTAACATTATTCTTCTGTGCTTCCATTTGCACCAATTGCATGATGTTGCAGAATATTTTTTCTACTTTTGAGAAAGTAGCAAAAATATTGAAAGCCTCTGGAAGTTTACGTCTTGTGGGTAACTAAGCTTTTATCATGCAGTGTTGTTGCCTGATGTAGATATGGTTCCTAATGTCTGTATTTTCTCTGGTCAAAAATGGCTTTTGTCTTGTCTTTTATTTTATTTTATTTTATTTTATTTTATTTTATTTTATTTTTTTATTTTATTTTATTTGTCTGTGGTCATTTTTATGTCCATAGATGACAGCAGAGACTTAAGGGTGAGAAAAGAAAGTATGTTAAAATGTAGTTTCTCTGCAATAAAAATAATGCAATATGCACAATTGAGGATGTGTATATAAGAGTAAAAATATGTGAATAAGTGGGCACTTACCAGCTTCCTTTTTTAATTGTATCATGGACAAGTGCTATCCATACAGAATTACTGGTGGTTGGTCCAGTAATTAAGAGACACTTCTAATTACCCACTATACTATTTTCATGATTCTGGTCTTGGTAGCCAACACAACAAAAAAGTAAGAAGATCGTAGTGTATTTGCTGAGCACTTCAGATGATCAGAAAGGCATGAAGTGTGGAAGGGCAAGCATAATACTCATGTAAGTGTGATAGTGTTCCTCATGGCATCTTCTGAAATGGGTCCTGTGGTTTTAAGGAGATGGATTCTAAAAACAGCTATCTAGAGGCTCAACATGATTTCAGGTATTGTACCATTTATCTGGGTAGGAGAGAGAAAATTGTGTTTTAAAAAACCTGAAGTTGCGGGTTCACAAATTCTGAGTAGAAGCTCTCAGAAAGATAACAGATATCATAAGATGTGTAAAAAGTCCTGAAGGCTGTCAAGGCTTGACTGAAAATACTGAAAATATTTGTTTAATTATGTTGTGTTGGTGGTGCGTTTTTTTGTTTGTTTGTTTGTTTGTTTTGTTTTGTTTTTTAAAGTACATTCATCTCTACACATAAAACAACCACATAAGTGTTGAACATTGTTTTGATGATTAAGACTTAGTTATAATGGTAAGTTTGTTTTTTATTATGTTTTATCCTGCTCTGCTGCTCTTTAGTATATGTATGGGGATTTTGTACTTACTACCTAACATATACAGGAGTATGTGTTCAGCAAGACTCTAAGAAAGCATTTAATGCATGTCTGACTTCTGTGAGGGTCCAGAGATTTTGGATACATATAGAAAATAAAGAAGAGATGTTCAAACACCATCCTAACAAGGAAAGTAAGGACGTGAGGAACTGAAACTGAAGGCTTTTTTTTGACATATTTGTCCTTGCTAAGTAATATTTTACTTTGTAAATACTGTGGGGTTTTTATAATGTGCAACTTTGAATTAGTGAGAAAAACTTTTCCACATATTTTAGTCCTGACAACAAATTCCCTTATTCTGCCAACATTCTCATTTTGCTGAAGAAAGCTTAAAGTCTGTTGCTCTTTTTTTGCTTCTCAACTTGCAATTCTACTAAATCTTTCAGTCATTTCTCTTTACATCTTTATTTTCAGCACATTTAGGTAATCTGTAGGGTTTTAAGTTGTTTTAGCTTGGCTCCATTGTGAGACATTAATATATTTTTGACAGGGTACATGGTGTGGAACGCTTTGGTCTGTAACACCAATAAAAACAGATGGAGGAGCAGAGCCGTGTGTGACGTAAGGCACGCAAAAATGTGGATCTCACCAATTAATCATGGCATACTGCTGACAAATAAGTGACAGTAATTGATGCAGCCCTTTGAGAGGCAATCTGGAACTACTGCAGCCTGGGAAAGCTCATTCATTTCTTTTCCTTTGCTGAGTTAGTGGTGAATAACAACCCTATTTAATTGCTGCCCAGTGTTGCTTTATAAGGTAACAGTGTCACTGACAAGCCAGGAAGTAAGAGTCTAGCAGTTAGCACTATCTAGCTAGATTTTGTCTGTGTTCTGTTTCTGCAAACTATTGATGTTTTCTATTTGGTGTATTGGCCACCAAAGGGCTGACATACATAAGTGTAAAATGCATTTGAATATCTGAATGTGTTGTGTTAGGTTTTCTGCTTGTAAGATTTGTACAGGTTTCAGCTCATCAGTTTAATTATCAAAATATTTTAGTTACTTATATTCATCTCACACTGTTAGGCCATAGTGTCAGAATTTCTGCAATGCCCAGCAGACTCCAGCAGTAAAATGTACTCTGACTAAGATCTAACTTGCACACCGTGCTTTGTTATAGGTGAACTTGTCTGACTCAGAGTAAAGCCAGAACGTCTTATGGCTGTAAGAAAATGTTTAGCTATTTTAATAGGCGGTATGCCAGACCACAGCAACATATATTCAAACCACTGTCTGCTGCTACGGTTTCCTTTGTAGAACTTTTTTTTTTTTTTTTTTTTTTTTTTGTCAGCAGGGAGAGAAATTGGGGCTGAGACCAGAATATTAGAACAAATAAATATTTCTGCTGAATTTTTGAATTTTCTCTCCAGTAGGCAGTGATTGCTTCTATCACATTGAACAAAATTTCCTTCTAGAGTGACAATAGCCTGCCGTGGTTATTACTGGAGTGAAGCCAGGGAATTTCACTTCAATGCAATAATATTTTTACAGCAAAAGAACTGCTGAATGGGGCCTGCTAGGACTATCATATTTGCTGGCAGGGCCACCTCCATCATGATTTAGATCTGCTGCCATTTCCTTGTAATTATCAGGCAGAGGAAGATAGTTTTCAAATCCCCTTTATTATTGCATATACTCTCTTCTCTGATGTCTTCCTTTTTGATTTTCTTACCTCTTTTTGGGTGTAGCAGAACAAGTGTCCCCAGCTCTGAGAAAAGGAGGAGGTAGCCAGAGGGGTGGCATAAACAACCGTGTGGGAAGAAGTGTGAATAAGAAGAGTGTTGAGGATGTCCAGCTCCTTGCTGTGTGTCTCATTAAGCAGAAGTGCAGTCAATCAGGTGACAATGCAGGATAAAGCAACTGGCTTAATGACAGACCACTGTAGTCTATAGGAATAATCATACTATAACAGCAGTTTCCTTGTAGGATTCTGCTGGCATTTTAAGAACGAGTAATTCCTCCTTCTTATTTTTTATGAAAATTTTATGAATGTGAGAATTGAACCAGAAGGTAATCAATTGCCCTTCTTGCTGATAATCCAAACACTTCCATCTTCTGTCAAATTGAACAGGAGCTACAGATACTTATGACCTCCATGAACCAAGCTGGCTGTATCTGATTTGCCCAGCTTCTGTAGTGATTCTGCAACAGAACAGAATGGAAGTCTAGACATCAATGTAAGGAGGGAAACAGAGGAAAGAAGGACTAAGGACTCGTGTTTCTTTAAACTAGACTCCCTGGCAGTGGCACTGGCTATTTGGATCTTCCTTGCTCAGCATTGCATTTCCTCTGTGGTCCCAAATGACTGATGTGAAGAGCTGCAGAGAACTGGAAATGCTGCATGGAGCTGAGAAATGTGGATGTACTCACCTGCACGTGAAATGACCTGGGAGGAGAGGCAGCTCCCACATTGTCAGAGGGACTGCACCTACCTGTTGTGCAGTCTAATTCTTCGTAGTCCCACAGTGCATGAGAGGATAATGCATATTTCACATGGGGGTAAATGAATATGTACTGAAAGGCTGCCTATGCTGTCCTGATTATTTTTGTGCCTGTCACCAGGCTTGTGGCCAAGCCACAGAGCTACTGAAATCACAGCACAGAATCACTTCTGGACCCTTGGCAAGTTGGCAACATCTGTGAAAACGTTCTATGGACTCGTCCACTCCAACAAGTTCTTTTCAGGTGATGTATCATTCTCCTTTTGTGGAACATGGACTTCAGTAATAAATGTCCATTCCTGAAATAATTCATGATTTTGTGCTGACACTGCCATCAATCCATAAGCAGTACCATCTGTGTCCAGTCTGAAGGTTTTCACAACATAGGTATGCCAAGAAAGGGGTAGTCACAGGGGCTTTATTCAGCGTTGAAAATCTTAAATCATTCTACTGAGTAGTGGGCTTACAGTATTGGCATACCCAAAAGTAAACCTGTAGCTAAAGCAGAGATGTGCAGTTTCACATCTGGGAATGCCTATGGAGATGGCTTGTTCAAAGCAACATTGTGGGGGCTGGTCAATTGTAATTCCCACCTTGTTAATGTATGAAATGTAGATGGTCTCTTTTGGACATTTTCCAGAATTTTCTGTATTTAGCTTCAGTTTGCCAGAGAGCATTATAAATATATCAGGTTTTATTAAGCCCTTTTAGCACGCATCATATCATCTAGGCACAAAACTGAGTGAACCATGCTTTATTTTTCCATGCAACTCATCGTCCAGCTTTTCCGTCTGGAAACACTCTAAATGACGCTTTACTTCCTTTTGTGAAAGCTCCATCTCCTGATTTGTTTGGCTTTTTCTTTTTTTTCCAGATCATGCTATTCTTTTTTTTCTCCTCTTTATTTTTTAAGCTTCTCTCTTGCCTTTTTTTTTTCACTTTTTTTTTTTTTTTTTTTTTAATTCCAGTCTTCTGAGTTTCTAAGTGCTCTAGACACTGGTGACTGAGCAGCAGATTTATTTATTTATTTTTCTTTTTACTCCAATTTGGCCATATTTCTTTCTGTAATACAAATTCACCTCATTAGAGGCCGAACTTTTTCCTCACATCAGTGTTATTGTTCTGATAGTGGTTTCTGATACTAGTTCTGATACTAGAATAGGTAGCTAGAATGTGCAAGCAGCAGACTGCTAGAGAATGTTATTCCTCTCTAGCAGAAATAGATGAAATGTGGGGTTTTACAAATAATTTCCCTTAAGAGAGGAAACTGATGGCAGTGTAAAGGAAATCTTCAATGGGATCTTGCTTGTTTATCAGTTAGGTACAAAACTCTTTTTCTCTGAATACAGAAAAATAAGTATTAAAAGAAAATAAAAAGAAATCGAGTGTTTCTCGAGAATTTCTCAGTTGTGGTTGCATAAAAAGCTCTCAATCTATCCTTCTGTAGAAGATTTCTTTTCAGGTATACACACAAAATGCTTGTTCTGACTTTTGATTGGCTTTGCTTTTTTTTTTTCTTTCCCTCTCTTGTCCCTGCTGTTGTGCCTCCTCATGTCAGATGTATGCGTACACAGTTTTGCCACAAAAATATCCAGTGGAACACCTGAACCTGGATAGCTCAGCTATCTTTATTGTTCCATGTTTCTGATTCTCTAATGCAGCTTTAATGATTTTATACAACTATTTTAAGAGAATGACCCATCCAACCATTCCTACTCATCTTAGTGAAGTTTAATCCAGTCTGCCACCTATTGACAAGATCCTTTTGAATCCGTGTTTGATTTTGGAGTTAGTAGAAGTAAAGATGTACAGTAAAAGAGTGTCTTTTCCTCTCCTTGTGGCTCAGGTAATTTTCACCATTTTCCACTGCTTGCTGTGTTACCTGCCCAAAATTGCTAAATTTTTTAAAATAGCTTTTGCTGTCTAGTAGCAGAAAGACCTCAAGTGTTTGTTTGGTTGTACCTGGAGGAAGAGCAGCAGCAGTTCACAATTTCTGTGGGACATGTGACTTGCTCTCTTAGTAAAAGTATGTACACCTTTGTGTGTGAAGAAGTCTGAAGTAAGCCTAGGCTATGAGAAGAAACGCTCATGGAAAAGCAATTTTTGTGGAACTTCAGGTAGATTTCCATAGCTTTGTGTGTAAACTGGTGCGAGAATATCTCAGAGATGGGGAGTAAGGGAAATGAGACTCAGAAGGAACTCATCATTTTATCTCAGTTGGGGTGGTTTTGCATGTGAAATAGAGGGATCTGGAATTCTGGCTGTTGCAAAAGTCCTTGCAAATACCAGCAGTGTTTCACTAGAAGATTTTGCTATTGTGTTCTCAGTTTCACTGAGCCTTTTAGTATTTTAGTAAAATTCTTAGAGACATTTAGGTATGATGCAAAATTTTTTTCCCTAGTTTTTTCCCCTCTTTGCCTTTTCCCTTCAGGTTATTGCTGCTGTTACACATCAACTTCTCAACCCTTCCTTTCCTGGCTGTCTTTTTTTGTGTTTAGATCTTTCTCCAAGAAATCTGGAAAGATGCACTCATCTATTTTCCTTCCAAGCAGAAGAACAAAAGCGCAAAATGAGTGGTATATTCCCTGCTGATTTCACAACTTGAACCAATATTTTTAACAGTGTTTATGGAAGCATTCCTCCAGAGACACCTGCCAGATCTTGATCCCTGCTCGAAGCCTCACTGCTGTGGCTATGCACTGCTGTGGATTACTGGGATAAGAAGTGACCTCGGAAAATGTGACTGCAAGTGGTAAAGCCAGGATGTTTTTCTGTAGAGAAAAGTTAACACTTCCTTTGCATCTGGGTTTGTTATGAGTAACCATACATGGTTCAAGATTCTTAGAAAACTATTTTCTGTTATCTTTGACATACCTTATAATGTATTTCAAGCTTTGACACAGTGTGGCTGGCACAATTTCATGAATTCTATAGCTATTTGACTGAGTAGCTAAAGAACTGTTCTTTTTAAATTGAGTTTTTCTAACATTTTCAGAGCTGCATGAATAGAGGCAATCAGCATAGTTAGGTTTGCTCAGAAGAGTACTTGAGTCTGCCTGCATGTGACTCTGCCAAGCAGTGGGACTTGGAATACAAGTACTGAGATCTGTAGCTCATTACTTTGTTTTTAGTTGCCTAAAGTTTCTGTATTTCAGTAAAAGCTGGGGTAGACCCACAAGTGTTGATGACAGAGGGAGATGTTCTGGCAGAGGATTAGGTATCATGTCTCTCTACCACCTACCTTGAGGAACTAAAAGGAGCCCTTTGCATGGCAGACCCTGTGTAGGCTGCAGCCAGTGACAATGCTTTCTTAACATGGTTAATGCCTCAGGAAACTAAAAAATGCAATAGCAAGATTAAATGTGGCATTTTTGGGGGGAGTATTTTATTAGTAACATCATGGTTTACTTGAAAAAAAAAAAAAAAAAAGATCGTACCTGTTTATTGAAGATTCTTTATTGATTATATCTGCTGGTTGTTTTTTCAGTTTGCATAAACGCTGCTCTTCTAAGTGTTGGTTTGCACGTGAAGGCAATGGGTGAATTTTTGTGCATATTTTCCTGTTCAGTAAAGTTAACACTTAGCCTGTAGATTCATTCTGAAGACCTTGTTTTCAGCTTGGGTTAGTGGTTGGGTGTTACATGAATAATCAGCATTTTCCTGTCTGTTTCTACATGATGTGTAACCCTATGTAGAATGGGACTTTTCTTAATATAGCAGTCATTACTATGATAAAACACTTTGATTTGGGAAAAAATAATAATTCCTGAGTGATCTGTGAACTTAAAACACATTGAATTCCAATTAGAAATGTTACTCTACGAATTACAATTTTATTTGAGGTTATTACTACATTTACGGTGATCTTCTGCTTGTCCGTAAGTCCTGGGCTCATAGTGTGATTTTTACTGTTTTGCACCTGCAGGTTACTCCTAGCTGGTGAGCTACAGTTTAGATCAGTAGTTCAGAAGAGGGATGAAAAATACTATTTCTAGTATCTATGGCTGATAAGTGAGGAATGAAATAATGAATTGTCCTGGCCATGCTCTGAAGTCTGTGGCAAAGCTAAAATTTGAAATTGTGTGTTCTGACTCAGCTGTTAGATACAACTCCTTGCCTGGGTGTTCAGATGTACATAACCTTTTTTTTATATACTGAGTAGTTTGAATGTCACCTAACAAACCAAGTTCTCTTCTTGTTTTGACATGAACAACTGAGATTTCCTCTTTTGTCCACAGACTTCATTAACTATGTGGCTTTTTTAATCACCAGGCACTCACCCAAAATAGCCTACACATTGTTCTAGTGTCCTTACTGGTAGGAAGCATGACCTTCTCCCTGATACTGGGCCACCAAAAAAGAATGTAGTAAATTTTAATGTGTTTGTAACTTAGCCAGCATTTACATAAAAGAAAACAATGATCTTCTTGTTATGGAGATCATTAATGAAACATCAGCAGTGGTCTGCAAATGCTACCACGTTGTGATCCAGCTGAAAAAACAGCCTTGTGTAACTTGAGTACATTGCATAACACAGGAAGTGGAAAAACAAACTAAATTTTCAAGGGCTGTTTGCATTTTAACTAGAGCTGAATGAAAAGTCTACAGTGAATAACTTTTTGAGTAATTTAACTTTTGTATCCTCTGAAGGTATATCTATGAGGCTGAACAAATTCTTTCTCTCCTGTTCAATGCTGCTATTTGTGGTGGCATTTTTCAGTGTGTTAATCTAACGTATGACATTCAAATAGCATAGAATTTCAGATACATCACGTGGCACCGTTTCTTTTTCCTGTTGGGTAAGGGTAATTTGAGTGCTCTGCAGCCAGGATTTGTAGGTAATTCAAAATTCATCTTCCTTGCTTAGTCAGGCATGTAACTTTGAAATTTACCAATTAGCCTCCTGAAAGATAAATGCAGTAAATCATGTGCTGTGATAGGTGAACTTGTGTTCCAATAATTTCATGGAAGCATAATAATTTATAGAACTTGCTTGGCATTATTTATCTAGGTATAGTTCAATACATGATGCATGTATCTTCCAGACAAACATTTCTCTCAGACAGTATTCTTCAGTTACATCTCACTGTAGAAAGGCAAAGTTGCAGAACTCAGCAAAATTTCAGGAGGCGACAGTCAATCAAGAAACTCTTCAACTATTTCTTACAAGGTCTGCCATTTTCAAAAGTGAAATTTTCCCATGAGGATCAAGTATGTAAATAATCTGAATCTAGTTTTTGACATCAAAAAATGTTTGTTAACAGCTTTAAGAATTTCCCTAGTATTCAAACTTCCCAGATCAGAGGTTTCTTTAGGATGAGTGGAAGTATAGCACAGCCTATGGATGGTTTTTGCTACAGAGTTTTTCAAGGAAATTTCATCCAGGCAAAAAGGGTACAAATCAAATGTAAAGATGGAAAAATCAGGAAAATGAACTCCAAAATGAAACTGTCAGTTTTTGGTATGGGTGGTTTATAAGCAAACATATGCACTGAATTCAAGAGAATTATATTGACTTCTCATTAGCTGAAGATCTGTTTCTCTGACCCAGCTGAAGGGGCACACATACTACTGACCAAAAAAATGATTGTTCAGCACTGACTAGTAAATTGAGATTGAGTCACTTGTGAATTAATAATAGATAGTACAGCCACACTGTAAATTGCATTTTGTCTTTTATTAGCAGGGGAGGAGAGGGTGCTGTGCTGGCTTATTTTTGTAAATAGCATAGAGCTGTGAACTTTTAAATTTCTTCTATGTACTGAACTCAACAGAATTGCAAGGCATGCTCTCATTATAGTTTCCTTTGTTATTATTAAAATTAATAGCCATCTGGTGAGCATCAGCTTCAATATAAAAAATGATGTTCTTTAGTTTGGTCAGCCTTTAGTGGGTAAGTGAGAAGCACGAAGGATCTGCATTTTCTCAGGCATTACTTGGCATTGGATATTTTCTGCCACCAGGATCTAAGGGTAATGGATGAGAAAGCACTTCACAATTGATATAATTGCCATATTCCATGGGGCTGAAGTAACCTTCACAGCCCACATTATCTGTACAAACTCTGTAATACTAAGTATGCATTAAGTATTGTGGTTTATTTGATCAACAGAACTCTCCCACCTCCCCCGTCCCTGCTCCCCAAGCCACAGATGGAGCAGTGGCTTTTCAATTGAGTGAGGACACCACAGAATTTATGGCTGCCTGGGGATTATTCTTTGGATTTGGGGTCAACTTAAAATTGGGCAATGTTTTTATAATTATTTTTTCCTTTATTTTATTTTCCCCATGTGAAAAAAATCTGTTTTTGATATATATTATTACCCATGTATTTAAAATAAGTGACAATATGCAAACTGTATTTCAAATGGTGCAGCACTGGCCAATTTCCAAGCTGGGTTAGATTTATAGGATAACAGTATATTGTATTGTTTTGTGCCAAATTCTTGGACTGATGTAACACTTAGTTAATTTTAACACACACATACAGACCCCTACCTATATTCTTATCTATAAAATGTTATGAAATACATCACGTAGCTGAAAGATACATGCTTTTTAAAGAGCTGATTGTTTAAGGGAAAATATTCCATGTGCCTTCTACTACCTTATTTGCCCTCTGTATTTCAGTGAAGTCTTGGGGACCTCATCTGTTGTGATAGGTGTACACACATGAGGAAAAAAAGTGGTCTTTACCCCAGCTTCCCTGCAGCCAGATAAAAAAGGAAGAAACTGGAGTTGGATACACAAAACAATTGGAGAAAGCATAGTGGGTGCTTTGTAATATTTTGTTGTTGTTGTTGATTTTTTTTACCTTTTCAACATACTTGTGAAAACAAACTTTCCCATACTTGTTGCTTCGTTGCTTATGTGTCTCTTGAGTTACAGTTCACTCCTTGTGACATTAATGCTTCTGTCTATATCAAGTGAACAAGGTTTAATGAATTAAAGATTTCATAAACTTATGTAGGAAACCAGACATGACAGCTATGGAACCTTTGTGAAAATCTGACCCAGTTCAGGCCAAAGGTTTGTTTTCTGCCATTTCTTTTACCATGATGGGCTGGGAAGATTTCTAAATTAAATATATTTCAAGTGTACCAAGAGATAAATATACGCCTTTAAATTTTGTTCCTTCTGTACCCATCTGCCAATATAAAGTAAGCTTTTTTTTCAAAGAAAGATCCCACCATAATGAGCTATTTCTGAATTCATTCAGATTTCCAGTATAATCTAAGGTGAAATTCTTGTAGAATATGAAGAAATTAAGATTTTGTTAACAATGGAAAAACTATTTCTGCTTTCTGTAAAAGTAATAACTTAAGGGTACTTTTTTTTTTTTTTTTTTTATAAATACCTGTCAGAGTTTACACCATAATCTCAGACATAGCTTGATTATACCCACATTTTGGAGAAGCAAGTTTCAACATTACTTCTTGCTCAAGTGTGGTTGTATGAGTCTGGGCAAGTCATAATTGAATGTGTGTGTGGCAAAAATGATTGGGTACTAATTATCTTGAAGATTGTTTGATAGCATGTGTGCAGAATGTATATCCTACATATTTATGGGTGGGTCTAGTAAACAAAGGTTATTTAAAATGTGGGTTCAGTTCCATTAAATAAAAGTAGTAAATTGAAGGGAAAGATTAAAGAAAATAAAAAGACTAATAAAGGCAGAAAAGTTTGATTTTTTTTTTTTTTTTTTTTTTTAATTCCATGTAGGTTGGGTGTTTTAGTTTTATTTTTGTTTTCTTTTGTTTAAAGGGAACTGTATTAGATTTACTGTGATTCTCTAGTGGTGTACTGGAGCTGTGTCTAATTGCTTCATAAACCTGGAAGGATGTTAGTAACACAGTTCCAGAGATGAGTAGAGTTTTGTAACTCTTCCATTGCTGATGACACCTTACTCTTGACAAGACTGATTTTTTGTCTTGTGCTTGCAGCCCGCAGGGTCCTAGTGTTTATCTTGTAACTTCCCAGGCCTCTTGCAGGCTGATTTGTATGCCAAAATACAACTGGTAGAAAAAAGGCCCACATTCAGCACTGCAGTGACTGCCACTTTCACTTAGAACAGGTACAAGGAATTCACACATATTCCTTTTATTCAGGATTTCAGAGTGGAGCTCACACACTAAATTTGCGAAACTTGGGTTAAGTTTTGTCCTCCGATATTTCTATTTTGTAGAGCAATGGCCTGCAATAGAGGAGTTTGTTACAACCTGGGGCGTTGTCCTTCTGGGAAAGGAGGGAAGCAGATGCATCACCATTTTGAAGCGTCTGTCTTTATCCCTAGAAAAGCTGGTTTTATAACCCATGGCTCTGAAGCCCGGAGTGGCAAAGGCATGATCGCAGAGTTTGTTTATGAACCTTGTGCTTCTGGCACTCCAGCAAGGATGTGTCTTAACAGTCAGACAGGTCAGAGACAATTTGCAGTAAAAAAAAACTTGCATTGTTTTTGGATTGCACTCACTCCCTTCTGTTTGTTTTTCATGTCTACTCCTCTGATCATTCTCATGTTTCTCTATTTGCAAAGCTGAACAAGAAAAAACAAAGAAACAAACAAAAAAAAACACACAAATGTTTGCCACACTAGGAAGTAACAGATTAGAAATATAAAAATTAAAAATGGCTGCATTGTTTGTATTTCCTCTTAATTAAAATTTGATATTTTCGAAAGTACAAAAAATCTTTTTTTTTTTTTTTTTTTTTTTTTTTAAAGAAAACAAAGGTATTTTCAGTGCAAAATATTGTCTGAGAACTGTCAACTACTGGATGTCTTATATCCTCAAGTTCAGTGGAAGTGCTTTGGAAGCATGTATAATCTAGAACTTTGAATAATTTACTGTAGCTACTTTATTCTGTGATCTATCAGAGTCAGGTTGCAGTAATTGAAGCTGAAGTAGCTTAGCCACTGGAAGTGAATAAGACAATAGGGGTGAATGTATTTCAAGAGAGTATAAGGGTTTGATCAAAGTTTTGTGTGTTATCAAAAGTAATTCCCTGTTGTAACAGGAGATTGCCTGCTGATACACATGTTTTTAACAGATACTAAAGCCTATTTTCTATTATTTTTGCAGGAGGATGAACTTCTGTTCAACAGCCCGTCCTTTAATAGAAGTAAGATCAAAGCAATGTCAAGCAAATGTTGCTAATCCTTTTGAATTAGTGGTGCAAGTTCATGAGGTCACTTGTAAAAGTGATGTAATATGCAGAAAACCTCTAAAAACTGAACATATGTTATATGTAAAGCAAGAAGCAAAGTAAACTGGAACGTTGAAATGGGACTGAGTGACATGCGTTCTGTATCCACATCAAAGGTCTGGACGGAAGGCACAAGAGACAAGGATATGGAGCTGGTAATGTCTCTATTTTTCTGGCTGCAGCATTGTACATAAATGCACATTGTGTTGCAACAGCCCGAGCTTGTACCTCCTAGTTCAGGCTTCAGGAGGATTACCATTAATGGCACAGTTGCAAAGAGCTGGGTGTATTTTGCTTGTTAGTTTGCTTACCTCCATGACCAAATATATTACATTTGTGGATATGGTGATACCATTTAATGCAGTCCAATGTAGTAAATACCAGTTGACAAAATATGAAATATCTTTTTCATAAAACGTTTTTGTGTGTATGTGTTGTGGAATAAGGCAGAAGAAAGGTACCGGTCAAATACTCAAAGAAGCTTAGGGAATTATGATAGCTCAACAACTACAATACTTTTAGGAACTAAGCTAATCACAGCTTCAGTCACAAATCATTTTGTAATCCTTTCACATATAATCTCATGGCATAGGGGGGCCCAATCTTACTTGTCACTGCTTTTTTGTTGAAGCAGCAGTATAAAAATAGTAAGTGAAGAAGAGGGTTCTGGAGTTCAGACTCCTTTTTTGAGGTGTTGCACTGTATTTAATATTGAACAAACGATTAAAAGATCAATGCTATGTCAGTTAAGAAATTACCTATGTTTAGTGAATTAAAGAACAGTGAGAAGGGGACAGAAAAAATAGGAACATGGAGTTAAGCTGGTTCACTAGTTGGAATCATTATGCATTCTTACCAGGACTTACTAACTAGTCATATTGTGAGGGGGAAAAAAAAGTCGTTACTGATCTGTTTCTGTTTTGTGTTTAAGTACTGGATAGTAGTGACAGTAAGCTTGCATTTAAGGCATTTCTCAAAACTGTGCTAATGAGCCTGACTTTCTGAAGAGGAATGTTTGCTGTCTAGCTAAAGATACCATTTTGGTCAAACAGGTTTGGTTGTGAAAATTTGGTATTAAGAGATGCAGTTTTAAATTATGAGGAATATCTAAGAGAACTGTGTTTTGGACTTTGTAAGCATAGAACTCTTTCCCTTTTTGTTTGTTTGTTTGTTTGTTTGTTTTTCTTTTGTTTGTTTTGTTTTTGTTTTGTTTTGTTTGGTTGGTTGGTTTGGTTTGTTCCCAGGTGCAGGAATAGCACAGCACCTCTAAAACACACATACATTACTGTGTGCAAAATATATATTTGGAAAGCAGAGCTTTTCACCCATCAGCTCTCTCTAAATCTATCCACTGCTTGGGAAGCCCACTGGAATTAGGTGCCAAAGGAACCAGTATCATTAAGATTTAGAGTGAGATGCAGACTCTGGTATAGGGTGATTGCTGGTCCTGGAGCCTTCATGCAGAGTGTGCAGCATTCCCTCCTCTAATCAGAAGCAGATACTCCCTTCCCAGCTGTCCCCTATACTCTTGTTCACATTCTTACACTAGAAGCATGGGCCAGGCAGTGAAAACTTCATTTCCCATAATATCTTCAAGGAAATCCATGGGATTATCACCACCTGTTACCACTGTGCAATGCTCAGATGCTGTTCCACTTTGCGAGGTGAGATAGAAAATGAATGACAATTGCAAGAGTAGATGGCTGCAAAAGAGAGTTTCACAGATAGGTTTTCCTGCCTCAGAATCAGTGTCTGGACATCTTGGGAATCTACGCTTCAGTCCAGCTTCCATGGTCTCCTTCTGATGCTTGTTTTCCCTCCTTTCCCCTTTGTTTATTTTCCTGCTTCATCTCTTTATGACTTTTCTGGTCTCTTGGTGCTTCACTAATGCTTTTTGCTCTCTTGCTTTCAAATTGTTTCCATTAAAATAATAATAAAAAATCCCTGAATTTATTGTAATGGATCTGAACATGCAGCCTCTAATGCTGGTGAGACATACGCTGTGGGTGGGATCCAGTTGCCTATATTGTGCTCTTGAGGATGCCCCAGGGCAGCTCACTTGGCCTGCATTTGCCCAGAAGGGCACGTTATTTCCTGGAGGTCCTGTCGTGTTTGTCAGCCTCCTGGAGACATTTTCACATACCCTAAGGCAGCCAAAACGCCACCAGACGCCTATGTTTACACAACTGAATCTGACCCACAGTGAAACGCTGCAGGTTGAGAGAAAGTTTCCTGATGACATTTTTTGACAGAAAATTGGGGTTTTATTTATTCCTTTGTGCGATATATGCCTTTTCTGTGGGCAGAATACCCAGTGAAGACTTGATGGTTCAGCTCACTCTGCACATGCACCCTGTCAGAGAGGAAAGGAACGTTTTCTAACCAGTTTCATAGCAGCCTCGGCTTACATTGGTGACTCTTGTGAATTATTGCCACTTAGGAAGCCTTGCATTACAATGCTATAACGTGCTGTTTGGAGCATGGTTTCCACTGCTTGTGAATCCCAATTTAGGCAGAAAAATGGAATAGGGACAGTTAGCAGAATAAGTAATAGCAGGGATGTTTGTCTTCCTGTCATAACTATGTATTGTTATACCAGTTCATCTGGAAACTGAATGCTTGTCTTTTTTTTTTTTTTTTTTTTTCAAAGTGATCTGTGATCTTGGAGCAAGTAATGCACAGGTAAAGAACACCTGAATGTTTTAAAACAAAAGAGAATATATTGCTTGAAGAATATGCAATCACTGTTCTGGCTCCCTTTTTTTTTTTGTTCTCTGCCTTGCCTTACACAGCCTTTGTGGATAGTGCATAAGGATTTATTTAGAAATGCAGCCCTCACTTCTGTGATCATCTCCACATGGGGGCAGAGGTCCATCTGTCGATCATTTTGCTGGGTGGGGTATTAATTTTGAAAAGAGCTAGATAACAGACAGCTTACATGTTTTTGATATTTCTTCATGTGGTTATGGTGGCTTTTGCTGCCCTCCTGTCTATGAGGAGGGGATTTTCAGAAATGCTCCGTTAGCCAAGGTCTGTTCCTATTATAGACATTAGGAAGACTCTCCTGGGTGCAATGCAAGTTGAGAAAGGACGATCATAATCACTCTTTTAAAAAAAAAATCTCATCAGACATAATTTTGCAGACAGCAGGTAGAATAGTTGAAATGGAACACACAGTGTGCAGGCCGCCTGGCAGTAGCTGTGAAGAAAACGTGTGCCTGAATCCTTCACTGAGAAATGTAGTCATTGGTGTGCATTGACCAAGAGCTTGACAGTTTTTGTTGCTGGGCAAAAAAAGCAAAAAAGGAAACCAAGTACAGAACATATGCTGAGAACGTAAGTCTTATAAGTAGATGATGGTTACTCTTTCATTTATCTACAGCTATTCTTAATTTCAATATTCTGTTGTCATTATATCCTAGTTGTGATCCATCTCATTACAATTTAATCCGCAGCATGCTTAAAAAGCATGTTACATGGTTGAAAATGATTGGTGTAATTTATACACTAGTAAAGGATGTTGTTGTGGAAAGACCACCTAGGTGAACTGGAAGGGGTAAAGTACAGAAGAGATCTGAAAGTGTATTTTGTTTCCTCTCAGATATCTTGTATTGGCTATGACATTGATTGTAGCTCTTCTGTTTGCCTGTAGGGCACACTAGCAATATTTTACCTGTAGCATAAAAGGTAATATGGATGTAATATGTGTAAGTAGTGCATGTCCCCAAGGAGAAGTTTAAAAGAGAGGAAGTAGGCATCCTTGAAGTACTCGTGTTTGTAGTTGAAATGGACAGGATTTGTGTCCATCTCTTATATCAGTGCACTTTATATAGTATTGCAAGCCTTTTGAATGATGTCAGTCCCAAGCAGAATATTTTTGAGAACTGCTACGAGATGTTATAAGGGCCATTCAATGCTATCAGATGCTTTTCTGGCAACCTATGATAGGACAGTTGAAGAATATTCAGACAATTAGGCCTCAGGCATTAACTGTATTATTCCTTGAACATAGCTTTTAACATCTGATTTATGAAACCCATTTGACCTTTCTCTGTATTTATAGAAATCTGGTAGTGCAGTCTGACAGCCATGGCTTTTTGCTACCTTTTGTAACTTACAGTTAGGTAAGATATTTGCGGGAAATCCTTGATTTGTTTGATTTGATTCTTGTTTGATCTTTTTGGGGATTAGTGTAATTAGATGAGTTTTTGAAATGGCTTAGACAGGGCCAATATTGAATTTCTTCTATAGCTATTCTAGTATCAGCATTATTTGGTGTTTACAGTTTTATAAGGTTGACCAAAAAGAAAAATAAGAAATAAAAAATGGGCCTCATGTCAGTGATAGTTCTTCTTTAATGTGGTATTACATTTCTAGTTTATCTGTTTTCTATCCTGTCTACATACATAACAATATACATCTCAGCTGTTTCATTCATGTTACTTTGTTAGTAAAATGGTATATTTATCAGTCTATATGAGTAAGTTTCATAGTACAAGGATAAAGAGGGGAGGACTTTGGGGCTTACAGATGTTTTTATTAACAAAGTTACTCTTTCAGTATTTTTTTTTTTGTCTGCTTCTGTGATGGTTTTACTCGGGTGGGCAGCTGAGTTGGTGGAACAAGTTGTGGTGGACAACCGCTCTCTCACTCCCCCTCCTCAAAGAGGAGCAAGGAGAAAATACGATGAAAGGGGCTCAAGGGTTGAGATAAGGACTAGGAGATCGCGCAATAATTATCGTGATGGGCAAAACAGACTCAGCATAGAGAGAAAGTAAGATTTATTGCTTATTACTAACAAGCTAGAGAAGTGAGAAACAAAGGAAAGAAGCCAAAAGCACCTCCCCCCCCATCCACCCTCTTCCACCTCCTCCCCCCGAGCGGCGCAGGGGAACGGGGGAATGGGGGTTATGGTCAGTCTACAGCACTTCTTCTCTGCCGCTCCTTCTCGGTTACTCTTGTCCCCTGTGCTGTGGGGTCCCACCCACGGGATGCAGTCCTTGCCGAACTGATCCGGCGTGGGCTGTCCACAGGCAGCAGCTCTTCAAGAACTGCTCCAGACATGGGTCCATACCACAGGGTCCATCCCTTGGGAGCAAACTGCTCCAACCTGGGTCCCCCACGGGCAGCAGCTCCTGCCGGGTCACCTGCTCCTGCATGGTCTCCTCTCCACGGCCTACAGGTCCGGCCCGGAATCTGCTCCAGCAGGGGTCTTCCACAGGCCGCAGTTTCTGTCGGGGCAGGTCCACCTGCTCCACCGTGGTCTCCTCCACGGGCTGCAGCGTGGAACTCTGCTCCACCGTGGTACTCCATGGGCTGCAGGGGGACATCCTGCTTCACCATGGTCCTCACCACAGGCCGCAGGGGACTTCTGCTCCGGCGCCTGGAGCACCTCTCCCCCTCCTTCTTCACTGACCTTGGCACCTGCAAGGCTGCTTCTCACTCCTCTCACCCTCCCAGCTGCTGAGTGGCGCAGCGTTTTTTTCCCTGTCTTAAATATGCTCTCACAGAGGCGCAAAACAACATCGCTTATTGGCTCAGCTCTGGTCAGCAGTGGGGCCCTTACCAAACATGGGGCAGCTTCTAGATCCTTCTCACAGAAGCCACCCCTATGGCCCCTCTCCTACCAAAACCTTGCCACGTAAACCCACTACAGCTTCCTTGAAAGGGAAGAAGAAGTAATGTTGAATTTCAGATTTGCTCTGTCACATTTTTCTTGCAAAAAGTTTCTGCACTTCATTGGAATTTGCTGTGCCAAATGTGAATAAAAGAAGAAGGGATAATTACTACTTTTCAGTAGTGAAAAATGTAACTGCAGAGTCAGTGCTACTGGCTAAATAAGCTAAAAGAGAGCCAAAAATTTGTTACTGCTGCAGAGTCTGGTTCTGGGTGCCAAAATCAAATCTGATCTTTCCCATTGGTATTCTGGTGTAGTATTCTAATCCAGCCTAATTTCAGTGAAAACTGTGGCCTTTTGATTTATCTTGGTATATAATCTACATTTCCTGCTAAGCAGGGATCCTGAGGAAGGTTGTGAAGTCCCTGTCAGAGGACGTTGTTCCCAAATCCCAAGCTGGTTTTCTACTTACAGAAGTGAACAAGATACGCTCTGGCACCCAGATCATTTTTCACTGAGCTTTATGGAAGTAATCATATGCTACCTCTGCCAGGAAAAAAAATAAAATAAATCCATAATCCACATTTGACCACCCCTAGCAAAAGCGGCCCCAGCTATAGGTCCTTGCTTAGGTTTAATAAGCCTTTTGTATCTGTCCAAAGCCTGGAGCTGTTTAACACAAAAGCTGTCAGGATTATTTTCACCGTAGCATGGATAAGCTAGAAGTGGAAGATCCTAGTTTTACATCGATCTCCTGGATAGCTTGCTTTTGGGAGTCCCTGGAATCCCAGCTGGGATTTAAATCTTCCTTGTTTTGGTGAGAGCTCTGCCTGTTTGTTATCAGTGGAAACAGTCTCTGGGAATGGTTCCTCCATGCACCAGGGCTGTTTTTTTCCCTGTGGTTAATTGCATTAAAGTGAATTAAGTATTAAAGCAGAGTTCAGCAAGGAAACACACACCTCTCAAAAATGAACAGAATGTTCACTTTTATTTATACCAATCCACTCTGAGAACTCCTACTAAATGCTAAATAACTATTATCTTACAACTAAGCATCTAACACCTTTTCATTAGTTGTGGACACAGAGCATATTTGGGATCAGATTGTTGTGACAGGTGTGACTTGCAAAGTGGTGTAGCGATCAACATTTGGGAAAAGTGATTTTTGTGTTTTTTGACCCTGAACAAATTTGCATACTTACAGGGACTGTAGACCTACTGGTGCTGACAACAGATGGCTCAGAATGTTCTCAGAGGAGAGCGTGAAGTGAAAAGGGAGATAGATAATTGCTGCAATCATGCTGTTGGCCTGGAAGTCCGGAGTTGTTACTGGCTGTGAAATGATGCAAAGAAATTATTTGACCACAATGGACATGTAGTAGTAACAAGGTGAAACTCTTGCCTTTTTCACAGAACTGATAGTGTTTCCAATATTTCACTCTAAACCATTTGCTTAGGAGTGAATGCAAAATCAGAGAGTCCTTTGGTATCCAGTAAAAATGTTATTAATTCAGCTATTTAGCTGGGGTTGAACAAGCCATGCAAATATGAAAAGGAATGTCTTGTGCATCATTTGTTTATGTTTAAAGTTTGTGCTTCCTCCCATTTGGTTTGGTGATTTTGATGAATGTATTTAAGAAAGAAATAGAAATGGTGTACTAGTGGAAGCATTTCCAGATGGGTTCTGCATTACAAGAGGGAATATACTCTGTGGGATATTTGTGAGAGGGTTATATGCCTATGTACAGAAATAAAAGAGTATCCCTGTAGCTTGAAAGTACATTTAGCGTAGACACTCATAGTAATCCACAGCATACAGCTGAAGGAGGGGAAGGCACTGTGAAAGTGATGCTTCTTCATTGTTGCATATCTACACTGCAGGTGCCTTCCTCCAAATAAAATTTGTAAGGAGACAGGAGGTGTGGAGTGACAGTGCACTAAGGAATGCATTACCATCTCTCAAGTCACATGGCAAGACTTCTGCAGCAGAATTGATCTGTTTTGCTTCTAATCTTATAGAGGTCGATCTGGGAAACACATACAAAGAGTACTAGAGAATAGAGCATCAAAAGAAAATCATGATGTGTTGGCTTTACAAGCTTTCTCCAGGGTATTTGACAGAATCCATAGCTTCATATCTCATTGCACATGTTTAAATAAATATTAAAGACAAGCGTTTTTCCTAAGATATGCTAGGGTACATCAGAAAGAATATTAATGTTTTTGCCCCTGGCAAAAGCATTTCATAGCTGTAGTAATCATCTCCAATTATTTGTTACAGTGTCATGACTTTTTGGCTATTGTTTATCTAATAGCATTTAAACAGAAGCTTATTTGTGACAAGTTTTTACATTTTTATAGGTTGAAGTCTGTATGCGTTTAACATAAATGCAAATTAATTTGGAAAATGGGGGCAAGACACAGATCAAAACTGGCTGTAAACTGCTGCTGACTTCACAACAGGGAGTTGGGCTTACATGGGTTTTAGTATTTCAGATTCCTTCCCAATCCTTTTATTTTTGATGTAGCAATTGCCAGCAAAAATGCATCTTATTTCCCCTTGCTACAAAAGACCTAAGTGTTCCCTTTCTTTGAGAACATCCAAATTCCCTTAGGCAAACACCCAGGAATGTGTAATTATTTTGGAAAAAAAAAAAAAAAAAAAAAAAAAAAAGGTACTATGGTAATCCTGCATTCATAACCAATTACAGAAAATATAGAGACAAATACGAAATATCCCCTCAGTGCAAAAAAATGGTCTCTAGGTAGATATTTGCACTTGGTCGATATTTACATATGTACATATTTAGTAGGCAAACGTTTGATTTGCACCTCAGATGTATGCATACTACTAAAAGGTAGGTATTTTTCCACCTCGTCTTGCTCTGTGGAGATGACAAATGTATAAATCTCACAGATTTCTCAGAAAGAGAATTCTCAGATACTTTTCCGCATGCTCAAGAAAAAACAAAAACAAACAAACAAACAAACAAAAAGGTATTCTCATTCCTCTGTTGAGCATCCTGTAAATAGAAAAGGAAATGTTTCTTGGGTAAGTTCCCATTTTTTTATTGAAAATGCTGTGGGCCTTGTTCTGTGATATAGTTGCCTCCCTTCTGCCAGTAAATCCCAGAACCATTGCTAAATGTTTTGAGAAGTAAACCTCATGTCTTGTCCTTCCACTTTTCCCTTTGGAGGTCAAATGTTTGTAGGATGGGTCTTTAGGCAGGGAAGAAGGGATGCCAGATTCACAGCTGTGCAAATATCCTGTGCCCATGTGTGAAGAACACTTCAAACAGTGCACCCAGGATGTGCCAGAGTTGGTTCAAGACCAAAAATAGATCACACTACTCCAGAGAGGACTGCTAGCCTGGGCAAATATCTATATTATCCTATCAAATATTATCCTAATGAGGATGCAGCTGGTTATTGATCTTAATGTGGCCCAATTCTTAAGGTCAGTCAGTGAAATCCAAAAATGTAGGATGCAATTAGAATCATTTTTGTTGTTCTGTTTTCATCCCATCATTTGCACTTTCTACTTCTGGTTGAAACAGCAGACAAAGAGCTGAACCTTTATGGAGAAACCTGCCATTAAACTTTTGGTAATGATCTGATATAAATGAGTCTGTTAAAATTGCTAATTTATTTATAAACAAGGAAGTATTAGCAGAGGCAAAAATCAGGGAGAAGTTTAAAATAGCAAGATTGCCATCTTGTATGTTGTTTGAAGAATGGGCTAGCTATGCTCTCCCTAGGTCTTGTTTGCCTACTCAGGTTTTGAGGGTGGGTTGCTTTTTAAGTAAATTTATCCACGACCTGGAGAAGCCTTGGTGGAAGATTCTAAGATCATCCGAAGAGTTTATTCAGCCCCCAGGGCAATGTTTGTTCTCTCTCTTAAAAAAGCCAAGATATTGGATTATAGCAAAGTCCCTGCCATAAATGTAGTGTTTCCTCTCTTTAAAACCATCAAATTAGGTCGCACCACTATTCTGTTCCTTCAACAATCTTTACAACTGAAACCCTGCCTGAGAAGTATCGGGAGAGAAAATCTGCCTTGATTTCTGTTTCTCTTCAGAAGTCCTACCATTGGATACAAAAATGCCAATTGCACTTTAGGTGGTAATATTTGCAATGTAAACTATCGAATGAAAGTTTTAATTTGTCAGCCACTGATAGTAAATCTTTTGATATTTTGTGCATTACTTTAGAAACAGTATTGTAAATCAAATTAAAAAGAAAAATTGCTTTGATGATTAGAAATGCATCTGCAATAGCTCTGTAGGCAGTTCAGCCATATTGTAACTCCAGACACATTCCTGTTGCCTGATTGTTCCCTGTGTAATGGTGTATGTTGTCTGACATGAGAAGTAAGCTTTCTGAGAATGAAAGATTTGTCTTCTGTATGTAAAGCACTGGCCAAACTCAACTCACTGCAGTGATTTTGCAATTAGAGTCAAACCTTAAGAAATTTCATGTAATGAAATGCTTAAGATTCTGTTGGGTTGTTTTTAATTTGTTTGAAATTCTGAGGTCTGCATTTTTTGTATTGTATTTTGTTGGTTTTTCATAAGTAGCATGCTATAAAACAGTGTCATTTAAAGAAAAAAAAAAAAAAAAAAAAAAACAGCCAGATTAACCAGCTGTGGACAGTGTGTTTGGCAGAACAAAATTTTTGAATTTAACTGCTGAAAAAACTCCATTCTGGAGTTCTGGACTTTAACCATAGAAGAATGAAATAGAAATTGGATCTGAAAAAAATGACTCTATTTTTTCAAGGCTAGTGTTTTTTATTTATATGCTATCTGAAATGATTTTGTTTGGGGGATTAAAACAGTAATATATGATCGAAGCACTGAGCTTTGTGACTCTCACTTGGTGCTGGAATTCTAATTTTTGGATATGTACCTAATTGCTCCACAATGTGAGTTATATGTCATGAAGAACAAAGAACAAGTCAAAAATGATAAATAGATTCCATTACTGAATCTGATATAGATTTGCAACAAAGTAAAAAGTGCTTTTCCAAAGTTGAAAAAAATTACTGTATTTTCTAAAAATATTCCTTTTATTGTGATTTTGTGAAACGGACCTATAAGGCAGATAAATTAATGTCCGAATCAATAAGTGACATAATAGCAGGCACAAGTATGGAAGAAAAAGGCCATTTTGAGTGATATTCCTGAAATACAGCAGTTACAGTCATTTTCATATTTACTACTTATTAACATTTTTGATGTCTCCAGAGCAACTGATCTATCTCTAATGTAATGCAGTATTTGGAATTATGGTGTGCTTGTTCTTTGTTTATTTGTTTGTTTTGTAATCCTGTTGTTTGGTGATGAACATTTGCACATTTCTTGAACTTCTTTCAATAATTTACAAGAAAGTGCTTTGTATGTAGGCTGTGAAAGGCCCCAGAAATTTCCTATACTGGATTTACTCAGACAAAGTGAAATAAACCTCCAATTCAAAGGTATGACAAACACTATTTCCATACTAGTACTGTACCTTCATCACATGTGACCTTACTGTTTGATGATTTGGCACAATGCCACAGCATAATTCAGTGATCCACTGAATATCATGATTCTTTCATGTGGAAAACAATAAAAAGCATATGGTATCAATTATACTTCACTATTTCCCTGAGAATTCAAGCACTAAAAATAAAAAACATTGTCTTTGAATTTCCATTAACCGGAAACAGTTGGTATAAATTATTTTTACTGAAACAGCTTACCAGCCCTGGATAATAAAAGAAAAATAACATTGGCATTTCTTTGACTTCGTAGGTGCAAAATATGTCATGCTCAGAGGGAGCATAAAATTCCAGGTCGGGCAGTGGAATCATTTTATTGAGTATTGCATTTGTCTTGGAGAAGTCTGGAAGAATGGGTTTCCTATGATCTTAATTTCGACAGCTTCTCTAAGTATCATGGTGATTTGTGATAAAACAAATATGCTGGATAATGAATAACATGACCAGCTACAGTAAAAGTAGGACATAAGAGGAGAGGCTTCTAGAATAAGACTTCTGGTGTCATTGCAAATGTGTAAATTCTTGCACAGGTGCATTAATATGTTGCAGGGAATTGAAAGAGTAATCTTTCATTACCATTTCTCTGAGATCTCTAATTAGGACATAGTTTCTGAGTATAATCCAAGGTGAAAATTCTGAAATGTATCTCTTGACAGCCTCTTCTGAACTCTCTCAGAGTGATATTCATTCTTTAGGTGTATGTGAGTGCCTCTGAAGGCACAAATTGGTCTTAAGGTTTCAGCTAAAGAATGCGCTTAAACACTTCAGAAATCAAAGATGAGCTATCCAAAGAAACATTTTTACTAGCAATTTATTTCCAAAGCATGGCTTAGTTGGATCTGAGTTTTGGAAATTTCATAGCTGTACATATTTTAGTGCCTTGCTCTCTGATTATTTTCATTGTAATTGACCGTTTAAAAGTCAGTCACAGTGCAAGAGAGGGCTTTTGTTCCTTTGTTCCTTGGTTTAAGACAATTGCTCTGCAGAATCTGGACTCATTCTGATGTGGCAACATTTCTGATAAATTGCAATCAAGTTTATATTACACTGTTTGTCTTAACTCCCAGGATTTATCTTTATTGCCTACTACCACATTTGGTGTTTTTTTGTTTGTTTGTTTGTTTGTTTTTTCCTATAGTTTTTGTAAAAGGAACAACTCTATAAAAGCAGTAGTGTTTACTCAGATAGAAACTTAAGTTTAACTGATAGTAACTCTCAGAAACCTAAACATTATGTATCTGGAATTACCATGGTAAAGCAAAAAGTCAATAAAATGCTTGTTAACCAGAAAGGAAAATAGGAAAGTGAGTTAACTTCCAAACTTCTAAATTTTGTACATGACAAATAGACAGTTATCCATGTTAAATATGACTTAATCAGTAGGGTTGCTTGTATAATTATATACCACCTAGCATTAGGAGTTTATGTGCCTGTGGTTTTACAGGCACGTTTTTAGGTTTATTAGGCAATAGTTTTTACTTTCTATTTACATTCTAGGACTGGGGTTGCATGAAACAGAGAATGGAATTTAGCCTTCGAACTTGGTGTAAGTCTCACTGGATGGGTTAGCAAAGGAGGTGAACAAATTAAGTATGCAAGAATGGCTGAAGTTCAGCAACAAGAGTAGAACTGCAGAATTGTGAAAGCAGCAATGCGAAGGAAGGAGTCAACATTAGACTGAAGTCTTTCATCTGTGGATATATGAGAACTGTAAAAGTAAGAAATTTGCTGTTGATTAATTAAAAAACAAAACAAAAAAGAAAGAAAAGCATGATAAGGTCAAAGAAGCCAATGAATCCTTGAAAACTCCAGGTGGACCTCTTGTCGGCTTCTGTTAGCATTTGTTAGCCAGCAAGGCTTCGTTTTCCAAGTCTTTTGTACTGCAGTAAGAATCTTTGCTTTGTTAAAATATGCTATATTCTAAAGCTGTAAGAGTAACTGTAGTGTAGAGAAATGTAAGTGGACAAAAGAACAGCGTCCAATGTATTTGAGATGAACGATTACATTTGAAATGTTGTCTTTGCAGAGGCTCTTGTAGAAGTTTGGTGCGCACAAGAAAACTTATCTAGAAGTTTGATAAAAGATTAATGGTGTCACATATGCTGCTGAATTCCTTTAGAAACAGCTGATTTTCAAGTCACTGTTCATGTTAGTTTAATGGAGTAGCTATTTTTCTGTATCCTAGTAAAATACTGTGCCCATATTGGAGGGAGGTGGCACTAATGTACCCTGTGTTTTGAATTCAAGCAGAGCTACGAAGGTCTTTTGTCTTAGGGTCTCTGTGCACATCCCCTTCTAAGTATAAGACCAACTGCATAATCCTGGATGTGTTTAGTGGTAGGAACCTGGACCTCTTCCTCAAATCTCAAGGTCTACGAACCCACGTCTTGTTGTTCACCCTTGATGCTGGCTAAAAGTCTGGTCTGTTATCTCCAGTGTGCTCTCTTTGAGGACAGGCCCTTGATATCCAAATACACTTGTTTTGCCTGATGTCGCTTCCAGTAGCCTGTGGTTTGAATGGTGACAAAGTTTCTCTTCTTCCTACTGATTTCTTCTGCAGCTTTATTCCCTTTTAATCTATGAAGAAGGTAAGAATTCGGATCAGAACTTGGCAAAATTAGACTTTCAGGGCTGTGCCATCGCATGATTTTCATCCTTTAGTTACGGTTATTTGAAGGTGGGTGCATAGCTGCTCCCAACTCTTATATCTGAAGCAAATTCAGGCAACACCCATCCAAATTATGATCCAGATTTTCTTATACTTGCCTGCTTGCCCAAAAAGCTATTTCCATCTATCCCCAAGAAAAGAAGAGGCAAAGGTAATTCACCTGGGAGCAACACTTCTACACACAGTCCCTTATTTGGGTCTGCTGACCCCTATGCCCAGCTGGCTCACCAGGAAGGAGTATTGCCCTAAAGTGCTTACATTTAACTGGGAAATGATAAAGGTATAAAGACCCTCCCTCTTCCTTCTTCTTAGAGATGAGTGACACTGGTCTGATGGGAAATTATGAATTTTCTCTTTGCTGAGGTATTTGGAGACAGAGAGTTTTCCTGAAGTTAACTACAAATTATACCTACCTTCTCTGGAATAGTCTTAATTTCACAATTGATGGCCTGATATAACTGACATAGCCAAATTTATTATAGTTAAGAAAACCATATGTATTTGCAAAAAAATAGAATTTATTGTTATAAAATAGCATATAATAGTTAATCTACCATATTTTTTCCAGGCATCTTTCATTAGAGAGACTGATGACTATTACTACAAATATCCCACAGAGCGTTCGATTATGCTGGAAGGAGGGTGAAAACAACATGCCAGAAGCTACGCAAGAGAGATGATGCACATTATTCTAATTTTATGAGGTTGTAGATCTTGGGAAAAGGAGAGATTTATAACGCCACTCCCTACAATAATTAAGAAAGTGTGTGTATGATTTATGTGTATGTAGTGGGAAGATGGGGTAATTTGCTGAAAATATCACAGAAATAGAATCTCTGAATAAAAATGATCTGTGCAATATGTGTTTTCTCAGGATACCTCAGAAGAATCCAAATATTCTATACTAGTCATGAGGTAAAAGTTCATTTTTCAAATTGAAAAATATCTTTCTGTGCTGCAGAACTCAGCCATTGTTTTCTCTTTCATTTCTCAGTGATTTGGTGCTAGCTGAAAATACATGTCATATTCAATGCCACAGAGTCTGAAAAACACCACTGATCAGCTGCCAACATAATGTTTTATAAATCTTGTCATCTTAATGTGAGCAGAAATTAGGTAGGGATTTTACTTTTAAACTAAGCAAAGGCCTGATTTGTCAGGTCATTAAGTGTAGGCTTGCTGGTATTGCATAAATGTCATTGAAATCACTTTCAGAGATAAAAGAACATCTTTGTCTTGGAGGGATTATTATTTTGATAATTCAGAAACAGAACAATGGCAATCATATGCTTTGTTGACTTGAGATCAGGAACAACTGCATATGCAGATACTGAGGTAGAGTTTGTTAAGGCAAGATATTTAAAAATATTTTTAAAAACTGTTGATACTATGTCTTGTAATTTTTTCTTCCCTTCATTTACAATTAAAGATTCAGTGTTCAGATGATTACATGGAAAGTGAAATAGTGCAAGATATTTGAAACAAATATGACGTTTTCTTTCTTTGATATTTTACTTTGCACTCGTTCCAAGAACACATAGGGGAAGCAAGCTCTCATTAAGAATAAAATACAATTTCTAGGGAAAGTTGTAGATAAAATCTGGCTGGTTTCAAGAGAAGGAGCAGGGACAGTAAATTAATACTTTATGTTCTCTATGTTAGCTAATGTCAGACTGTGTTGCAGGAATTCTCATCTGGCAACTTTTTCAACAGAGAAGTAGGTCTTAAGTTTTCTTCTTAAGTAGTTTCCATTTTCTACAGCAAAATCTGGATTTGACTCTGATCTCATTTCTTGTTGTTTTAGGCTAGCAAAATTCCACTAATGTTGAATAATGTTGAATTGTTTGTTCTAATACAGGATTTCATTAGAAAATTAAAAATGACACAGTTGTGTCCCTTATATGTCCTGTTGCTTGTATTCAGGGTGAATATCAAAAGTGCAGGTCTGATTTTTAGCTTCTTCCTGTAGAGCACCAATGGATTCCTTATTAATTTAGAGTCTAAATTAACGTAAAAAGTGGCTTCATTACCTTATTCAAATTTCATTTATTTCTATGATTCCATTCTAATGGTGGGACACCCATGAAAGGCAGTGACCTGTTGCCTCTCATAATTATTGTTATTCTAATACTCTGTGCTTAAAGTGTGGGAGCAGCTAGCAATCTGGGCTCATGCAAAAGTGTTTGGATTTTTTTTTTTTTGGTTCCAAAAAGACATAAGGAAACAACAAACATCAAAAAGGTTTCATTTGCTAGCTTGGAACAAGAGAGCAGAGCAGAATTAAAACTGTGTGGTATCTACATATAAATATGAAAATACAGCACCTGAAGAGTCAGTTCCTTCTAAAAGTATTTTAGTTTGTATGCAAATAACTTTATAATGTACTGTTTATCTTCTAAAACAAAAATCTGTAGCTGGCAGATACAGATTATAGTAATGTAGCTTTTTTATGTAGCTTTTTTTAAAAAAAAAATTCTAGTATGGTAATCAATTACAGTTAAACACGAAAAAGGAAATGTGCCTTTGCAAGTTCATTTTTTATGTTCTTTTCTAAATAAAGTAAACATCAGTAAATTTGTCTTAAATATGTGATGTGATACTGCCCAGTTTTTAAGTATTTTTCTTATGGTTCTGCAGTAGAATTACTTTTTGTTCATTCAAAAAAGATGAAATCTTACGACTGCTGTTACTGAGGGCTGTGTTATTTATTTTAAATTAAGTGTTCTAATATTGTTCACAGAGAAAAAAAATATACTATGGAAAAACTAGCTCCAATGTTTGAAACACATTCCAGATCATGCAGATGTACTGCTCTATCCATATTTTATGTGCCAGTCTGACCACTGGCGTAAATTACCTTATTCTCATACAGTGTTTATTGTATAGAAATTTTCCTTCTTTACTGTGAGTAGCTCTGAGGTCATCTCTTCCACTTTCCCCTAGATGTGGTCTTTTGCTGGGGATCAAAACCATTAAACTCAGTGTAGTCTGAAGATAATCTTTTTATTATGATGCACTTATGTAGGTAGAGTTTTGCATTGTTTCTTGAGGCTTTTCATCCCCTACTCTACCTAATCTCAATATTTTACTCCAGTTTTGTGTTGCCATAATGATATTGCTGGTCTTCGCCAGACAAACACACATTTGTGCATCTGGTCATCTTTCTGGTTGCACATGGACAGTACTTATATACAACCACTCTGGAGAGTGCATTTCACATAGACATGGGACTCTTACATTGAGGTTGCAGCTGAAGGCTTTTTAAATCATCTTTCTATTTCCAGGATTGCTGTACGTATTTACAAAATGGTAGAAGCAGCACATTATTCAAAAGTAAAGTTTGTATAAAGCCATGTCAAATGCATGCATGTTCTGTGTTTCAGTATGGCAGAGAAAGAGCTTCTCTTCTCCAAGCCTCTGCAGCCCAGCTTTTCTCACAGTCATGTTGAGTAAGGAAAGCCAGCAGTCATAATTACTTTGCAGAAAGCAAACAAATTGCTATCAGTAATAAGTTTTTGTTACAGGATCCCAGGACAGCCTTAGGACAAGAACAAGGCCTCCTGTGCTAGTTGGAACAGGGATGCACGCACATGTGCACACAGCTCTCTGCAAGGACACCGAGAACTGGTAAAGTACACATTTGGCTGCTTCTATGAAATTGCACACAAGTTTTTTGCTGCCAAAGGGTATTTTTTTTTTTCCTCTTCATGAATAAACTTCTAACTATTGCAGGTGGCAGACCCCTTTTCTAAGTGTATATTTGTGTGTGTCCTGAGACATCAGAGGGAAATATCCAAAGTGGGGGATGGAACTGAAAAGAGACTGGAATGCTGTGCAGGTATGGTGAGATTGTTCTTTACAACTTCTTTGAGACAGAGAAAATACTAAGAAGGGTGAGGCCTGGGGGTTTGTCAGTGCTGCATAAATGTGCACTTGTGGGAAAGAAGGATGTCTCATTGAACAGTCACATCAAAACAAGTCTGTCTCATTTCTTTTTGTTTATTTACATATGAGTTAAAAGTATATTTATTTGGACAGCTTGAAATAAACTCTGCTTTCTAGCAGGAAAAGTACAGTTAAATCCTTGCGTACTATGAATTGGCACCACTGCACTGAAATCAAGAAAGCTTGTTGATTTACATCAGCTGTTGCATATTAAGTAGAAAAAAAATATAATGTACTGTGTGTTGTAGATGTCCAGATCCAAAATTTTTCAAGTCAGTTTTTTAGCTGGTATGTTTGGATGACTGAGATATCCTGACAGGTATATTAGAAGAAAAACCTCATGATTTAAAATTAATTTACCATGCCAGGTGTTTCTGATTGGGTTGTGTGCTGTACCACAGTAATCTTATGTAATGCTTTCTTCATATGTGCTAAAGATTTTATTATTCAGTGTAGCTTCTGTTTTGAATAAGAATATTGCTTATGTATAATCTTGTGTAGAGAAAGTGTAGGCTATATATAAACAAGAATTGTTTAAGCTGAGATACATTCTGAATCTAACCATAATATTAATGATACAAATAGATGCAAATTGCTAGAAACTAGTTTCACAGCTTTATAGGGTTACTCAACAGGACAAAAGCATTGCACCAAATTGACTGACGCGATGCCAAAGCTCTCACAGGGGCAGACCTTGAATTGCCTGGCACAAGACTGTTTTGGCCAGAAGTTCAGAGCAGCACAGTTTGAGGAGACTATCTGTGAGAAGCAGTGCCCCTACCCCACACCACCAGTTCAGAACTCAGGGGAAACCAGAAGCTGTTGGCCTTGAACAAAATGGATGTAATTGGTCTCATCTTTAGAGGAATAACTGTTTTTGTTGGCATGTTTCCTCTTTAACTTGGCAAAGAGCAGTAGATTATGTAAGACCTTGAAAGACCACTAGGCTTTCTGTGGGTTGTTGCCTATCTTTCATATGATACATCTTTGATACCACAACATTTTTTCTTCACAAGATAACAGGGTTACAAATAAGATCTTTTTCTGCTATTGAAATGATTCCACATCCTCTCTCCAGAACAAGTTACCTCTTGAGCCAAGAATGCTTCAGTTCAGGTGCATGGAGCCAGGCACACACAGCTTAGAGATACATTTGCCAGGATTTGGCATTCATATTTCTGTCTAATTTGCCTCCAGTTGTAGCTTTTCCTATTCTTACATTTGCATTGAAATGTACTCTGGGTCTTTTGCCGGTATCCCACACCTTAGGCAGCTTTTTAATGGCCCTGAAAGGTATCAAAGGCTTCTTGGCATAACAAATATGTCATACAAACTGTGCTGCCAGAGCTGACCCACCAGTGACAGCTACACAGGAGGTCTTTGTGTCTTTACATGGTTAGCCATAACTTCAAAGCATCTTTGTTTCTCAGCCCCTAAGAGAAAGTAATGTGGGTTTACAATGTCTTGACACCCATTCCCTCTTCTGAAAGATTCCCAGGAGTAAGAGAGGTCAAGACAAGGAGGAGTCTGCAGGGAGAGTATGAAAAATATTGTGAAAGGATGGTAGCAGCACCATGTTGGAGAAGGTTTTATTTTAACATGCCTATGAATTACAAATTGCAATTTCAACCTCTTTTTATTCCCCAGAGTGAAAAGGAGAGAACTAAGTCTCTATTGAAACAAAAGCTTTAAGCATAATAATCTATATCTGATAGTAGGCGTTGGGTTGGAGAACATCACTCAGCCTTTTGGGCCAGTAACTGTGCCCGCAGAGGTAATGAAGGATATGTGACCACATCCCTTATGGGTCATATAAAGAAAGTTGAAGATGGGACACTGGAAAAAAAAATACAAAAACTATTTCTAGAGACCTTGTAAACTGACAGTTAACTCTGCTGTTCAACACAAGTCCTTCTGGCAGGTTGTTTAAGCTGAGCTTTTTTATCCAACCATAGAACTGGTAGAGGACAGTTGTGGAGAGAATGAGTTTTGAGATACTCCACTATGTCAAGGCTGTACGGAGTTTCACCCCAAAGATCTACTGCTGTCATCTCACATAAGCAAACACACAAACAAACCTAAGTAATATACCTGGAAGCTTGGAAAATAGCTCATGATTACTAGTTATGCAAGAAAGAGGGCGTTGGAATGGGTGTAAGAATTTTTGGTTAGATAGATTTTCAAACTTCAAGGAAAAAGTTGAGCTTGCATTTTGAGTAAGGTTTATTCTTCTTTTAGCTCAGCAATGTCCTTCCTCCATGTTTATCTTGGCATGCAGCTAATTAGTAATATGATTCTTGTCTGTGAGGGTTTATATAAAGTATCCCACATTCTTTAGTACCCAAAACTCTGACTAGCTTTAATACAAGTTGGTGTTACTGATGCAGTTCATGACTGAGCTTCATTTTGGGCATCTGTAGCTAGCTACTTAAGGCACTGCTGAGGGAAAAGAATCTATCCAAATAATATATTTCCAAAGAATGCTGGTGCTGTGAAATGCTGTGTTTATTGAATAAATACGGTGGTGGAGTAAATCAATGCTGGGTATAAAAATATGCAGTGCTTGTTAAGTATATGTTACACTAAGCATGGATATGTTGCATCTCTATGCCATCTTTGTATCTTGAGTGTTACAATCATATATGCTAGTTGTTGTGCACTTAGAAACTGGGAAAAAAATCTATCAGGTATAACACAGGGTCTCATGATCTTGTTAAACCAGCCACAAAAATCAGATGTACTTACAAATTAAAAATCAAGCAAAAGTATCTCTCAATCTTAAGATTTAATGGATTCTTAAAATATGCTAGCAACAACAAATTCTACTCCCTAGGTTCAAAATGCGCTTAATTGTATTCAAGTGAATGGGGCAGAGTGACCCATGCTCACCATTGAATGATAAATGGGATGGATGTGAACTCCTGAAATGCACACTGGAGTGTGACAAAATGCACCTGCACCACTGTTAGATGAAAACAAGTGATGAAACACCTCTTTCTAAGAGCTGCATATGAAAATTCCATTTCAGAAATAAATGAGATGAGTAAATTTTTATTGCATAAATTGTAATTTGAATCACTATAATTTGAATCAAATCATGGTCCTATGCCAACAGTGATATCATTAATACTGTCAGTTTTTCAGTCCTTATCTATATAAAGTAATTTGTCTAAAGTGGCAAATTCAATTCAATGTTAGTTGTAAACAGATGAGGATAACCTGCAACAATTCATTGGAAGTTATATATATGTTGGAATATATCCTTTTATTTTGTGTGCCACAGAAAGAGTAAACATAATTAGATCTATACTTTTCCACCCAAGTGATTTCTACAAATAAAAATGCACTCACAGAATAACATGACATGATTTACTCCTTGTATATAAACAGTTACATGTTCCTCTATTTCCTTCTCTCTGAATTTCAATTGCAGACTCAAAAATTCATGCTCAAACTGGTGCAAAATAAAGGTACAGATTATTGTGCAAAACTACTGAGCTCAAGAATGCAAACTTAAAACACAGAAATAATCTCCATCCATTTTTTTGTCCTGTTGTATGTCACGTATTTTAGGAAGATAAGAATATTCAGGTTAGGAAGAGATTAATACTGATTAATGTACTTTATTATGCTGTATTTCAGTGCACACATAAAAAAAAAATAGTGACAGAGCCTGAAGGGTCTGATACAAACCACTGCTCAGTCTCCTCCACTACCTTATTTTCTTATATGTAACTTATGTTTGTTTCTGGAAGATAAAATCTGGGTTTAATTATGTCTATGGACAACCCATGCAAAATAAGAAACAGCAGGAAGGAGGGTACTTTGGGGAGCAAAATATTTGGGTGAGCTTCCTCTTGTATATTTGGAGAAGCATGGGACTTGGATTTCTCTGAAACATAAGCTGGCTTTTCTTCCTGCCCCTAGAGAACCCATTAGTAATTGGTGTGCAAAAGTAGTAATTATATTCAGGTGTTTAATCCACAGTATTTCATAGCACATGGCACTTCACTAGTGCTTATGTTTTATCTTGGAAAAGGTATGTGAGAAATTAACTTAAACTGTGGGAGTCCTTGAACATACCTGCATCACTCTGAAAAATATATTTTCCAAAAGGACTGGGGGATGGTAAGCTGCCACTGAGTACCTATGACCTGTATAGCTACCCTGGTCCTCATTCAGTGAGTGAAGGCCCCACTCATTAAGCAATGATTCAAGAAGCTGGGCAGCTGCACGTCTGCACATCCTCCTGCCCACATGGGGCCAAAATGACCCCTCAAGGCCAAGAACAGACCAGTACAAAAACCTTCCTGACTCCTGGGGTCTGCAGAAGATACTTGTGCTATGCCTGTGCTATATCTTTCACTTCACACTGAGCAAGGTTGCTATGTCAGGCTGCAACGATACAGGTTTGAACTGCCAGGTCTTCAGCCCTTTGTTTTGTCAGACATTTGCCAGGAAAAATTATAAATAGTTTTCTCAGCCAGAGAACTGTGTGTTCTATGCAAATGAAAGCAAACTGTTCTGGTGTTAATCATCTCACTTGTCATTGAGCAAAAGAAAGCTTTTGAAGCTAATTCAGAAATTTCCATCCCATCAAAATGCAAGCTTTGTTGGGTCTGCTTACCTGTGTAGTGTTATTCTCATACATACACACACGTTAGCATTGCCTTAACTCAAGATCTGACAAACATATCCTGATTTAGTGGAGGTCAGTGGAAAACAGTATTGAATCCAGACTTTTCTGGTTTACTTTGAAACGACTTGTTGGATGAATGTACCAAGATCACTTGTGGAAAACTGCCCTTGCACTGTGTAACAGTGAGCCCTGCTTTTAGCTCTGTGAGTCTTCCTGGCTCTGGTACAACCTCCCAGTCTACTACTTTTATTATCTTCAGCCTCTGTTTTCTGAGGTATGAAACAAGCAACAGGGAAAAAAAAAAAAAAAAAAAAAAAGGATGTTCTTTTTGGAGATTCTGGAGATTGTAGGGATTTACATCTACATTGCTCTTTCCTTTAAAGAAGCTCAAAGCATTTTACTAGCTTCAAATAGCAGTGGTTTGTATCTGTCACCCTACCTGTGATTATCTCATTGTTAGGGTTTGTATGTTTGGTTAGTAACACATGCTCATTCGTCTCATTAGCACCATGCTTTAATTTCATTTAATAAGTATACTTTGGAGTCGGGATGATCTTCATCAACCAGAATAATTTAACTTTGTCGTGTAGAATTAATTAAGATGAAGACTGTCAAATGAAACGTTAAAAATAATCAGTGGTTCTCATTAGGAGATAATAACAAGTGTTTTTTTGTTGTTTATCAGTTTTGTTTTGGTCTCAGCATCAAATTTATTTTTTAAGAACAGTTACATATTGTGAACATTCATTTAAATACATTTGATTTCGTATGGCACCATGCAAATAAATAAAATCCTTAACCCTCTTTTGACAACCAATAATTAAGAGTACAAACTAAATACTGAAGAAGAGATTTAGGTATAGGTGCCTAATTTAGGCATACATCGAGAGTTTGAAGAATTATGTATCACTTGAGAAGATTAGCTGAGGCAGTCTCTGTTAGAAATTAATGATTATCTCCAAGAACTAATAGAGTCCTGATACAAATTTGGGAGATTTGAGGCAAGACATTAAAGAAAATGTTTTGGAAAGGGAAGAAAACAGGAGAATCAAGGGAACTGTAGTTGTTGAAGAACTGACAACTCTCAGTTTCCATTCAAGAATGTCCTACTTTGGGAATCTAAACGTTACCCTGGTTTTGTTCAGGACTTTTCTTGCTCTCTGAACATCAAAATGCTACACCTGGCGTTGCCCAGCACATTGTCTTTGTGCTTGTACTTTGGTATCAAAAACTTTATATGAAGGGCTAGTGGAGTATGCTTAGGCACCAAGTCTGTATAACTAATATAGATGTCAGATGGAATGGCATTTCAGGACAGGACCTAAGGATGTTTTTTAAATCAAGTTCTTTTCAGTGCTTTCATTAATGGCTCAGAGCATGGCCAGTGGAAAAGGTTGATGTAAGACTTTGTGGAGGAAGGGGTTTGAAACAACTCAGTGTGAAAGCGAAGGCCCTGGATAAATTGGTGAAATTATCTTAAATACATGAAATTCAATGCACAAATGCAAATTATGACAGTGGGGAAGAAGAAATCTCATATACAAGTGTAAAACAGGGCCATGTAACAAGGCAATAATACTGTGGAAAAAAGATGGAAAGATTTTAATGGGTTCAAAAATGAATCAATGGTGTGATGTTGTTGCAAAAAGGAAAAAAAAAAAAAGATTTCATTCAGGATTGTGTTGGTAGGCACATGATCTATCAGACTGTATGTACAACTGTGCTCAGTAATGGTAGAGACTTACTGGCAGTATGGTGTATAAGCACGTTTAAGGTAGAAAAGTTAGAGTTCAGAGGAGAGTGTCGCGGCAATAAGGGATTTAGAAAAAAAATAAAAAATGAGGCTTTTGTTTTGTTTTGCAGATAGAAGACTTGGTCCAATTTCTGCGGTTTGAAAAAAAAGCTGGCTGTGAGAGGGATAGTGCCAGCTGATTCTGTGTGTCCCCTAGGGACCAGGCAGGTTAACATGCAGCAAAGACATTTTGGTGTCAGGAAGAGCTGATATCCCAAACCAGACAGTTATTCAAGGTGGTTATGGAGTCTTTTCCTTTGGAGATTTTTAAGAACAGAGCAGAAAGATATCTCCCGGAAATGCTGAGATGCATTTTCCGCAGACTAGGGAAGTTACTTGGTGCTTTCTTTCTGCCCATGTGCTTGTTTTCTTCCACGTCAGAACAGAATTTGGAGGAAGGCAGTTGGCATTCATAAGGAGTGCACTTGCCTCAAGGTATGGCCTCAGCCAAAGAGTCAAAATTTTGTTTAAAGCATTTTAATTTAATAGTCATCAGGTGATAGGGCATATAGGTTGAAACATAGATCCACGCTGAACAAGTACAGACATTGTGAAATGGGAAGTAATTCTGCAAGTGCAAAAGGTTGGCTATGCTTCAAATCAAGAAATTCTTCCTGCTTATATGTGCAGCTTCTACACGATGGCAGCATCATTTGCTTTCTGGATTTCCTTTGTGTTGTTTCACATTTCCAGGTTTATGGTGAACATAAAGGTCATAATAAACTATTCAAGAAACATAAGCTTTGAGGGGTTAGAAATGTCATCGTTGTTGCCTACAATTAAATCCAAGAAATACAAGTCTCACCCCTTCCAGCTTGTTATTGGGCAGTGTGCCCAATGAAGTAATTTTCCTTTGATTATGCAGCCAGTCCTGAACATATGAATAGATTTGATGACTGCATGCTCTATTTTTTTTTAATTTTTTAATTTTATGGATTTTATTCTGACTAGAGGCTATACAGTATGTTATGCTACCCATCAGACTTGGCTACAGAGTCAAGCTTCAAGAACACTGTTCTTTCCTTGCCAGCTTATTCAGCCTACAGTCACTCAGCCCACAACAGCTTGTCAGTTCTACTGAAAAGAGCCAAGTAAGACTTCACCATGTTTCTTTCCTGCTCCCCTGCAAAAGACAGTACATTTCTTGAATCAGATTGAGCAGAAGTTCTTGTGGTACATGGCCAAGAGCTTTGTTAATATCTCATGGGCTCAGAAGAGGTAGCCTGGTCCTGTTAACTGTTGAGTGCTGAAGAGGAGCCAGGAAGAAAACAATTATTCCTCGTAGTTACAGGAATGTTCTGTTCATAACGCATCGATTTTTTTATGAGCTCCAGCAAACTGTAAACACAGAGGGAAATATAATTTCCACCCCTATGCTGTGGTGAAGAGAAACAGCATGTCCTAAGTTCACAGAATGAAAGGCTACTGAACTGCACATGAGGAAAAAATACTGTTGGGATTAAAATCCTCCAAAGGCATCCATGTAACACATAGCATCATTATCTGATACAAGCTGAAAAGAATGCACTTCAGAAACACTCTCAGGATAACATACAAAACTTTGTGGGAAAGGTGCATTTCAAGATGAGATTGCTGGCCATGTGCTCAGAGCAACAGAACAGAAACACCAGGAGGAGACCTGAGGTATAACAGTAGAAGCAAATAGCATCTGTGTCTAGGGAAACACCAACTATCTTATAGTCTTCTCATTTCTGAGTCTTATAAGTCTCAGTGTACCTGAAGAGACCCATAGGAAACTGGCTAATGCAGAAGTCCCACAGACTAATCCCTGGTAATTTAGTTTGCTCACTCTTTATACATTCTACACTGTTTAGCATTGGCATTTTTTAATACTTAAGTGGAAGAACCCAAATCATGCACCTTTTCCAGGTGATTTTTCTATCGTGCATTAGCATGACAAAGTACCCACTGTATCATTTTAAGCAATAAGATATCTCAGAATCCAGCATGCCAAATGAGTTAACAGTACAGTCTGCATCTGGCTGCTCCTGTTGTGCTAGTGATGAACAGAAGAACAGGAAATGGGGAAAAAGCATGACAATAAAATTGTACCAGAATAAGAGCAGAACCATTGTACAGACAGACCATTGTTACAACTCTAAAATTAGGGATATAATCATAATAGAAACCTCACATTCTAACTTATTTTAGACACTCTGAGAAGTATTGCAGATGCTTTCACTCTACAAAGCACGTTGCCTTGACAAATCCTCAGGAGTTGTTTGCCTGCTAACCATGACAACACATCTGGCTGGTAAGGTTTTGTATTGTGGTCCAGCAACAGTCTTCTCTCCTTCCCTCTCTCTCTCCCCCTTCCCTCCGTCTCTCTCTGTTTCTCCCCTTCCCTCCTCTCAGGCTTATTCCCACTGGGCTTTCAAGTTCTGCTGCCAAACTTTTTGCTTCTCTCCTGCCAGGCGTTCTGCTTCTAAATTGCCAGAGCACTCTCTTTTTTCTTCTAAGCATTCACTTTTCTTTCTTCTAATTTTCTCTAGTCTTTCGTCTTTCATTTGTAATGAAATCCTTTTTTTTTTCCCCCATCTCTTTTTTTTTTTTTTTTTTTTTTCTTCTGCCATTTTGTGTAGCTGTTGCCTATGAGTTTCTGAGATTACAATTTGTTAGTGTGTATGTGATGATGCTTTTGGTATAACACTTTGCTCCCCAATTACTCACTGTTTTGCCTGAAGTTGATTGCCTTTCAGAGCAAACATTGATGCAATCTATGCTTCTAGGTAACTTGTATAAATCTCATGAAATAGAAACTCAAAGGAACTAGAGTCTGTAAAAACATATAGGTGTGAATTGATTTGAATGTTTTGAAACTGTGCAAAATTAAATTATTGTTTTCTATGAACTTCACAAATTTTTGTATTTTGGTGGAGCAAAAAGAAAGATTTGAGGGGTAAAGTCTTCTGCAGTATTATATTCTGCTGCTTTTAACAAATGCATTGGGGACTTTGAAGTATTGTGTTAAGCTATATTTTAAACACCAAGTATAGTATTATCAAAATGCTTCCTATCAGTTGTTGAAAACAACTTTCTTCATATTTGAGTAATGTTTTGTATTCTTTTATTTATCTAGGATGAGGAATAGCAGGGACACGAGGTTTTCCTGGGAATGCATCCAAGAAGTGCTGGTAGAGGCTTTCTAGTTAGTCAGTTTGTCAAAAGCAGTACTTTTTCAGCATGCACCATTATTCACTTAATTTTTCATTAGGCCTTTTAATGTAAGCGCTATTAAAGCAAGCAGCTGTGATATGGAAATGTTTGTGTGTGCCAGATCACTTGAACATCCTAACTTTTCATCCGTGCAACAAGAAACTGAACTATATATCGTGAACATCTCTGAACATCAGCAGCCACAACACAGCCGTGTAGAGCGCACTCCCTCCAGCACCACACGCACACTGCAGTCTCCCTTAAAGTTTGTTCTCTGTTCATATATCATAAGTGAGTGTTACTCATAAAGGATTTGAAGTCCCCAAGCATATGTGTCCACTTCCACCATTAAAGTGGATTCAGGTGCTTGGCATGGCTGTCTCCAGGCAGACATTCCTTAAATAATAGATAGCTGCCGCCCCATAGTTGTGTATCTGGATGTACTCACGTTGCATTTATAGGGGTTTTGCATGAGTCGCTGGCTGACAGAAACTGTGGCAAGGATCTCACACTTTCTTTTATTAACGTAACCTATTTTTGTATTCTCAGATGACAAATTATGCCAAATGAGCTTTCTTGTACCTACTATGATATGATGAGAAATTCGTACGTCAGCCACAACTGTCCTGAAAATGTAAAACTTTTAGTGGTTTGGGGCACTTGGATTTGATTGCCAGAAGATGTTGAATGCAAAAAGGAGAGAGACATGCTAGAAATTAACTATTCAAATATTTAGCTGTGATCAAGTGTGCTATATTTTGACTTATCTGTTTTCTAAAGAGTTAGGTATAGTGCTCCTATATGGTGTTATGGTTAAAATCTTGCTGCAGGCAAAAGGCAACACACATTGAACCAAGAACTTTCCATTAGTTTAGTTAGCCTTTTATTACTTAGGTCAAACTTATTAATACAAAAAGGCTCATTAACCATATTTAAATATGTTACAGAAGAAAACCTTCCTATTTACACCTTTTTATTTTTTTTTATTTTTTTCTCTTTTTTTTTCTTTTTTTTTTTTTTTCTGATGTTATACACACAATTCCGAAGTCCTCCTGGATCCTCAGAGCAATGGTTTTGGTCTTCCTCCAAAGGAAGAGGAAGTTCATAATGATGTGTCAGCATACAGAGAACAAACAAAATTATTGGTGTTCTATGCAGTGAGTGCCTATCTGTGTGTCAGTCTTTTCCCATGTATGATTTTCCCAGAGATAAGCCAAAAGAGGCGAGGCAATAAGCAGTGGCCTGGCAGTTGAGTGACTTCAAAAAATGGTGCCATTTGAAGGGGCATGCAGAGGTGGTTGAAGGTCTTAATCAGCCTCTTTCATGTGGTTGTTGAGTTCATTGCAGACGTAGAATAAATCTTTGTCAGATTTTTGAAAATTGAGGTGTGCAGTTTCAGAAGCTAAAGCAATTCACTGACTTTTGCACAGAGATGAGTGTAAGAGTGTCAGACAAACTGCACGTGGTTGTTCTATGTCAGAAAGGATAGCTAATGTACATACTGGGC
This sequence comes from Nettapus auritus, assembly GCA_011076525.1. Taxonomy (NCBI): domain Eukaryota; kingdom Metazoa; phylum Chordata; class Aves; order Anseriformes; family Anatidae; genus Nettapus; species Nettapus auritus. Next base: position 64,532,028 of record CM021768.1, read on the forward strand.
CTCCCTCTAGGGGAAAAAAAAAAAATCTGTATCTTAACCATTTTACTAGTTTCATTGATATTTAGAATTTTTTAAATTGCTTTGGAAATTCTTTGCTGCAGACATGAAATTGTAAGGGCAAGCCCATGAATTATTTGGAGACTGGAGAAATCAACTGATTAAAACAATTTGGAAAAGACTAAATATTTTCCAGTCAATTAAATATGAACATAATTTGCATATACTTAAAAGATATGTATGCTTAAGTCGAAGGAAAGGAATAATTTTATATCAACTTTGGGAAAAGCTGTTTCTGTTAGTTTTAGTTGTGAAGAATGTTTTGGAACTCTTCCCTGCAGAGCTCTTGCAAAAATCCATGATGCTTTCCTTTGTTTTAAACAAGATGTTTTATTTTCCAGAAGACTAACAGACATATGACACAGTTTTGCAGCTCTCTTGTGCTTGAAAATTGATGGTTTTATCTGGATGCTGAACACCTGTAATCTCAATTTGTTTAAATGATATGTTTTCTCAGTCTCATCCTGTACCAGCTATTTGAGTGACTCAGTATCATATTGTTAACTACAGCCAGCACTTGTTGCCTAATGGAAAGGATCTCCCTCCCACTCTCACATTTTTATATAAAAATATAAATGTTTATATTGCCACTGCTTGCTCTGGATTGGGTATTTGTTCAGATGAAATGGATAGTTTACTTTCACCAAGTTATCTCAGGCAGTTCAGAGAGAGGAGAAGTTGGGAGGGAATATGTGATTTGTTGTTGGTTCAGATCTGCCATATTCTGATAGCAAATGTGAGAATCCCACATATGATCCCCAGAGCATAATTTTGCCACTTATTGGCATCAGAGAGCTAGAAAACCCATTCTCCTGTTTTTACCAGATCATTTTATATCCTGAAGTAAGTAAGTTTGAAACTATCATTATTTCATTTTGCGTAAGTAAACTATGGTCTTTCAGATCATCTTAGAAAACTGATTGCATGCATGTACTGATATTGGTGAATTTCAGGTGGGATGACAACATGCATGCTGTTGACAGCACTGAGACAACACAAAGATGGGCTTTAGAGGGAAAACAGTTTCTAGTTATGGTAATGCTGTTCAGAAATAAAGGAATGCATATAGCAGATACCAGCTTCCCCATCATTAGATACTGTATTTTTTTTTCTCTGCAGAAAGTACAATAGAGACTATTCCTGTCGAGTGAGTACAATATTGATAGTTATTAATACTGTTTCTACCCAATACAGTAGCCTCAGTGAGATTTGGAATCATTCTTATTCTGATGCCGTCTCTGAGGTGTTTCCAGTTGTTTTAGAAGAAAAAAGAGATGCAGATTACAAGCCCATTTTAATCTTTGCTTGGCACAGGGCAGAGATGAGTCTCTAGAGGAGGCTTGGGGGGTGAGAGAGGGGGGTCTGTCAAGAAAGGCAGCTTGGAAAGCCAAGAAAAGGAGTGACACAGTATCTAGGATAAAATATGGATAATAAGAAGAAAAGTGTTGGGGATGGAATGTAAACAACCACCCTCGGAGCCGTCATGGAGGCAGCCCTGGATTTCATATTGCAGGTGAGCAATCTCTTACTGGATCTGCAAAATCCCTGTGTGGGCAGGGGCAAGGAAGAGGAAATGAAGACATGTCAAGTGTGAAAAATCATAAAATGATTTTTGCCTGCATTGTTATCCAAGTCAGTCTTTCACAGTAAGAGACCTCTATGACAAGCATGGATTTGTAGCGAGGAGGGGCTACTATTGCAAGTCAACCTTCTCTGCTGGTGTGTCTGAGAGAAATAAAAGTGGCTAAATACAGTGTCTCTGACATATATTCCCACTTCTGTTAGAAGCATTTTATAAACCACATCCCTAATAGAATTTGGGAGAAATAATTGCAACAATATATTGTTATGATGTATTGCAAGACCACAGTGGAATAATATTTTGGAACTTTAACCGTTCTGCATCTGATCTCATATTGCAGCTAATCCATCAAAAATTGATCCTGAAGTCTCTCAAAAATAGCTGCTGCTGCAAATACCTATAATGAATGCTAGCATTGCCTTGTTGAATACAAAAATGGTACTGCACAAGTCCTGAGAGTGACCAAAACAGATCAATAGTTTGTAGGAAGATATCCCCAACAGAACCTGATGAGCACTGATCTTCATCTCTCTATTGATCAGTACTGCAATTCCACATATTAAAAATAAGTTTTGTTAAATAAAGAAGTGTCATAGAATCATTAAAATAGTACCAGAGCTACCTCCCCTCAAGTATCACCTCTACCTGAACCACTGTAAATGCACTGAAACTGGGTGCTTGCAATTATTGCCATCACTCTATTAGGGCTTTTTGCAATGATAAATGGCATTCCCTGCATTTCATCAGAGAGTTCTTTTTAAAAACAAACAAACAAACAAACAAAAAACCCATTGTTATCATTTCTCAGATTTTTATGAACGAATCAAGAAGTTTTGTAGAATAAATTGTACATCAACTTGACAGTAAATTCATGCACTTTAAACCAAGTAAATTCAGGATAAATTTAATTTCAAGTAACTGTGCTAAACCAAGGGACACACTACATTTAAATACTGAAAATAAGTTTAATCAGTTATGGACAAACCAGTTACAGGCTTGCTGATCAAAAAAGCAGGAGCTTTAAAGCCTACAGATAATATGTTTGAGTCATACTAAATTTTGTTGCTTTTTTAATGGAAGAAATTTGAGGAAAATGGATCTTTCTACAAGGAATGAACAGAGCAATATCAGAGTATATTGGCTGTGATGATTTATTTATTTTCCAGTGCTTTTGGGTAACTTATTCTTGAAATATTACTGAGTTAGCGTCTCCCAGCTCACCTGCTGGAGCGTTGTTTTTCCTCTGCAGGTATTTTACTATGTCTCTGTCCGTCGCTATATGTAGTCATAAATGTAGTACTTCAGGCCTCATGTTTCACATGCAAAGTCAAAAAGGAGAAAAGAAGAAAATATCATGATTTTCTTTTTCTTTTGCTGGAGCAATTTGGACTCTGGGAGAAACTGAAGCTAGTTAAGCAAAGTGGACTCTGAGCCATTTGGGAGCTGGCTAAAGATTAGTGAAAATTATATAGGAAAGAAACAATTTTTCAAAATGAAGTGTAGAAACTGGATAATGTGAGCAATCGTTTCTGACAAGGTCCTTACTGTAGAGAAAGACAATGCCTAGTTAGTGGCTCCATCAAGAATCGGACTTCCGCATTTTGCAGAATCTCAGTGAGTAATTGCAATTTTAAGACTATTATTTCACTATTCAGGATTTTATTCAAAATGGAGATAAAATGCTTTTGTTTACTAACAAAGATGCATGGAATTTCCACATGAAGCATTCAGGTGCTGGATAATGGCCTTTGTTGTCAGAGGATAAATGAGTCAGCCTCATTTCTCAAAGGACACTTTGGTCAAATAGTAAGAACAGGATCTACTTCCACTGAAGTATCATAGAGAGAATTTTACAAACTAATATTAGGTAGCCTTTGCAGGTGCAGTAGTTATCCTGTGTATTCTGCACATAAATATTGAGTACTCAACAGAAGTCTGCCTCTGGACATGCTTTTTGGCATGCTTTCCAATGGAGCTTTTCTGTTTCTGAAACAGTCATTTAGGGACTTCTCTGTTAAAGCTTTCACAACACAAGAAGTGATAGGGAAGGAAATGAGTAAATCCATGGCAAATGTGCATTTTCATTATTAGTGCTTTTCTGGTTCCTTTTACAGGTTTTTTCATACGTTTTAGAAGAGAAAGGGTTGTTACAATATCTGGGTCATTGATTGTTGGTGAGTTTCGGGTTCAGAAATAAGCATGACAGCAATGGCTATTTGACAACGTTTTCATAGTCTGAGAGAGTTCCAGACCAAGCTTCTTTTCTTGCAATCACATATGTTTTTCTTTTTCAAATTACTGTGATTTAAAGGAATGTTACATGATTGTTGCTTCATTTAATCTTTGAGCTGGCAAATAGAAAAGGATTAAATGGATAATGCAAGAACCTTCTTTTAAACTATAGAGCAGCAATTTTTAAACAGCACAGAATGATCTAGTACATGCTCAATACTTGACTTTTTTCGTAAATGTGTTATAATTCTTCAGTTGTTAAGAGAAGAGAGCTATCTAGTGGTTACAGATGTCATCATCTTTTGTCCAACGGCTGTCAAGGACTGTATCCAACTTGAAAAGTACAGAGTGGTTTAAATCATCTGTGAGTAATGTAAGGTTTGGGATGATGCTCTGTAACACTGGAGGACAAATTCTGCCACCTGCTATGGTTTTACAAAGTCATTTTTTAAAAAACAGGTTTCTCATCTGACTAATTGAAACTCATACAATATTTTAAGGTAAAAGTTACAGCTGGAAATGTGAATTGAAGTAGTTTTGTTGGGATACAGTTTAATGACTAGTCTTTGTGTAGCCATGGGAAAAAAAAAGGAGGGGGGGGAGGGGGGAACAAAAAAAGCAGATTAGTTGTCAAGTGACATGAAGGAAATTTGGTTACCCAACAAATATTTATCTTCTGGAAGTGAAAGAAACCCTCCACAGCATACTTTACTATAGAGGATAATCAAGGATAATCAGCATATCAACAGTTGGCATCCTATGGCAGATTGCACTAGTCTGCTGTATATGACTCATATATGTAACATGAATATTCGCTTGCCTTAAAAAAGAATAAGAAACTACAGATCTAACTGAAAAATCAGTAATGTTTGCTTAAAAAAAATAATAATAATAAAATAAAACTCCACTTTACAATAGAGGGTACTTCTTTTTTATCTGTCTGAAGTGTAAGGTGTTCTCTAGCAAGTACTTGCATTGAAATAGAATTCTGATGGTAAGTTCGAAGCTGTAGTAGGAGTTCATTTTCATTAATTTCAGGCTGTGTTTTGTCCTTTAAAGCTAACAAGGTCTTGAAGAGTCAGAGAACTCTCAGCTTGCACTCTGGCAGGTAGATAGTGCAAAAATAAGCTCTGAAATATTTTCAGTTCTTTTGAATAATTAATTATAACAACAGAGATTTTTCCAAAGAGGCTTTCAGTGCAAGGTATTTCATTGCATTATTCTTCTATAGGGAGTGCCAGAATATTCTTTTACACATTTTGCATCCTTTTTTTTGTGCTACTTTGTTCCCTTTACTGTTTCTTCTCTGAATTAAACCATTCCAACAGGGACATTGCACCTGCTTAAATATCTTTAAAACTACTCTGCACATAACTAAATTCATTACAGATGCACATGAGAGCCAAGCAGTGAGACACTCTGTCTTGGTGTCTCTGACACCAAATTGTCATCAAAAATCTCACCATTGCTTTTTCACCTGCTCATGTGGTACCCAGCTGTGGCTTGGCCTTGTGTTCGCCTGCACTATGAGATCTGCTGTTCGGAGATGAGATTTCCACTTCTGCAGGACTCTCACATCAATTCTGAGTTGGCCTGTGTGCTCTTCCAGGGAATGCAGAGAGTTAGGCTTTGATGGGAGAGGAGGTGGGGGTTACTTGTTCTTCCACATGCGCTAAAACATAAGTGCATATTGTAAAGAAAACGTAGCTACAAAAGAGAGCAGAGTGGTTAGAGTGAAAATGTCTAACAACTTTGGAAACCAGTGTCTTTACATGTTTTACATTATAGTTCAGTACGTTAACACTTGGCCACAGTGCCATACATCTCCTAATGCATCAGAATTATTGAAACATCTGGGCTAAATAGCTTCATGCCGATCCACTGAGAAAATCCACAAAGGATTCAATCCTTTTAAAAATATTTCATTTCATATCTAGGATAGTAGGTTGCATTACAGTTATATACCAATTTAATAAACACACAGGAACATTTATTTTCCCTTTTTTTAACTCTTAGTCTTTAAGTGCCTGCAGGGCACACCTGTGTTTCTTCACCAAGAGCTGCATTGCCACTGGGCCTTGCTTGGCTGTTGTGTGAGAGAGGGAGTGGAGAGGTGCATTGTCCCTTTGTGCAGCCCATCTGAAGCCTGCCAAAAATAACAGACCTCTCCAGAGCCAAGAGTAATCCTTTAAAAGAAAGATGCTTCTGCTACGTTTCTCTCCTGTGCAGCGATGCAAGCTGATCCCATCCAGTGTCAGGAGAGTCTCCTGGTTTCCAAAACTTCCCTGGTTCCCTGAAAAGTGTGCATGCTGTACGCTGCACTGCACCGAGTACAGGAAGGCAGAGCCAGTGGGCAGCCTTGTTTAGATTTAACGCACTGTGACCAAGTGTTCAGAAATTGCATCGAGGAGTGTGGTGTGATTATTGTACAATGGGAATTTAGATGTGCTAAGCAGGAATGGAGCTTCACTTCCTTCCAGTGGCTGGGGTTACTAATGCTTAGAATTGCTTAAAATGTTTTGTCAAATTGTGCTATATTGAACAAATAATCATTTTATTGGTAGAAATTCTATTTTTCTCTCCCTTTTGGGGAGCATGGGCCACCAAGAATGCATGTCATCCAACTTAGAAAAGGCAGATTTTATTCCTTTCCTCTCTCTCTTTTTTTTTTTTTTTTAATAGCTCTTTTAATTCCTTCTAGAGGGAAAAAGAAATCCAAAGCCAGTATCATTTTTTCATTTATAAAAATAAAGAAAAGTCTCTTGTTTTTTTTTTTTTTTTTTTTTTTTTTCTTTTCCTACCAGCTTTACCTGCAGTACAGCATGCTTCTGGCATCAGCTGTCTTCTCTATTGCTCACCAGCCTGGTGCTGCCCCTCATGATGACTGCTCCTCTTCTGCCTTGACATCACGTATCTTTCAAAATATCATACGACTAATGTTCCTATGGTAGCCATCTCCCAAAGGTGAGAAAGTTGCATATGCTACAGCAACGTACTCCTTTTATCTGTCGGCAGTGTCTTCCACAGACTGGAGTGGAAATTATTTTGAGAGCCACTTAAGAATTGGTTGAATGGTGTTTCTCTTTATTACTTCTATTGTAGAAAGAAGTAGTAATAGTGAGTGCCTGTGGGTTTGGTTTTTGTTGTTGTTTTTTGTTTGTTTTTGTTATGTTTGTTTGTTTATTTGTTTGTTTTATCTTGGTTTTTCTTTTTTAAATCCTGATTTGAAAAAAACAAGAAAGTAAGTTTTGCCTGGAGTAAATGCCAGGGAAAAGACAACAGAATATATTTCTCTGCATTAGATACTAGATAAGTGGTGCAGCTGGACTTGTTCAGTTGGCATTCCAGATGTTTTCAAGCTGAAGTCCCAAATGTGCTGGTAATTAATGTGTTTTCTAGTATTCAGAAATACCCGTATATCAGCAAGATTTAATTTCAAGTTTTTTTTCTTTGCCAACACAGCACCTCCACATTTATGTTAAGGGACATGTGCTCTTCACTTTGTACTCTCCTAATGACAAGAACATTTGTGCTGCCCCAAAAGGCAGCTGTTGTTTCACTGCCAGCATCCCTCACAGTCAGCAGGATTTGTGGTACAAGCTGAAACATAGGATGGCCAGAGAATGCTGCTCAGCTCACCGTGCATTTCAGGACAGCCCCAGGTGACTCTGTGATGCTCTGGTTGCAATGAGTGATGGCAGCATGCCTTTAGGTGGCGTTTCCACTGGGACAACTGATGATACCTTCAGGTAGGTGGTGATTGCTATTTTTCTTGTACAGTTGGTAGGATTAAATCCCAAGGGGCTTAAGTGGTTAACCTGAGGAGCAGGTACTAAATCCAGAATGCATAAAGCACCAAACTCCCCAGCTTTTGGCCTCTGGCAACATAACTCCATTTAGTATAAGAGGAACAAAAAATCCCCAAATCCTTTAATTAATCATGGAAGGAATAAATGTGCAGAAATCTCATACGCTTTCAATCACACGGTTATTTTTCATTGCTGCAAAGCTATTCTGGAGCATGAGTTCACAGGGAGAAAGGGTGGCTGAGGTGAGAAGCGTTCAAACAGCTGAACAAACCACACATGCAGTTGAAATTACTGCAAGGTTTATAAGTTCATATAAGCCTCATAACTGTAAGGTTTATTAGCCAGCACAGAGATTTTCCAAGGGAAATGGGGGAAGACGCGAGTTGATTAACTCTGCACTATATTGCATGTACTGTAATGCTGGAGAGCATGTGGCATGGAAGAGTCCCAGATGATGAAGGTGGGGTAAGTCCCACCCCACCTTTTTTTGCTACTTTTCAGGGAGTTTATATTAGGGAAAACAGTTGGCAAAAAAAAAAAAAAATGGCTGATGATAACAAGAGAGCAAAGGCCCAGTGAATCTAATTTCATGAAAAGTTTTCAGCTTTTGAACTAAAGTGTCAGATTTGTTTTCAAGCAGAGAATAAATCCATCTTTAAAAATCCAGGACACATAGAGACATGCATGGTGTGGACCTCAGTGCTAGAAGCCAGGGTGTCTGGCTGGTGATTGAGGCTCTGTCATCCTCACACCAGGATGTTTGCAGCTACTATCCAGCAGCTGCCACCAATGGCGGTGCTTGTTAGTGTGGAGAAGTACACCTTTAGGTGATTCAAACCAGTCACCCAGAATCAGAGTATATGAAACAACTCACAAAAAGCCCATACTGAGACAGTTGTAGTCTTTTGCTTGTTGTAGCAAGAGCAAGCATTAGCATATTTTACAGGAAGGATGTAAAATACTTTCACTAAAATGAGATTTTACTGTATTTTACCAGCCGCAATTTGATTTTGAATGTACTTGAAAGACCTGACATTTTTCCTTGGTTGTTTGTGGGACTTATCTCCCTGTAATCACAGTCTAAGTAGGCATGTGTATATGTGCAAGCAGATCACAACAAAACTTGCTCAAGAAAGAGTTTTTTTTGTCTGTTTTTTTGTTTGTTTGTTTTTACACTATAGCTGACAACATTTCAACTAGTGAGGTGATTAAAAGGAGATAAGGTTTTTGTTCTAGGTATCTGTGTGATTGATTAATGTGTATTTTAAGAAAATAAAAATGTTTTAGTGATACTAGGATGCATTATGTAGAAATGCCTCCAGTACAGATTAACAGAGTAACTCATTATTAATGTTCTTGAATAAAACAAAGGAACATTTTAGGAGTGTTTTTCTGGATGACTGTGTGCCATTTTTCTCATTGACTAGCAAGAAAGGTGCATTCAACCTGGAAAGTATCAGGGAAGTGAAAATGGAAGATCAGGTGAGTGGAAGAAGAATCTGTCAAAAGAGGATGGATGATAGATGATGTCGTTAATATAGCAAAATGAAACAGAAGAGCAATAAGACTGTCTACAGAAAGTAGAATTTATTAGAAGAGAGGAAGACGAACCATATGAAAAACAAAGAATTGGTCAAAAGTTTTAGTGCTTGGCTGAAATGCAAAGGTTTCTGTCCAACAAATGTTCCCTATGCTTAATGGACCCTATACTCTTGATTTTGTGTTTTGTTTATTCATTCACTCATTTTTGAGGTGAAATTTATGAAAGGCAATATCTCTACCTATAGCAGCAGAAGAGTGCAATCGGTGGTTTAAGAGTTTCTTTCCAGTTTTGGGTCCCCAGTCACAGACAGTATTTACATAGGGGAAATGGAAACAGCATTGGTCATCTAAAAGAGACATGCTGATTTGCCGCAAAAGAGTGCTTGCTAAAACTTCTAATTGGACTATCTCTAAAGATGTATGTTCTCGGGAAAAAGCAGAAGAAAATGAGTTTTGTTGTGTTCTGAACATACAGCAGAGAACCCATCACTTAATTGGTGAAATCTTTTTTTTTTTTTTTTTTTCAGTAGCAATGAAATGATAAAATGGCATCTTATTGCACATTTCAAAACAAAAAAGCTTCAAAGCAAAATCTGCTACTTTTTTTTTTTTTTTTTCTGTACATGGAGTAATTTATTTTTTCTGTATGGGTTTTGTTAGGACGTCAGCATTCAAAGGCATAACTTCTGTGGTTTGAGTAATATCACTGGTGGCTTTTAATGCAGCTGGCAAATATGATTCACAAAAAGTTTGCATTTTACAGACATGTTTTTAGCAGGAAAAGTCATTTTTTCCACTGGACTCTGGAAGGATTTTATAATGCATATAAATGGAGTTTATTAAGGTTTTGGCAGATTTGTGATCCACATTAATTTGAATAACCTACAATGTCTCCTAGTAAATAGTCAAGTTTGGCAATCTTGGGCCCAGGTAAGATTCCTGGATGTGTTTCTCTGACCCTGCCCCCAGGTAATGTGTTTTCTTAGATCAGTACATGTTTTCTCCAGCAGCTGTGGGACAAAACATATCTTGACCATTCAAGCTACTTCTGTCTAATCTAAGGTAGAACTCAAATGCCTAAAGTGGACTGCAAATAAAAAAAGTGTTTGAAGAGCTGAATAAGCTGAATAGGTGTTTTAAAATAATACTATTTATAAGTTCATACAGCTTCATAACATTGAGACTTACTAGCCAGCATAATAATTTTCCAAGGGAAGTAGGAGACGGTTTGAATTAATTAATCCTCGAGTATGTTGTGCACATTGTAGCACTGAAGAGAGCACTGCATGGACCAGTCCTGAATGGCATATGTGTATTGGGTAAGCTCTTTTCTCCTAGTCAGTGGGTAGCTGCAACACTCCATGTTGCATCCAAGTACTTTGTTTTGTCATAACTAGGAATTAGAAGGTTTAATTTAACTTCTTTATTTGCTGCTGAGAAATCAAAAGCACAAGATTATACAAGCATAGTTATAAGTGATTAATGGCTTGTCCCAGCACCTTAGTAGTTCTTGTTTCTTCTGCCTTTATTTTCCCTTGCCTACCCACCCTGTCATGGTGACAGGGTTAAAATAAGAAAGATAATAAATATTTTTTTTCTGTATTTTTGCACATTCAAAAATAACTGCAATTTTCTCTGAAGTATAAAGGAAAAGGCTGCCTCCATGAAGAGACCAAACCTGTTACTTCTGGGGCAGAAAAGAGAAAATTTCACATGCAGACAGATGAACTCAAATTAGCAATGTCTAAATACACACAGCCTGGCCCCTTTCCCTTAGGAAGCTTGGCTTTTAACCTTAAAAGAAATGTTTTTGATGGCAAATGGAGGCTCTGGCAGACAGCACATCACTCTGGCATAGTGGGTAGCACCTACTCTGGTGAGACTGCCTGTGGACAGCGCAGATCTTGGACCTCTCCTCCTCTCTGTGAGGCTGGGGAGATGTTCCCACAAGCACCCAGGATGCTGGTGGAGAGGCTCATGCAGTATTTAGGTATTGCTCATTCGCGTTTATCTGTGTTGGCATTCAGCTGCCACTCAAACTGTCATGTCTTTAATTCTTGGCAACATATGCAGCTTCGGAGACTTGAACCTAATTTGGGAAAATTAACTGCAAAAGAAGCAATTATTTGAAGTTAGGGAGGTGATTATGGAGTGTGTTGCTCCATCCAAAAAGGTATTAATTGCTACACTAAGCCCTACAGAAAACTAGGTAGGATATGTATAATAATAATAATAATAATAATAAGGAAGTGTTTTAGAACAGGTGTATAATTTACCAAAAATGTTTAGAAGGTGTAAATGAGTCCCTATAACTTACTGACATCTTCCACCATTGTACTACACTGAAAGTCTATACATCTGATATTGAAAACAGAGGTCAAAACTTCTTAAGGTTAGTCTCACTAAGTCTGGATTGTTGTGGTATGAAGAAAATAGGGAACTGGATAAATATGCATTTAAAAAAATACTACTTTTATTGATAATTAAAGAAGGTGTATTTATCACTGTGCCTGCAAAAGAAGTATTTCTTTGGTAAAGTAATAAGCATAGATTTCACAATAACATAAGAACTATTGTTTGCCCAAACTAGTTATGAAAAATTATTGAAGAAAATATGGATGAAAATATTGCTCTCTTAAAAACATTATATTATCTCATAGATAAATTGAATTTCCTTTTCCAATCCCTCACTGCTCTCCATCTGTTCTAACCTTTATGTTGAAAAATAGTCTGAGCTTTCAGTAATTTGGTTTATCTTCATTAAAAATATAGTGAGTAGGTTTTTAAATGAATGAAGTCTCAGTTCCTTCTCCTTGGTTGTGGGTACTGTGGTAAATGATACAGTAAATAATGTAGTAAGTGATATAGTAATACATATGTGAAATTTAATAAATTATAATTACTTTTTAATTGCTAACATTCATTATGAAAGTTAAAGCCACCAAAGGAAATTCAGATTATGGGAACTCACTTTACTTTTTCTTGAGGAATTAGTTTTTCTTAAAACAAAATGAAACAAAACAAACCACCCTGTTTCCTAGAAACTCAGTCATTTGAATACGATGGCATTTCTCAATGTCTTCTGCTTCTACTTTAGAAGAATGCACTTGTATTATAACAACACCGAAGAGTCTTTACAGAAATGGAGAATGCCATTTCAAGGTGTTGTTGATACTCAGAATGAACTGTGTTTTAGGAACCTCTGATTTAAATGTGGAAGTCAATCAGCATTCCTCACCTGGGAAAAGGGGAACATCTTTATTTGCAGGTGGAAAAAGAGTGGAAATTAACGCAAAGTTGAGCAAAATAATCCTGGGGTTGTGACGATCTCAATGTGCTCGTCAAGTATTTAGCAAATTTTTCTCGGGATGGGGAGGACAAGGCAGGCACACAGCCCTTCTGAGCTGAGGGCAGGCTGAAGAGAGTTCCAGCTCAGCAGAAGTTCTTGGGTTGCTCTAATAATTTTGGAAAGTTTTGGGAGACTTGTAAGAAATTTAGGAACAGAGTACCAGAAATATCAATCCACATAAAACAGTCCATGGGTCCATATTTATTATTATTATTTGCTTTCACCTTTCTCTTTAACATCTGTGTTTTTCCAGTAAATGTTTTTGTAAGGCTAGGGTACAAGCAATGATCCCTCTGTGGCAATGTTTCTCCTTCTTGATCTTGAAGAGACTAGTTTGAAAGAATCTTATATTCCTTCACTTCTATAGTTTATTTACTGACATTTCCTCTGGTACTTGTAGAGAGACTGTATGAGAGTAGTAGCATGACTAATGGCTCCTTCAGAGGGCAGATAAGCTCCCTGCAGGTCTGACAGCTGATGCCATCTTGCAGAAAACTTAGAGAAGCCCTTCAAATCAGCAGGTATGTTTTCCTTTCAGGACTTGCTGCTGCAAGTTTTCCTTTTAATGGTTTGTGATTCCTCTCTATGTTCTGTGGAAGACCAGAGGGTGCTTCATCAAGCCAGTTTTCATGGGGATTCCTCACTGGTATCCCACAAGAAATAATGTACAAGGTTCCATTCTGCAAAGATGGACTGTAGAAATATATACATACACAGTGGATGATTAAAATAGGTGACAGCAAAGATACATGTAAAAGAGCCTGATATAGACAAGCTTCAGAACCGACTGAACCAAAGTCTTCTTCAAGTGAATGTGGTCCATTGACTGTGGGTATTCCAGCAGAGCACAGAGCCTAGCTTGTCACATTTACAGTTTGATCCAAACTTACAGAAAGATATCTTGGAAACTTAAACTGAAGACTCTAAATGAAGACCTTCATAACTTTACTGGATTTTTTTTTTCTCCATTTAGTTATTTCTGTTCAATACCTTTTTTTCCATCAGCTGAGGACTGAGGCAGATGAATTAATATCACTGAGCTCATCCTCTCAGCGGGGATTGACTGGGAGGACAGAAGGTAGGCACACTTCATTGTGCTCTCCAAAGCAAAAGGTAAATAAAAGAGGAGCAGGGCAGTCTTTCTCCTCACCACATGTCAACCAAGAGGTCTGTCCAGGTGGAGAGGCAGCACTGCACTTCCCCCAGAGGGGCTGAATGTGAGCTTCCTGCAAGCCAAAGTGGCTGCACAGTCCAGACAGGTTGGACCCTTGGATTAGGAATCCTGGCCAGTTTGGGGTGCAGGATAGAATCCCAAATTGCTTGGGGTTCCTAGGGGCTCATGTTGGCAGCCTGTGCAGGGCAGAGGAGGAGCAGAGCAATTGGAGTGTGACGGGTACTCCCCTGTGGCAGCGCCCCATGGCTTTTGGCAGTGCTAGGAGGAAAAGCACCAACAGGACAGAGGAAGGGTTTCTGCTTTCAGTGTGTCAGCCAACTTTTGGTTGCTGCTTCCAAGATTTTACTAGCACTGCAAAAAGAAACTTTGTTTAGGGGTCTTTACTTCCAATTCCAGTTTAATTCAAGTCAATGCTGGAAAGTGTGTCCTGCTCTCCACTGCCCTGATGCCATTTCACAACCTTTGGTGGAGTTGCCCTCATGCAACAGAATAGGAACGGCTTCTGGGGAGCCTGATTTATTATACCACATTCAGTGCATAAATGGGCATATTATGGGCATGGGGGAGAGATGGAGACAGGAGGAAGAAGGGCCTGAGAGATGTGAACTGGTTTCAATAAGAGCCAGTATGAAATTTCATCCCCCTCTCAAGAAGAAATCAGCCTCTTCAAAATCTCCCATTTTCCAGAGCTTAAAGTAAATAAGTAAATAGCTTCTGCTTCTGCTTGTTAGTTTCAGAGGGAGCCCAGAACCAGGGTACAAAAGGGACATGAAAACCAAATTAAAAAAAAAAAAAAAAAAAAAAAAAAAAAAGTATTTCCAAATGAATCTGTGTGAGGTAGGATTGGTTCTGAATAATTTCCCCCTTTGGTTTTCATAGCAGAGGGGACAACAGAAGAACTACTTTCACCTATTCCTGCATTCACTCTGAACCAAATAGCTGTGCCGGTGGTTGAGCAAAGAAATATTTAATTGCTAAAACTTCAATTTTCATTAGCTCTAAAGACTCATTTTGTTACTTTCTTTAATTATCTGAACCAAATAAACACTGAAGAGTATCTCTCACTTTAATTTAGGACCTGATTCAGCAAGGTAATTTAATTAAGTGGGAGTATAATTCACAGCCCATTAGAAGTCCCACTGAAACCTACTTTTGCTGCTTTGCAGTTCTTTCAGAGCTGGTTTTATTTCTTGGCATTCCAGGCCAAGCTAAGCTTGGTTTGTTGTTGGTGGTGTGCTTTTTTTTTCCCCAGTTCAGCTCAAGCTGTGAACAGGAGGAAAGGTATGCAAAGTTAAATGGCCAAAAATTTTGTGGATGGTTTAAGGAAGAGCTGGATTTTTGGCTGGGGATGGGCTGCAGAGGAGCAGAAGTGTGCATGAAGCTGGTGCTGCCCCAGATGCTGGGGGATTCTCTGTGGCAGAGGGATGCTGCTGGGACGCTGATGCCAGAGGGACAGGTGGTGGCACTCTGTGAGACATCTGTGCTCCTCTCCAGGAGCGGTCAAAGCATCACCACCCCCTGTGTGTTGCCTTGCATAAACCTTTTGCAGACATCTGCATTGGTGGTGATGTGCTGGGTGCTGGCAGGGACCAGGCCTCTGCTTGACTCCTCACATCGCTTGCCTGGCTAGGCCTAAATGTCCCACAGGACAGCCTCTGCTGTCCCAAAAAGGCTGGTGAAGCTGTGATGAAGGATTTGCCTGGATGAATTTCTATTTAAAAGTTTCAGAGAAATACTCACCTTGACATTAGCTGAGTTGGAATATTTATTTTTGAAATCCAGCTCACTCAGAGTGTGGTCCCACTTGCCCTGGTATGAATAACTCCATTATGTTTTTATATATATTTATATATACACATATAAATGGATCAATTAGAAGAAACTTGGATAAAGTGCCTGTCTTTCAAGGAACTGTGGATGCAGTTCAAGAATCAACATAGTTGGTATATAAATTGAGAACACACAGAGGAAAATTTTTATCTGTCATTATCCATAAAGCAATATTATAAATCACTTTTTGTTTTTCAAAATAGGGAATCTAGGTGATAAATATTTTGTTTAAAATAAATTAAATTAATGCTATTAAAATTAGTGCTATTCTTATATAAAATATAGAAGAAACAGCCTATGGATAGTGTTTTTATTTCAGGAAAATATCTAAACAATTTTCTGCAAGTTTTGGAAAACTTTGAACTTCTGTTCTAACGATACAGAAAATGATGGAAGATTAGCACTTTAAAACAAATATTTTTTGTGTAATGCGAGAATAACCAATCTTCATGTTAAAGAGGAAGGGACATAACAAAGAGGCAATTTGCCAAATGCCAGAGCAGGGTTATGAATAGACTCCAACAAAGCCCCTAGCTTCTTGTCCAGAGAGCAGAGCTGCTTTCCCACAAAGTTAACTTTATGTCACTGACAGAGTTGCTGGGAAACTGGGGTACTTGCACATAGAAAATTAATATGAAAGATGTTTCCATTTCTGGATTTATCAACACATGATTCTGAAAAAGATTTTTTTTAATTTATTTTATTTTATTTTATTTTTTTTTCAGTTCTCATTACCTGCTTCCTTTTTCTGTTTCCCCAAAATTTCAAATGGGAATTATACTGCCTCCGGTGAGTAGTGGTGCTTGGAAATATTTTAACTTTGTAGAGTGACAAATAAATGCAAAATTGTTACTTTTAAAAATAATAATAATAATAATAAACTCTTTAGAAATACCACTACTATTATTTTACACAAGAAGAAAATACTTTCAGTTTGGTTCTGATAGCCTTCTGGGGGACAGTTCCTTAAAAACTTGTGTTCTGGGTTTGGGGAGAAGAAAAGGAAGATAAAGTAGCTTTCAGAAGAAATTCATGTTGAGAAAACTCTTACACTGGAAAATAAATGCAGTAATGTCAGAGGAAAACTTGAACAGATGGCAACCATTCCTTTGGCTTATAACAAATAGACAGGTGGGAAGTTTGTTTGTTTGTTTGTTGCTTTATTATTGGTCTTTAAAAGACCAGTGAATATGGTCTAAAGGTATGAGCGATCTTTAGCTGGAAGTGTAAATGCACTAGCTGAACCAGGTTGCACAGGCTGTTCCTTCAGGTCTTGTCATCTATTGCAGGAGGAGAACAAGATCTTGCTGAATTAGCTCTCTCATGGTCCCTCCCACCTCCCTGCTCCAAGCAGTAGATAACTTTTACTCCATTAAGCTTGTTTGCTTGGTTTGCCTCTTCTGACTTAGACAAAAAAAAAAAAAAAAAAAAAAAAAAAAAAAAAAACACTTGAGGAATAGGTAGGCAGAGCTGATTTCAGGAGCAGATCATCTGGGACACATCTGGTCCAGACTGAACATTTTCTCTGGGTGCCTTTTTGGATTATTAAGTGGGAAAGGGACCTGCCTGATCCTGTGTGTCCACGTGGATCTCGTGGGACTTACATGGGCAGCCTCAGCCAGTTGGTTGAAACTGCAGCACATGTGAGACTTTGTGGAGCTGAGTTTGCTAGCCAATACTTTACATTTTTAGTTATCCAAACCATTTAAAACTGTTTTACAGTTTTACTACTGCAAGAAGTGTACATGTATATGTTTAAGTGCTGTTGATTGAGGAAAAAGGGAATGCTCTTTAAAAACAAAACAAAACAAAACAAACAAACAAAAACTTTAAGCAGAAATAAAAGACAAAATTTATTTAATTTATCAGCTGTCACCTATGTTCCTGTGCTTGGGATATTCTCCTTAGGTGCTAATTTTCCCTGCAACAGCTAACACCAAACCACACTGTATAACAGGAAAAAATGTTAAGCTGTTTAAGATGGTTCAATTGTACTGTAAATGTGCACAAAGCCTGCACTTGGGTAACTGAAGTAGTTGTGCCAGGACCTTTCTGAATTGCTTGTTTCCAGCTAACTGAAACATCCGTGCTGTTTCTGTGTGTGTGAGCAGCAGTTTTACCTTTGTGACTTGCTCTGCAAAAGGGCTTCTGGTGCTGGGAAGAAAAATGAAAAAACGGGGGGCTGAAGGAATGTCTGCCAGGACATGGAGCCCTCACAGGAGACCTAGAGTTGAGGGCACCAAGCATAAACTGAGCACTGATATGTATTTATTTTCCTGGATTATCTGACACCTTAATTTTTTTGTTAGGTCCTTATTCTATGAGGAACACATTTATATAATTTATAAGGATTCACAGTGATCTCTATAGATCTGAAATCCTGAGCATGCTATCCAGGATGATTGACTTAGTGCTTCTCAAAAATGCTGTTCATTTGTTTCTCACTTGCCCTCTAGATTTCTCTCCTGCTGTGCTA
The DNA here is from genome assembly GCA_011076525.1 of Nettapus auritus. Lineage (NCBI taxonomy): Eukaryota > Metazoa > Chordata > Aves > Anseriformes > Anatidae > Nettapus > Nettapus auritus. Next base: position 64,550,079 of record CM021768.1, read on the forward strand.
GCAGATGCACACCATGTATGTAGACATCTATATTTGTTCCACTGATGGGAACTTGGTTGTGAACACCTCATGGCTGTCTGCATTAGTTTGGACAGCTGGGTAGGCACGTCCTTGGAGAAATCACCAAAGCACTTTCACAACTTTTCTTCCTTCATTTGTTTTCTACCTCGTTGTTTGTTCCTCTGCTTTTATCTGTATCAATGTTACCATGTTTCCTGCCAGCATGCAAACTTAATGCCTTGTATTCTGCATTTTGCTGTCTTCATACTTCACAGAATCACAGAATAGTCTAGGTTGGAAGAGACCTCCAAGATCACTGAGTTCAACCTCTGACCTAACACTACCAAGTCCTCCACTAAACCATATCCCTAAGCTCTAGATCTATACGTCTTTTAAAGACCTCCAGGGATGGTGACTCAACCACTTCCCTGGGCAGCCCATTCCAATGCCTAATAACCCTTTTAGCAAAGAAGTTCTTCCTAATATCCAACCTAAGCCTCCCCTGGTGCAACTTTAGCCCATTCCCCCTCGTTCTGTCACCAGGCACGTGGGAGAATAGACCAACCGCCACCTCGCTACAGCCTCCTTTAAGGTACCTGTAGAGAGCGATAAGGTTGTCCCTGAGCCTCCTCTTCTCCAGGCTAAATAGTCCCAGCTCCCTCAGCTGCTCCTCGTAAGACTTGTTCTCCAGACCCTTCACCAGCTTTGTAGCCCTTCTCTGGACTCGCTCAAGCACCTCCATGTCCTTCTTGTAGCGAGGGGCCCAAAACTGAACACAGTATTCGAGGTGCAGCCTCACCAGAGCCGAGTACAGGGGGACAATCACTTCCCTGGACCTGCTGGCCACGCTGTTTCTGATACAAGCCAGGATGCTGCTGGTCTTCTTGGCCGCCTGAGCACACTGCTGGCTCATATTCAGCCGACTGTCAACCAATACTCCCAGGTCCTTCTCTGCCAGGCAGCTTTCTAACCACACATCTCCCAGCCTGTAGCTCTGTTTGGGGTTGTTGTGTCCCAGGTGGAGGACCCGGCACTTGGCCTTGTTGAACTTCATACAGTTGAATGTTCATGAATGTTAATGTTCACTTAAGTGAACATTAGATCCTTTCCATTCATATTCAACATATTTCTCCTATGTTTCCTGAGCAGGTGATCTATCAGCAGTAGCTCTGTGCCAGTCATAGATTCCTTTAACTGAAATATTTCATTTGCAAACTCCTTTAACTGAAATATTTCATTTGCATACCTTTTGTGAGAGCTGGTCAGTCCATGGGAACCACCAGGTCAGTCCTTTTTCCGTAGCTGCTCTGAGTGGAGAACAGCAACGTGTCCTTGGGTCAAGGGAGGGAACCCAGCACATTTCCCAACAGCTGGAGGAGCAGGCTTGAGAAAAAGACAGTAAAGCCACTAACAAGCTCATAACAGAAAGGAGGAAGATCAGAGCAAAGCAGCTTGAAATGAAGGGCCAGGTGGGCACCAGAAGGAAGTGCTGTGCACTCTCTTGCTTTGGCCATGAGGGAAGGCAACTTCAGAGCAAACACTTGCATGTGTACATGGAATGTATCAGCTAGTGAGATAATTATGATTTGTTCCAGAAAGTAGCCAAACCATGTTGTGCAAACTTCTAATTCCTGATAAAGTAAGCAACACAGCAGGGGTGCTGGCTCAGTCATGTCTCTGGCACTTCATGGTCTTCATTGAGCTTACTGTTGTCTAAGGGGTGGGAAGGTGTAGAGGAAACTATTCCCTTCTTAACTGCACATCTGAAGACCTCTGCAAAGCACTTTGAGGGCTGCTTCTCTGCTCCCCAGAGCAAGCAGCCCTCATCCTTCAGCCTTTCCTAATAAGCTGTCTTCCCAAGGCCTGTCTTCCCGAAGCCCCTCATTGTCCGTGTTCCTGTTCATGAAGACTTTTTCCATCCTGTCCATATCCTCCTGGACTTATGGTGCTGCAGCCGAGCCACATGCTTCACACCACTGAGCCAAATGCCAGTGTTATACCATGTGTTTTACAGATGGTATTTCTGTTTATTTTTCTCAGAATGGTTTTCCATTTTTCCCAGCAACATGATATTGTTAACTCATATCTACAAGTTAATATATTAAAACTTCGTAGTGAAATGGTGGGTTTGGGGTGTTTTTTACTTTTTGGTGGAGTTGATAATGTGTTTTGCTTGTTTATTTTAACTTAAGGCAGCTGGGAATCACTGGCAGATTCAGTTTATTCAATGTATAGGCTTTTTCAATGCTAAGATTGAAAAAACACATTCACAAAAATACCTGCCAACGGCACGAATGTCATTAGGACTGTACTGGGCTATCAGAAGGGTTGCTCTTCTCCTTCTTTTAAACAGTATCAGGCAAGAGGTTTGTGCTTGACTACAGGTTTGTCCATCACCACTGTATAAATTAAATTATCATTGGCTTTATCAGGTCTGAAGATAGGCTTTTGGAAGTGGAGGTCAAATCTGGTCTTTTGCTTCACAGCTTGTTTCAAGGAAGCAAAAGGTTGCAGGCCCTTTGCTGTCTGTGTCACAACAGTCTGAACTCCTCAGTTATCAGTGCGACAAAGTATTTTTTCCTCCTGTCAACAAATACACATTGATTGAAGGCTAAGTTTTCTATGCATGCTGAAAACTCTCCATTATTTCCCCTCTGAAGCCATTATGTAGTCAGAAATATCTGAGAGAGTAGATGTCCTGCAAAGCCATAATTTGTGTCCAGGTTGACACACTTCAAAAACATGAGCAGGGAAAAAAAAAAAAAAAAAAAAAAAAAAAAAAAAAAAA
>CM021768.1:64552966-64588579 GCA_011076525.1 Nettapus auritus
AAAAAAAAAAAAAAAAAAAAAAAAAAAAAAAAAAAAGTTTATTTTATTCTTTTTAACGGTTTGGAAACAGATGACTAGTTAACCTCTTGAGATTCAACATATGTTAGCGTGAAGTGGTGAGCTTGCATGCTTGCTGCCCACTTCATGACTACAAGCAGAAAATATTTTGACATCACTAGTCAAAGTTTGATAAAGCTAATTATTTTTGGAGAAGCACCCAAGATGCTTGCCATGTTGGCTGCCTTTCAGTGCATCCCACTGAATATTGCAGTGCTCTCCAGTCAGATGTTTCCAGAGACCATTTCATGAATGCATATAACAACCTGGCAAAGTTTCCTGCCACTGAAAATGCTCTGTCTGCATAAATCCCAGGGTACTTATTCCTGTCTCTGTAATTTTCTTCATAGGAAACTATTCAATATACAGAGTATATCTTCTGCACGCATTCAAATGGTAAAATGAAAGAAAATAACATAAAATCTTCCAATAGCTCATTTTCAGCTCATGTTTTATGTTTCAAATAAGTTTGTGGATATCGCAACAGCTGTAGACTGTGCAAGCAAAGCAGAAGTCTCTTGATTTACTCTGTGGCATGATTTTGCTCATTCTTCCACTGCTTCCTGAACTCAGCATGTCCCAGTGTTGTTTGACAGAGATACCAAGTCAGCTGGCAGCTTTTCCCGTCAGCACTGCTCTCTACTGTGCCTCTCCCTGCAGACAGCAGCTTCTGTGATAAGGACAAGTTTTTGGTCTTAGCATTCATCAAAAAACACCATTTCTCTAACAAATATGTTCAGCTAGGGTCTTCAATGCATGTCCAATTTGTCTCCTGCACAACACTCTTCTTAGTTTGCTTTTTTAATGCAGTGGGATTGGAAATAATCAGACTTTAACAACACCACATGGCTGAGCACACAGTATAGAAACCAGAACATTTCAGAAGTACACCATTATCTGTGTTACACAGATGGAGTAGCCCATCAGAGAGTTTTTTATCACAGACATAGAGGTGGTGGAATGAAATCAGAGTCACTACTCTTGCTCCCTGTCCTGCATTCTAGACAGCAGTCGGGACAACAGCATTAATGGTTCAAGGCTTCTGTGTTCATTTGTTGTTGTTTTGTTTGTTTGTTTGTTTGTTTGTTTTTCCTGCTTTTGTAGCTTGACCTCCTCTCTGCTCATCAGCCTACTTGATGCTCATGTACACCTTGTGGAACTATAGACTTGCTTTCATCCCAAGCCTCTTCTGCATTTTGGCCAGCTCTACAAGGGGAGCAGAGTTAGCCAGGTTGAGGTGAATGTTAGGCAGAAATGAAGAACGTGAGAATGTGATCTCTTACTAGCAACAAGAAGAGTCTGTAAACAGCTCAGCAACCCTCAGACCTGAAGATCAGATGGGGACTGATGGGGACTGAATACCCTGAATGTTCCCAATTCACATGGAATTATGTTAGAATGGGTATTTCTAACTTAAGGGGGCAAAAGCCCTTCCCAATAAAGAATAGGGTTGTTTTAGTTCTTAGGACATTTAATGATGTACTGGCACATAGTAAGTATGCTATAAATACAGTTTGAAAAAATATGAGCTTAGTTTGGAAGCTGCTCTTCAGCTAAATTATGGGGTTTTGATCCTGACCTAAACTGATCCCACATGTTCCTGGATTCTCCCAATGTTTGAGTGCACAGTAAATCAACCATAGCTTTTGCTTTTTATTGCAAAGAATGAACAGAAGAGATTGTGAGTTATAAGACTTTGGCATCTGTTTATCACATGGTTTAGGATCGTTTGATATCTTTTTAGCTTTAAGATGTAAATGAAGTTTAAAACAGGTACACAGGATCATAATGTAGATGTCTGCACATCTCTGCCAGAGGCCAAACTATTTAGCTGGCATCAGTTTACAGAAAGTAGTCTGAGGTTCCCCCAAACCCTCGTGTTTCAAAAGTGCCTCTACAGAGGAAACTGCTGGTACTGATCTTACAAGTACTAATGGGTTCTACTTACAAATATTTTGCATTATTGCCTATGTTTCCTCTTTAGAGGAAAAATATATCAAGCAACTTCCTCACTAGTAATTCCCAATGTTTAAAAGCAACAACTGTTGTACCCCTGGATTATGCTGCTTCTGCTTAGAAAAATGTACATGTCCAGTATGACTTCTTTTCTCCCCTTCTGAGGCCACCTCATCCCTCTTTTTTTGATCCTTCTTGTTAGACCAGTTTTAGTGGTCTTATTATAAGCAAGTGTCTGTTCTGCAGCATGGATCTTATCCTTCCCACCTCAGCTTGAAAGCTCTTTGTATTTCTGTTCATTGACATGTTTTTGTCCTCTGATCCCTGCCATCCAGGCCTTTTTATTCTTGAGATGTTTTGCTCTCTTTTTATCTTTGCAGTCTGTACCTGGTAGCTTCTTCCCATTCATTGGCTTTTTTTTTTTTTTTTTTTTTTTTCCCTTCCTTGAGAGTTGGTATTTTTACTCTTTAATTGTAGTATTAATGTATGGCTAAGCTGTATTCTTGGACTCAGCCTTCCCAGTGGCTTTCCCCTTTGAAACCATTAATCATGCAGCAGGAGGTTTTTGGTTTTTTTTTGTTTTTGTTTTTTGAGTCTGCTGCCCACACTAGCCTGTTGCCATGTGTGCTGTAGAGTCAGCTTGTCTGAAGTCTCACATAGTAATTACCAGGTAATAAAAGTTAACTGCCCGATAAAACCACATGGAAGAACCATGCTATTGCTGGCTTGTCCTACCCAGCTGCCCTCTTCCTGCCTGCCAGATCTTCTGGGCGGGGGAAGGACTAACCAAGGTCCCTTATGGCCCTCTTCTATGTGTTTCTGTGATAAGGGTTCTGGTGAATCAAAGCTCAGAGGACTTCTGTAACAGGCTGTGAGCTGTAAGCAGTGAATCTGAACTACTTTTCATCAGGATTCCTACTTTTCCATCAGAAAAAAAAAAAAAAAAAAAAAAAAAAAAAGTTAAGTAAGGCACTCCAAAGTTATCCTCAGAAACTAAGCTGCTTTCTAGGTGCCTGGGAAAATGTTTCACCTAGCAATGCTGCAAAGCTGACCTACTGCAGCACTAAATTACCTGCAGTGGTGTGAAGGTGTCTAGCATGGACTAAGCAGCAGCTCCACTAAATTGGCTATGACTCAAGCTGGCAGAACTAACATTACATCTCTGGTCCAGTAAGGGTATATAATAGCTTTATGGAGAAATGAAAAATGTCAGCTTTCTGCCAAGTTGCTAACAGAATACATATCCCCATTGTAACTCATAATTTATATTACTGTAGTGCTGGTATCTTCTTTTATCACTTGTGTCTACTGTCTCTTTTTTTTTTTTTTTTACTTCTCGATAGGGTAACAGTCCTGGTGTTTTATGTTGTTGCTTGTCTCTGTTTGGTTTTTCCATTTTCCTTTTTTATAACTCAGTAACTAATACTCCTGTCTTCTCCTGAGCTCCTTGGGGGTGAAAGTATATCTGCCCAAGGTTTCTGGGAGATTTGTGAATGCATTTAAAACTGGTCCAGAACCAGGTTTAAAACTGGTCCCACCATATTAAAATGGTGGGTAGGTAATTTGGGAGGGAAGGTTGCTGAGTTGTCCAGTCAGGCAAACAGAAAGGATCTTAAGATGTCATTAAATCCATGCTCCTGCCCCAAAGCAAGGTACTTGCACTAATATTCCTAAAAGATGCTTTTCTAAAGAGTCCTTCAATGATGACAACACTTCAACTTCATTAGACAACTGTTAATGCCCTTAATGTTAAAAATGTTATGTTAATATTGAATCTAAGTATTTTAAATTGTCATTTATGTAATTTCTGCTCTTACTTCCTGGTGGGCATGGAGAACATAAACGTCCTTTTCTTTGAAGCATCATTTTAGATTTTTGAAGACTTATCTGCAGTCCAATGTTCTTCAGGCTGAAAAGCTCCAACATAGTAGGTCTTTCCACAGAGTTTGTGTTGTCTGTCAATTTTGTTTCTCTCTTCTGTCTTTTTTCCCCATTAATTCACATTTTTGCAGTACATTACACAAAACTGGACACTAATTACACACTAATGTAGCTGAGGACTTCCACTGAGTACTTCCACTGAGGCTGGTGAGATGGGTGGGGAGATGACTTCCCTTGCCTTGCAAGTTGTATTCCCATTTATGCAGCTGAGTGTTGTATCTGCAGTTTTTTGCAATGTGATATCATTCATCCCTGTCCTGTCTGTGCTATGTCCCCTATAACCTATGTATCAACTTCTAAGGAATTGCTCTGAAGTAGTCTGGCCTGTATTGGCACAGTTTAATATCCTGAAGTACACAATAGCCTTGTAAGTGTGCCATCAGATGTTCTGTACTTATTCTTTGAGATCAAATCTCCATTTGATCTGCTCTTTGTGTTAATCCTGTGGTCCCCCATATGTGTCCTCCCAGGTTCATGTTGACTCCAAATACTCTCTATTCCATCATGTGGGACATTAATAAATATATTTAATAGTCCTGAATCTAGGACAGATTCTAAAAAGCCATCCCTTGAAGCACTCTACCATTTTCACTCTGAAGCACCATATTTCCCTCTTTCTACCTGTTTTCTACTGCCTCAGAGTTTGTCTTGTTCCTTGAAGGAAAACAACTTGTTTGGCATATAGTGCAAAAAGAGTTCCATTTCCTTCCTACTTCTTGCAGTGGTTTTCTGGGAGTGGAGAAGGAGGGAAGGAACAACGTGCAAGTTGCTTTCAGAACAAAGTACATATTTTTGATCCTTTTTGTCAGATTGATCATTATAATGCCTGCAGACACTTCAGGGTCTCCCCTTGGAATCAGGATCAGAGCTAAGCATTCAGAGCACTGGAATCAAAACCCTGAGCCTCCTGCAATGGCTGCACATGGCTGTTCTGCTTTTAGTTAAAAACCAATGAGCTGTTACACCGAAATCTAGGCAAGGGAGCTGTGAAGGGAAAATGCATGAGAATGCCTTGATTAATAGCATCCCTAAATGACAATGGCTGTTTTATAGGCTTTATAAGGATTGTGGTGTTTCTCATATATAAAAAAGGACAAGATGTGGTTGTAATTAATGGAGGAGCTCTTTGTTAAAGCTGTTGACTCTAGCAAAGAACCCAAGGGTTTCTCAGGCTCTTCAGTTGTAAAACTAACTAAATACATCTAGGGCTGCCTTGTGTCACTCCATGGCATCTTTCAAAGCTGCAATTAGCAGATACCTAATGAATTACTGTTACAGTATGTGCATCAGATGACTCAGATGTTTACTTTAGGCCTCTGCTTCTCTTTCTCTATGCAAGTGAGAATTATTTAGTTTTAACATTTAGAGAGAGAGTTTTCTTCAGTCACCTTGCTTCAAAACTTCATTGCTTTCCAATATCCTGGCTGTCAGACTGAGTCCTCTTTAGTACCTTCAGCAGAAAGGTGCATATAAGACATTTAGTGGTGAGAGTCCTTGCTTCATGAAGCTTTCTCTGATTTGTAGGAAGTTTGCCTGAAGGCAATATTTTCACTACCATGGGTGGTAAATTTGAGTTTAATGTAGTCCCTGGCATAAAGCCTACTGATGGGCTTAGGAAGAGATTTTACGATTCTCCTCTGCACCTTCTTTTCAAGTGTCTCCATCCTTATGAGTCTTCAGTAAAGCTGCAGTGTTCCTTGTGCTCCAGAAAACCTGTTTGTTATCCTTATTTGAGTGTTACAGCAAATCAGATGTCTGATGCATAAAACGTAGCTGGCCTGCTGATGGTTATGAAGGAGCAAATGACAGAATAACATTGTTACCCTGCTTGCATTTTTTAGCATGAGTGCAGCTGTCCCATTACTTCATGGTGGACCTTGTGAGCATAAGACAACGTCTCGCTAAAGGTGGGTGGAAACAAATCAAGCCAGGTTATGCTTTTAGTTCTAAAAGAATTTCATGAATGGGGCAGTGGAAGAATAATTAGGAGCCTGAATCCCTGACACTTACCTCGTGTAACAGACTCTTCTGGCAGACCATGAAGTGTGATGCCAGTAATGAAGCAGCTGCGATTTAGCCTTGTGATTCCAGTGTACAGCACCTGGTTTTCTGTACTGACCTTGCTTTCTCACTTCCAAAATTTGTATTCACTTACCTGCCTGCGATGTCTGAAGCACAGGGCAGACAAATATTTTTATCATCATATAGTTGCTATGACAGATCTTTTCAAAATGACCAACTGCAGCAGTCAGTATTAAATTGCCTACATTTCTTAAATGCTTGAAGGTGTAAACCTTGGAGAAATATGGTGTGAAAAGTCTAAGAAATTAGGCTGCATCTGACTGTTGTGGCCTAGATTGAGTGGTGCCAGATGATAGTAGCCCTTTATCTTTGCCAGGATGGGGTGGTTCTAGTTGAGAAACTTTCATTGGTGCTGTGATCTTCTGTGGGGCAGTGGTAATGGAGCTAGAACATGATTCTTCAGCCCAGGGTGGCACGTCATATGCTGGGTGGGATGTGCAGCAGGAAACCCTCCCGTGCTTGGGTGAATGTTGCACTCTGCAGGGTCAGGGAAGGGAAGGGGTTCCTGCAGCCCTTCTTCCACTAATGTCTTTTGGAATGAAGACTGCTAACACTTCCCAATGACCAGCAAGGAGCTGCTTCCAGGAGAAGAGTATATGTGTCAGGAATCGTTCATACTCTAAAGCCTTCCTATTATTGTCCAACCACATTATTCTAAAGATATTCCTTTCGTACACTTTGTTAAGAACACCTGAAAACTTTAAATATTAGCTTTGACAATAATTTCATATTTACTGTGTTTGGGCTGACCTTGGTTCAGAAATTTCCTAGTCACTCCCTGTCCTTAGCCACTTCCACTGTAAAAAGTAAATATTCAGATAAGAATCAAATATAGAACTAAATTAAATATAAATATCTTTCATGTAGATATTTTTTTCTACACAGCTGGTTGTTTCTGAAGACTGTGCAAGGACACTTTTAAAGAAATAATTGCATGACTTCAGGTGTGAGAACAAAGGTACATCTAGACACAAATATGCAACTAGTGCATTGCAAGCGTCTTTGGTTGCATGTACCAGAAACAGTTTTCTTCCTTGCATCACTGGTCTTCTAGACATAAATCTCAGGGGGCTTGAACTGAATGTTCAACAGGTTTTGAATGAAGAAAAAAAAAGTAGTCGGGGGGGAGGTTAGCATGCATTGTATCTGTTTTATAACAGTCATGGTTGTCACAATAAATGTGATTAATTTGTTCTTCATTGCCAGCCACTCTCTTTAGATGGTGGCAAAGATGAATAGGGAGCAAGTTTCATACTTCGGAAAAGCTGTGAATTTACATGGTGCCAGTCTCATAGTTACAGGCAGTTGAATGAATCACACGAGTTGCAATCTGACCAGTAGTTCTTTTCTTAACTATGATTTTTTAATGTGCCAGTCTTATTTTTCCCTCAGCACAGTCCCATTTCTTTCATTGACAAAAGGAAGAATAGGAATATTTCTTTTCCTTAGCGAATTTGCTTTAGTCCATGGGCACTGAGTAATTCATGCAAATTGTGCAATTTATAGAAGATAGACATTAGTTTTGCTCCAAGGTCCCCTAAATACACATTAGTGTTAATGTCTTTGAGTCTGCCCTGTCACTACCATCCAAGATCCTATGAATCATTTTCACTTTTATCTACAAACTTATCTTGCTTTTTGACAAAATTATAGAGAAATATTGCCAATGGGCTCTGTAAAGCATGCCTAAAATAAACCAAAACATAAAGTATTATTGGTTAGCTTCCACAAATTGTCTCTTCTTTAAACTGCTGCTCTCACTTCTGGCTGCTTTGGTTAGTATTGATTTGGTCTTGTCAAATTGCTCTTGTTTATCTTTTGCAGTCATCTATCTTGCCATTCAGATGTTGTTTATCTGGAGTGACATTTGCTTACACATTAATTAGCAAAGTGACTTAGATGTATATGTTTTTGTAGGTCTGGTTATTTTTATAGGGGTCTGGATGCTGCCAGGTTAAGTTGCATTCGTACCTCTACTCTTTGGATATCTGTCAGGTAACAACTGTAAATTTGGGGCTGTAACTTACCAGTGATCATGAAATTTGTTTGCAGATTTACACAGATGTTCAAAATGGGCAAGCAAAGAGGTGAACCACAATGGCTACCCCTAATATCTGTGTTTGAGGTTTGACGTGAGGATCTGGCAGATCAACCTCAAAGTTTGGAAAAGCTGTATTCACTTCTTCAGTGAACAAGACCTGATGCTGCTTAATGTAAGTAAGGTTTTAATACAGTGTCTGGAGTGTGTATAGATGCTTGTTTAAATTATGTGTGGTAAAGTGTTAAATACACATCTTGTATGGCATTTCAGATCTCATCTGGATGAAATCAAAATTGGCATTTGTAACCCAAAATGAGATATAACTCACAGAAAATGAAAATGGTATTAAAGAAAAAGACACATTATTTGATTGTACTTAGCAGGTAAACAAACAAACTATATATATGGTTAAGGGACACTACAAATTTTCCTGGTGGCAATGCCAGAACCAAACATTGGGCCTCCAAACTGCACTCCCAGTTCTAGACCTTTTATCACTCATATACTAGAAGCAGCGTTTGTAGTATTGGAAGATGATAATGATTATCATCTAAAGTGTTGGAGATGTACTTTTTTGTTTGTTTATTGGATTTCTGCTTGTTTGAATATTGGCTTTCTGCTTGTTTGTTAATTGGCTTTTGGTTTGGGTTTAACCTTACACAAAGATTTATAAACAACTAATGCGACTGATAGCAATGCAAATTTTCCTGAATCATGAAGTAGCTAAATAATTTCTGTTAGTAGAGAGACTCTATCTTGTCTGTCAGTCAAGCAGATCTTATTGTCCTATTGGTTGTATTCAAATGCTTTTAATTGACTGAATTAGAGGAAAATGCCTCAGAGCACAGACCTTCTTTCTTTAAAGATGTTTGTAATTTTACTACAATATCTTTACCCGAATTATCTCTTTAGTATCTGTTTAAAATTAATGAGAAAATCCATGGCTTAAACAGTTAATAAGAGTCACTTAATTACTTCAAGCTATAAGGAAGTTATTTCCAACAGAATAACTTAGGCTATCATCCTGTGCTCTGCAGCTGAGGGACTGAACTGCACAGTGCTGTCTGCAGCTGGGAACACAGCAGTATAAACTGCTTTCACATCCCTACTCCACCAGAGCTCACACCTTACAAAGGAAATGGGTATGGTCATGGAAAGGCTGGAAATAGGGAGCTGAGAGATGCATGGCAGGAGCAGGCACTTTCCATTAAAGTGAAGCCCTCTTGGTAAAGCCTTTGGGCAAAAATTATTGTAATATCCCATCCTTTTCTTCCAAGGAGATGATTCATGTCTGAAATCTTTCAACTTTTCCTGAAAGTGAAAGACAGAAACTCCTGCTGTTGTAGAATAATTGAATTCAATGTTTTTCCTCCCTTCAGGCCAAGGTTTTTAACTGAAAGAGAAAACTGTCAGATATTCTTAGCTTTTGGAATGTATCTCTGTCAGTTTTCTGTCTTGTGATTCCAAACAAATCAAAATAACAAAGCCAGTCTCTGAGTTCCAAGATGGGACACAGAAGAATGATACAATTGTGTTTGCAGAAGAATGGATGAGTTAACCTCTAGGTCTTTCAACTTGCTTGCAATGGCTGATGTCAAACATACGTATACAAAAAAATATGAAATTCCTTTATAATTTACAAAATTGCTGCTGAGCTTTTAGTGCAATATGGTCAAAGGCTGTTTTACTTCCAATTCTGGGAAGTTGGTCATTTCTGCTGAATGAGAGGAATGGGCTGCTTATAATCTCACATGCCAGCCCTTTATCAATCTTGGGGATGGGTCAGCAACTCCAACCAAATTTGAGATGGGCTTTAATCACCTTAATTGCCTATGGAGGTCTATGAGCACTGGGAGCTGGATGGAAGGAAAAGATTTGTGTTATTGCCAGCGCTGACAGAAGCAATGTCAGAAACCATCCATTACGGTTTGACAGGAGCTGCTGAGCCAGCCCACATCTCCAGCTCCAGACCAACACTGCAGGTATCCACAACCAGGGCTATTGCAGGAAGAGCAGGTGGCCAGGGTTATTGTGCTGGAAAGAGATTTAGAAGACAAAGGGCGAAAATAGAAAGGAAATCAAGCTTTGCTAATTTTGCTGTTTGTGCAATTAACTTTTACCATTGAAATTAGAAAATAGCCCCACAGGTCTCTTTCTGGTTTTTCTCCAGAGCACTGTCAGGGTAAGATTCTTCTCACTGATCTAGTTTTCAAATTAGCTATCAGTTTGGCCTGTTCACCTTCTTAGTTTCCTTTTTTTTTTTTTTTTCTTTTTTCCCCTGACATAATGTTACTATTGCAGAAGATTTTTAATATTACTACTTCAGAAGATTTTTAAATTATAAATATGACAGGAAATTCTAGTTTTTTTTTTTCATTTTAAAGACATTTATTGAATGTATGTATATAACGTCAGTAGAGCAAGGGCATGACCAGTACTTGTATATTGTCTACTGGGGTCAAAACATAACAAGGCTGGTATTTTACTCTCTTTATGTATGTTTTACTACCATTGTAAATTGTTGTCAGTTGACTTTGAAGGTGGTCAGAGGTTAAAATACCAAGTAACAGTTTTGTGAACAATATTCCAATATTCTGCAGCTGGAGAAGATAACACAAGAGCTTAATTTCATAATTTATGGCATATCGCTGCAGAGGGGACAACATTTTAGAAAAATACACCCTCAATGAATGGATGTTGCCGAGAAATCCATGAATGTCAAGCCAGGTCGCAGTCAGTAAACTCCAACATTCACATGCAGTCAGATAGGTGTAGGGTCAGATCATCTCTTTTGAAATCTACATGTTACTTTTAATTATTTTTCAATAACAGTTGAATTTGGCCCTTGAATTATAAGTTATTGAGTTATACTATTTAATCTGTTTTGGTGGTCTAGAGCGACGTGGTATGTGCTGATATGAAAATAAGATAGCATAAGGCACGTCAGCTTTGGCTGATGAGTGAATTTCAGCTTTCAGCCTGGTTGATAAGTTAATGATTTGTTCAGGGGCATGATGGAATAAATAATAATAATAATAATAATAATAATAATAATAATAATAATAATAAAAAGGTTATGCATTATAACAGTGAACAGTTGGCTGCAGCTCTAATCAAGAGACAAAGAAAATCACGCCTAATGACTAAACCAGACAGCAGGTTGCACATTTTGACTTCATGATGCATTCCAGTCAGTAACATGAAAGACAGGAAATACCTTACATGTGTTGCCTTTGGGGAACAAGAGAAGATATTGGAGGTCAAGCATGGCTCTACAACATTTGCTGATAAATCTTTTCAATAGTGTTTTTTTTTGTTTTGTTTTGTTTTTTTCCTTTTATATTCCTGAGCAGTGTGGTATTGCCTGCAAAGCAGTGGGAAGATCAAAAAGCCTTTCAGCCAGCTGCTCAACATTGGTCACTGCCTTTGGAGAACGATGAACCCATCAGCACAGCTGAGCACTGCTGTAGATCATCCAGCACATGCAGAGGTAAGCTGAGAGCCGGGAGTGACCTTGAGCATTGTACCAACAGCATTTGGCCACGACCAGTAATAATGGCAATCTGTTATCTCCCAGTGCAATCCAACAAGCTACTGGAGACAAGGTTGCAGACTGGAGACCCCAGAGCTGATTTAACTGCTTGCATCTGAAAGTTCATCTAAATTCTGTCTGGTGAAATTGCTGTAACTTTAGAAACCATTACTGCAATTAGGCTTCACAGAGCCCTTCATCTGTATTACTTCACTCTCTTTTGTAAATACAAGATAGCTAACTTAAGAGCGTGTCATTCCCTCTGGTGTCAAAATTTGGGTAAATCACCAGAAAAACAGTATTCTTGGTGTGGTAACAAACACAGTAAAATGTTATTTTCCCCTTTTTAAATCCTGACAAGCTGTAGAAAGCAGCAACTTCACAGCCTCTCTCAAAACACATAATATAGCACATTACTTTATGCTGTTCCTAATGTTTTGGCTGTTATTGCTAACTGTGATGGCATGTTAACGTTGGCTACTTCACAGGTTACTGAGGAGTAGAATCCTTGTTCCAAACAGAATCACAGAATCATCTAGGTTGGAAGAGACCTCCAAAACCACTGAGTTCAACCTCTGACCTAACACTACCAAGTCCTCCCCTAAACCATATCCCTAAGCTCTAGATCTATACGTCTTTTAAAGACCTCCAGGGATGATGACTCAACCACTTCCCTGGGCAGCCCATTCCAATGCCTAATAACCCTTTTAGCAAAGAAGTTCTTCCTAATATCCAACCTAAGCCTCCCCTGGTGCAACTTTAGCCCATTCCCCCTCGTTCTGTCACCAGGCATGTGGGAGAATAGACCAACCGCCACCTCACTACAGCCTCCTTTAAGGTACCTGTAGAGAGCGATAAGGTCGTCCCTGAGCCTCCTCTTTTCCAGGCTGGACAACCCCAACTCCTTCAGCCGCTCCTCATAAGACTTGTTCTCCAGACCCTTCACCAGCTTTGTAGCCCTTCTCTGGACTCGCTCGAGCACCTCCATGTCCTTCTTGTAGCGAGGGGCCCAAAACTGAACACAGTATTCGAGGTGCAGCCTCACCAGAGCCGAGTACAGGGGGACAATCACTTCCCTAGTCCTGCTGGCCACGCTGTTTCTGATACAAGCCAGGATGCTGCTGGCCTTCTATAGGAGCCTTCTATAGGCTGGTCCAGCCTATCCAGATCCTCCTGCAGAGCCTACATCCCCAGCCTTTCCCTCATCCACCAAGCACATCACTTTGTCATAGAAGGAGAATAAAAGAGAGAGTAAAAGTGAAGGAATTATTTCCATGTCATTTGGTGGGTTTCTCTTGCTCAGCTGTTATATTTATTTAGTGTGGTAATTATGATAAAAATTTTCTGTAAGATCATAGTAAAAAAAAAAAAAAGCCATTCTATTTCAGTAAAAATAGGGTGTCTAGACCTTTATGTTACAAAAGGTAAGGATAGAGATATAGAGATGTGGGGGTGAATCTCACAGTAGAGTATTTCTTCAGTAATTGTATGTAAATTGTCAGTAAATTTATTCAGCATTGCATGGTCTACAAGTGTTCCTAGATATAAGCACATAGTTGAATGCCTTGGGCCAGGACCAAGGTATGGTTGGACTTGATGATCTTATGCGTCTTTTCCAACCTGAATGATTGTATGATTCTATTTGTAAATGGAAATGATGTAATTCTGTCTGTGGTGCTGCCGAGAGTCCCCATGCTACTGCTCAACCACAGTCTGCAGGGTAGTATCAATCCTTGACTTACTGTCTGCTGCGGCACAGCTTTTGGGGTCCATTTGGATCTCTTAACTGTTAGGTGAATGGTTACAATTGGCTTCAAGTGAGAAATTTAGGGATTTCAGCTCCTTGGTGGATAATTTTCTTTCAATTCATATGTGAGGTATTTTGATCTGTTCTGTAAAGAAATCTTGTGAAATTTCTGACTCTAAATCATGCTAGGAATGTAGGTATGCATGTGAAAAGTAGTAACCACAATATACTTGAAATGGTTCTTTCAAAATATGTTCCAGAAAAGGAGAGAAAGGGCAGAAAGAGGGTGCATTTTTTTCTTGATTTCTTTAGCAGCTAAAGAAAACTGTTTGTTTTAAAACATGTAAGCCTTTTTCATGAGTGCTTTTTGAATGCTATAATAATCTATGCAGTTTAGAAATACCAGAGCCAAAGACAGGACTTTAACTAGGGTTTCAGTAAACTAGGGCTGCAGACTTACCTAAGCAGCCAGTTCTGTGCTGAATTTCAGCTCAATCCTGTTTCATCTGAGGACAACAGAAAAATCCAGAATAATTTCAATATTATATGTTCAGGGAAGGAATCTTTGGTTTGGAGAGCAATTAAAAATCTATTGGAAGCATAGAGAATCAGCAAAAATACTTTCAGAAGTCTATCTTTCCTCTGCACAATGAATAGTCAGAGCATCTTGTCACCCAACAAGGTACAAATTAGGTTTTCCCAGCTGCAAGTTATTCGCATGGGTAATGACGCATCAACAAAGCTGCTTGTGCATATACATATTTCAAGACTTTCAAAAGCTAGTGACAAGGTAATTGTTTGATAGATGCAATATGTTATAGGATGGGTATCCGAATAACACCAACATCAATATTTGGTCATATTGTCAGTGCATAAGCAATCTGTCTTCAAATTGTGTCTGAAAGCAACAAAACCACATTTTCTCAGAAAAAGTTGCATTGCATGTGCAGTAGAGTAAAATCTCCACTGGTGATAACACATTGTGGTCAAGTTTCTCAAAATTGGTGGGTAAGTTATTCCAGACAAATATGAACCAAGTATATTGTGTGAAAACCAAGCATGTGCTTGGCTGGTAAAATTTAATCGTACTCAGACATGCTTATTGTTTGAAGAAACTCAGGGAACAAGTCTCAAAATTCCACTTGGTGAGTTCAAACTGGCACTACTCTGAGTGACACTGAGCATTTATTGGGTTACTGAGTAGGACTGGTTGTTTTAATTTGAGCCTTACAGAAAGCAAATTACAAAAAAATCAGTCAATACTGTTGACAACGCCCATTACTGCTGCACTTCAGTCTGGTTTCATTTTGCTCCACAGTCATGTTGCCATAAATATTTTCTATGGGAAGTATGGAGTGAACAACCCTTTTATTTTTCAATTTTGATGATTTTTAGTGAGATAAACTGCATAGCATTTCCAAAGCATGACGGTGCCAGGGAGGAGGAAACTTGCTTCAGTTTAGCAGATTTCACTCTTTTAAAAAGTTCCTTTTCTAAGTTGTGTTTTTACGCATTTGGACCAGCAGCTAAAGGGCAGTTTTGATGTATGAGGTAGTTAATATGACTGAGGAGAGAAAATGGTCAATACTTGATTTTAAAACATTTAAGGTGACTTTGACCTTAGCAGTCTATTTCTTGTTAAGCCAACAAATTAGAAGTGATAATCTACTTTGTATTAAGACAAAATATAAGTAGGCTTAAATGTCTGTAAAATGCCCATTCACATCTACTCTGCATGTCATTGAAAGATAGCTGTGATGTTTTCTCTTGCATTTTTCTGAATCAGCCAGCATTTCTATTTAAACAGGCATTATCAGTCCTCTAGAAATGTGTAGGAAAACACTTCCTCAGCTAAGAACTGATAAGCAGGGTCATACTTTAGGAGCCTTTTGAAAATATAGAATATAGCATAGTACATACCATTAGCACACTTGTGTATATGTAGCAGATCCTTTTCATTGCATTATTTGAAGAGCAATATGGTTGCATGAAAAAAGACACAAGGCCAACAAGCAGACCCCAGCAGTTCACCCAGGTCTGGCAGTGGTGTGGCAATGCCAATGGAGTGCTTGGCATGAGCTATCCCATTTCTCAGCTGTGACACCACATTTGCAGTCTACTTTTTGGTTGGTTGTTCTTCTGGGGGAGATTGTTACTGTTTTTTAATTGTGCTATAAATTTGGATTAAACAAAGTAGTAAATGGACTGTGTGGTGATAAAAGCAACATATATACCTGAAGACTTTAAATTAATGATGGGGGTGTTGTTGTAGAAAACTTAATAAAGGTTGTGACCCTTTTTTGGACATACATTAATTTTTTATGAAATTCTTCCCAGTCCCTGGGGATGCTTCACAAACACCAAGAGCAGTTCCTCTTGCAGGCTGGGCTTCTTCACTGCTTATGCTAAATCATTAATAAATGATTTTAAGTAATGTTGGCAAGCCAATCTTAAGTAAAGATTGCAAGCCTGTTCTTCAACATTATAAAATAGATATTTGCATCTAATTTGGGTTTTGGTCTCCTATTCCGTTTGTGATGCCGAAGAGTATTTCCCTCCCCTTCTGTGTCATGCTTTGTCATGAGCCTTCTGGGAACTTAAGTGAGTGTTATCAAATCCTTCAACCAGTTCCCAGGCTTAAGAAATGCAAGACCATTACACAACAAACCATGAAAATTCACAGCTTTTGTTTGTAGATATCCAAGAGTGGAAAAAATAATAATTTGATTAGTCTATTCATAATATGTATACTGTAGAATCTGTAGATGCATATAAGTTTGTAAGACTCACTATTAACATGTATTTGCAAAGGAAATGGCTTCCTTTCTTTCAGGAAGTCTCCCTAAAAGTGAAGTTCTGTTTATGGCTTAAAAGATTATTTTGGCATCCTTCCACTCAGTCGTTAGCATCTTGAATCCCACACTGTAATTAGCTACACGTGCATACTGGAGTACTGGTGTAGCAGTCTGTTGTATCTAGCCACCTTTAAGCTCATTGTTTCCTGTTTGTCACCATGTTCTTCTATTGTTAATGATTGTTTTGCTGAACACCTACAACTAACAATATGGAAGTGCAAATATTTAGAAAGATGAGAGAGATACTCATCTTGGGAAGAGTATTATGGATTTTTCAATACTGTTGCATTCCATAATATCACTTTGACCTTTAGAGAAGTTTCACAAGGGAGGATGCTCTAGCTCTGCCTAACCTACCATTGCTATATATATGTTATGTTGTTAAAGGTAAAATCACTTATGAATAGGTCTTAAAGGAGGATGAGGTGCCTGGAGAAATCCAGAACAGTGCCAGTACCCCAGCTGGGGTCCAGATGCTCCTGCATGAGTGGTCCACTGACCTTCTGTGTTCGCTTCTCTCTGGCTGCCATTGCTGCAGGTTCCCCAGGTGGGCAGAGTGGCATTGTGGTGCTGGACACCAGCTGCCGCCTGTCACCACCAGAGGATCTGGGTGGGCTGGAGGTCAGGAAGCAGCTCATGTCTCCTGAAGACCATCTGATGGAAATGCACCTTGTCTTTAAGGTATGGAACAGTGAAATGAGGAAAAAATCTGTATTTCTGCTGTAGTTTTCTATTAAATCTCTGAGCCATATTTGGTGGTCTTGGTAAGCATGAGGAAGGTTGGTGCTGCTGACGAAGGTAACCAAAGCTGGTACCTCCTGTGCACAGGTTTCCAGCTGGTGTATGTTCCTCTTTCATAGCACAGTCCCTAGGCTGTTCTTGTTCAGGCCAGGTGACGTTATCAGCTGCTGATCAACCTCTTGCAGGAAGCTCCATTTCTGTGAACCTGAACATTTATTCTCCAGAAAATGATCATCAGATCCTTGTGTTATTATAGTTCTGAAAGGGAGATGCAAATGCTGGTTTAAGACCACATTGCTCATCTTTAAAATAATGGTGTACTTCCTCAGGGACCAATGTGCAGTTTTTATCTGAATTTATTACCTGTTATTTTGTTTCACGTGTCAAGTATGATAACGAGGTCCAATCAGGAACAACTAAGACTGGCCATTTCTTGAAGAGCAAAAACTTGCTAAGGCTTTGAATCGTAAGGCATTATGCATTTAAAATGAGAAGTACCAATGAAAAACTAACTTCTGAATGCTCAAAGGCAGGATCTGCAATAAGTGAGGAGACTGTGATGGCGTTTCAGCTGGGAGTTTCATAGCCCATGTTTTCATTCACAAATGTGTATCTGTCAATTCTGCTCTTTGCAGAGCCCTTGGTCTGGATAAAGAGGTTGTGGGGTGTGCAGGAGGATCTTTGTCAGCAGCTAAAGTCTGTCTCAGAAGCCAAGCTGCCCATGGGGAAGAGGACATCTCATCCAGATATTTGGATGGGATCTGTATTTGCACTCACAAATAGCAGTACTCTGCATCCATATTCCAGTTGAGCCTCATCTGGGACATGACCAGAATACAGGAAGAGCAGACTTATTAAATTCATGTTGGCACCTTGTCATTTGAAGACTTTTTGTGGACCTGAAGTACAGCAGCTGTTTACAAGGCACCCTTATTTTTTCTCATCTATTTCAGTAATAGGCAAAAATACTTTAGAAAGAGAAATCCTCTGATCAGGAATTCATAATGAAGAATTACTGCCTGTCCTATACTGTTCCCTTCAGACTGTTGCTGTCATTTAATAACTCAAGGATGTGATTTGTAGCATCCTTTTTGGGAAAGTGTCCTACCATCTCACATCCCTTTTTGGAAGGCTGTTTCCAATATGTAGCTGTAAGCTTCCTTCATTCAAAATTCTGTTGCTTTCAAGCTGTTCTGCCAATGTACACACACGTGTCACTTACTGCAATTAATCATTTTCTTTCTTGGGAAACTTACATGGGTCTAGTCATAGCTTTTTCTCATAAACTGGAAGTTTTAACAAAGTAATGCCTTGGGATCCAAAACCAGTCCGTGGCACTGAAGCTGTTTCCTCAGAATAAACTCCATCACAGCTAAGTTTCAGTGTGCTCCAGATTTTCCTTGATATTTTTCAGTTTTAGGTGCATGCAAAGTATTAAATATTGGCCTTTGTTAGTGCCACCACTGCTACTCCATACTGGAAGTCCACTTGGATGCTCCTGGGGTTAAAAAAGCCTAAACTTATCCTGACACCCTTGTCTTCTTATAGGGTCCCACGTGCTTTCCGCTCTCTGGAAAACAGTTCAATGTTATTGGTCTCTCCTTCCATTATTACCCCGTTTTCTACTTTTAACATGTTTTTTATTGGCTGGTGATGTTATTTTTCTTCTTCCTCAACCCTGCAGCCTAGGTACTGTCAGGGCAGGATCCCCTTCCTGTCCAGCCCCATGTCTAGCAGCTAGCAAACCATGGTATGAGCCCTCTGCTTACACTTCCAAAAATTAATTTGTTGTTTTCCAACTCTTAAAAACCTCTTTGACCTGCTTGTGTTACTGTAAATATCCTCCTTTCCTGTCACAACTATTTTGGTGATAAAACAACTGTTCACATGGTGTCAAAGAATGGGCAGAAATGTGAGAGAAAAATGATCAAGATCAATGTTTTTCCTGCTTTCTTGACTCTAGGCAGTGCTCACTGAAAATATGGATCTGCTGAAAAACAATGCTATCTAAAAAGAAAGCAGTTTTCCTTACTCTCAGACAAACATTTAAAAAAAATCTCTTAAAAAAAAAAGTTTAAAATTCTCCAAAAAAAAGGGGGGGGGGGGATGTATCTAAAAATGAATGGGAAGACACATGTTTTTAGTAACAGATACTTTATTTTTAGGTAGTATAATTTTTATGTTTTATGAATTTTAATGAATGTCCTTCTCAGAGTAACTTAAGACTTAGTTCATTATCTGGGAAAAGGTCACCAGATCTGTTCTGAAAAGAGAGGCATTTGCAAATGGGAGATTACACAGGTTGGGGGAGGGAGTTTAGAGTCAAGCACTACGTGCACATCGCAGTCTGTACTGAGGGAAGTGCACAGCTGGTATAGCAAGACCAGATGCATGAATCTTGAAGTCTTTTGGATTTTGTGTCCAAACGTGAATGAACCTTTATGCCATGGCAGAATTTATGTTCTGTAGCAGGAATACAAGTCCTTTTCTTGAGACAAATAAGACACGACCTGCTCGCTATTCTAATATCTGCAAGTTGCTAAACTTCAGATTCACAGCTGAACTTCAGAGAAACTGTCCTTGAAATCACTGCATGCCCATGTCCTGGCTGCTGGCTGGCAGCAAGCCCTTAGGTGTGCCTCCAGCGAGCCTTGGCTCAAAATTCAGTGCACCAGTCACCCTGAGGTGCAAGCTGAATTTAATTCAAGCTACAGCCAGGGACACAAGCCATGTTGTAATTATGGGCTCAAAGCCCATTACATTCATAGATCAAGCTTGCAGTATGATCCTGTGAAAAGACACCAGATCTGTTTCAGCAGAAAATGGGAAGAAATGATTTTCACCAATTTTTCCTGTTAACTTTAAACTGTTGACATGGTGCTAAATTCAGTATGCTGAAGGTGTTTCCATGTGTCACTTCTAATAGGATACAGGTGTCAGACAATTTGAGATTATTTCAAACCTAATTTTCCTAGAGTGAAGATACAAACAGTTACACCAGAAGCAGATGTTGGGTCTTTCTCACCCCTCTGAAATGTGGTTTGGCACCCATCCAGACAGAGTCTATGGGGAAAAAGAGAAAATTATATTTAATTTTAGCTTGCTTGGTTTCCTCCTTTCAAAATCTACATGAATGTGCAATAAAATAGCCCATCCCTTTTCCCTCTGCTTACACAGGGACTAAGTATCTTGTTGCAAACAGATGGAGTGCAGTCAGGTTGGGATGTGAACATTTTTCCATCTCCCCACTATCACTATGTGGGCCAAAATTTTGCAAAAAAAAAGTCTACCTTTTCCTTTTTCCACCATTCTCCCTGCCTCTTTCAGTTATTTTTCTAGTGCATTTGTTGGAAGTAACAGCCAGGATAGAAAAGCTACAAGGACTGCACATAATCCACCATTCTGGGGTCCTGCCTCTGGTCCATCTCCATTGACCTACCTTGAGGTGGTCTCTAGGATTGCATCAGGACTCAAGAGAGCAGCCCTGAGAACATCATCTTCTCTCTGACTTCAGGCTGCTAAGATCTCCTCTAGCTTGTCTTACTGTTTGAAGCAATGTTCCTTTTCCACCTTGTTTATGTAGTTTTATGCATGACTGGAAATAAAATCTCAGCTATACATCATGGGTACAAAAGCTCAATCACTTGCTGGCACCGTGCTGTCCTGAGAATGATACATGCTTTCCATCAGAACTCATGTAGATGAAGAATAATTGATCTCATAATTTTGGGATTTACACCTTGTAGAAAAGAACACCCTATTCTGAACATCACCATTCAGATTTCAGTTTCTGATGCTTAAATATATATTTCTTCACCTGTTTCTAATGAAGGAATCTTATGACTACAAATCCCACTTAGGGTACAACCTAATTATCATAGGTGGTAAGTCAAATTATCATCAAATGATACAATTAAAAAGAGTTCTGCTTAAGTCCAAATAATTGCACATTAATATATATATATTAAGGATTTAAGAAAAGGTATTGTGGAGATAATGATCCTTTTTTTTCTTTTTTTCTTTTTTTTTTTTTTTTCAATCTATATTCAATATTTGTTGGTTATGAAAAAACTTCTGAAGAATTGCCATCATAACCAAACAACAAAACTTTCAAAATTTAAGAGCAATAAATTATACTGGGTAGCAAAGGGGTGGGATATTTGTGTCATCCAGCTCACTATGCCAGAAGAAGAAAAGCATGAAGTCCTTCCACACAAAATGGGGACTCCACAGAGTAGTAAGTACATAACAGAAAAAAACACCAGATGGTGGTGGAAGGCTTTAACGCTGCTATTTATCTGCACTATGTCAATACAAATTGCACCAGGAAGGTTCTCAAGTCAACCCCCCACTAAGGCCACTGGCAGAGGTGAGTAAATACAATAAATAGGAAGCATTAAGTGCTGGCTTCTGAATCAAAGGAAAAACTATGGAAAAGCCACTCTGCAAACTGGGTTTTAACTGCACTGCCAGGAAGTTATCTAGAGGCATTTGAAGACCAACTTAGTAACAGGAAATTAATCAAAAGCATTTTAAAGTGGCTCCTTGGCCAGTGAGTGCTGTGGTGGCTATTTATTCTGCTGAACTATAGCAATTTAGCCCAGTTAAGGGTCTGCTCAGATGTCGCATATTAGCCACTGCCAGAACAAGTGACCTTTTAGCACAGTACATTAAGAACAGAACAAAAAGATAGAAATTCCCATTTTCCAAGCATGGTCCAAATAAACCTTTGTGCTCTTGTTGAGCCAGCTGTGTTGAAGAGGAGTAATTATAACAAGCCTTTTTTTCAGCCTGCACCTGTCTCTCCTTCCGCAGCTGAGGACACACTGGAAATCTACTTCCCTGTAGACCTGATCCAGTAAAAGTTTCAGGTGGAAATTAAATTGATTATCTACATCTATTTTTACTTAACCACTTAAGGGGAAAAACACCTAAAAGTTGGCAGTTACAGGAATGCGCAGTAGCTCCTCACCCACAGTGAAGAAAAACTTCCCCCCTTTCTCCATCCCCAGATAGATGAAAGTTCTTTTATTTTTCACTCTTGTAGTCATCAAGGTCTTGCAAAGGAGAAATAAGGACCAGATTCAAGCAGCCTCACATTGCTGGTAGCCACAGTCCAGTTTGTGAGATGACAGCTCAGCTCCCACCTAAGCAGAAACATTCCTGTTTGGGGAAGGTTTAGTGCAACCTGGGTTGTGTTACTTTGGACTGTGTCCTGCACCCCTTGCTTCAGGCACAGCTGCATGGATCAACACAGCAGCTTTGTTTTATCAAGGAATATATGGGAAAGAAATGTGACAAAATATTGAAAAACAAACAAACAACAACAAAAACACACAAAAAAACCACACATATGAATGTGTTTACAAAGCGTAGCATCCACTGCCAAGGTCTGATGTGGATCCACTGTGAAGGACACTGGCTGGCTTTCTCCAAAGACTGATTTCTTCTTGATTTTTTCTGAGGAATTTAAGAATTTGCTAGAGCAAAATGGAGTTCAGCATTATCCATTAACCAAACTGTCTGGTTTCCTCCTAGCAGATGGGTATATTATTGAAAATATAAACAGATGTTTAAAGTCTACAAAGTGCTGTGAAATATTCCATTTATTTGTTGTATCTAAAAATGCATTGCCATTTTTAAAGCATTGGTTTCCTTTAAGATATCTTCCTTCTTTCAAATGAATAGCTTTTTTATATAAATATATAATTCTTAAACAGTGATCTCATCCACCTTCGAAGCTTTGCCCATGTTCCCTCAGCCAGCTGTTATTCACCTGTAAGCATGCCTAACGCCGGTAGTTTGATTTCTGGCACTGAAATACAAGAAAATTAATAGCTTCAAAATTGGCATTATTGGATTTTTCTTTTAATCCAAAATTATTGGGTTTTTCTGTCTTTAAGACATGATGCCTGTAAGCTGACTGGCACTATATAAATATCAGACATCACACATAGTCTCTGTTCCTGGGGAAAAAATCAAAGTAGAACTTGAATTGTTTTGTGACAAGATGCTGTATATGACTGAGGCAAGACAGCATGATGCTCAATGAAAATTACTAAAGCATGTCAAAATAGAGTGACAATAATAAATTATTGTCAAAT
This sequence comes from Nettapus auritus, assembly GCA_011076525.1. Classification (NCBI taxonomy): domain Eukaryota; kingdom Metazoa; phylum Chordata; class Aves; order Anseriformes; family Anatidae; genus Nettapus; species Nettapus auritus. Next base: position 64,576,023 of record CM021768.1, read on the forward strand.
GAAATGATTCATGCTGACCTAAATTGTTACATTACATTTTATCATATTGTGATTAAGTATGTGGTTCAAGAAAGATTAATCTCCCTGGGATGTTGTTATTTCTACTGTGGATCAATTGCCACAGCTTACTTGAAATAAATTAGATTTTTCAAAATAATATTCTTAATGCAAGCTATGCAAATCATAACTCCAATAATTAATATATTTATCTCCTATAACACCAAAGTGCTAATTGTTAGATTTTTTTATTGTTATTTCAAGGCAGTACCTGCATTTCTGGAACTTTGTGTAACTTGATCCTCTATCGCTTGGGGTTTGAGAAGAATTATATCTACAAATGAAGCCATTCAAAATTATGATCACATGATAGAAAATGACTACTTTCAGCATACTAATCAGCAAGTCAATAGAGTCCATAAAAACTAGGGATACGAACCAGAAAACGTTATTCATGAATTTTGTTTATGGTTATTTAATTTTAATTATAATACTTTAAAGCTCTTTAAATCTACAGCTCCATCATATGTAAGTTAATGTGGCATATTTTTTCAAAAATAATCAAGGCCTGGTAATATAGATCACTACAGAGCCTGTAATTAAATCTTTGATGAGTTTCAAAGTGGTTTTTAAGTGTGCATGTAGACTGTAAAAAGTACTTTACCAAAGCTCTATTCCTATTATCATGACTTCAGGAATGTTTCTCAGGCATTGTCCAAATTAAATTTTCTTTCAAGTTCAAAATGGATATGTTTGTAATTGAATAATGACCTTGCCAATAAATATTCTGTGTAGGTACACAAAACAATTGATTTTCACACATCTTTTCTTTTGTAAGTGATAATAATGAATGTTTTTCTATGGATCATAAAGGCCTTTAATACTATATTGCCGTTATGCCTTAGAGAAGGGAGCCTTGATATCCATTGCAGGTGTTTTCTTCTCTGAAGAGGTGATATTAAATCTGATCTTACAGAACTAATTTTGGCACCATCACAATGGTGAAAGGCCAAAAAAAAAAAAAAAAAAAAAGGCACTGACAACAGAGTATATCTCACTGCTGTCTGCACCCTGCATAAGGACCTCATGAGATGGAGGACAATTTCTCTGCCATTTCCTGATTTTTATTTCGTAGAAACCGGTGTGCACCACTTATCCACTATTCTCATTGCAGATTTTATTCACATTTGTACATTCTGAAATGGTCCTCAGACCGGTACCATTGCCATGGACCATCACGAATCACATCATCTAATTCATGTCAGCCAGTCTCCTGGCCCACCTGCACCTCTGACAGCAGAAAATGGGGTGGAATATTTTTTATTTATTTATTTTTTTTTTTTTCTGGAGTAATTTCCTTGTAATTAAATTACATGTTAAAGACAGGCTTTCACTACCTCATGTTACAACATGGGAGCTTGCAGGTTTCCAGCGATAAGCAGGCTGTAGTCAATTAGAAAACCTCAGGGTTTTAAGAGTCTGTTAGCTAAAATATGTTATAGTTCAAGTCATTGTTTAACAACCCGCATCTCTTACAGCTGTGAAACACTCCCATCATCAAGTACGTCTCTGGAACTCCCTCGGGAATGGCAGGCTCTAGATATCCAGCTGCTAGGAACAAAAATAAATCTCTTTGAAGACTTATTTGCTGTCACATTGTGTGAGGACTTAGAAAGGCTGAAATATTTTAATCATTAATCTCCATTCATCAAATCTTGTCATTCTTAACAAAACTCCAAAATAGTTTCAGCTGTGAGTTGGATGTCAATGACACCTAGCTCCATGCATAGATATCAATTTTGTGAGATATGCCACACACAAGACATGCATGCTGCAATTGAAAAAACTCCTGCCCATGCAGAGACACTAGAGAGCATTCCATAACTCATTATTATTTATACTTTTAGCTATTCTGCAAGAATAATAGCAAAACTTTAATAGCTATTGATCACAAACCTCTATTACCAGTATTATAATCTTTTTCAATAATGGTCAAAGAGTCTGTGATACTGACACGTAGTGTTTATTACCATTACTCTGGTGTAATATGAGCAGCAGAAATCACTGCTATTAGGAGTTGTCACTACATAGAAATATTTATTGCAGAGGTGTATTTGGAAAAATATCTTAAAATATCTTAGTGAATGATGAAAAACTCAGTAGAATATGTGGGCCTTTATTTTGCTGGGGTTGGAAGAAAACACATTTTCATCTCTCTTTTCTGAGTTTCTTGTTTTAAAGTAGTAATCATTTCTATTTTTTTTTCCTCAAAATATTTTATTTTTTTATAGCTAACCTTAAAAGAAAACAAAAAATAAAGTGAAGGAAAATGTGTCTGTATTTAAAACATTCCTTGACCTCTTCCTTGGTTGTACTTATAAACATTGTACAAATTAATAGCAAACATGTTGCATAACTTAGAGTTAAGTTCTTAATGACTTAAAAGACTTCTTGGCTGGCAAGTATTTCCAAACAAAGGAATCCCAACATATTTCTTTAGATTGTTTTTTTTCTCATGGTATTTCTTCTTATTTATAAGCAATGTCTTGCTTCTCCCAGTCTTCCACTCAGCCTTCTTGAGTAACACCAAGACCATTAATGCTACATTTGTGGTGTTGCACCAGCAATCCTGTTGGAAGTCTGTGATGTGCAGTTAGCAGAAGAGAAGGTGAATACGTGTGGGAAAATGTTCTCAGACTGCACAAATATCTGAAGTGTGCACATTAACGGAAGAGCACTTTATTGCTGGCCAAGTGCAAGGCTATTGCTTGAACATCACAGTGATTCTTTGCTCTTCTATGATTTAATCCAAAGGCCACCAAGATCAATGGAGAGAAGCTCCTCCAGACTTCACAAAAACTTTGCATCAGCCTGCCTTAATACCCTTCTACCAGAAGGCCAGAAATCCCTGCAGCCATCTAGGGAGAAAAACCTTACCTGACATGGGAGACAAAATAACATTTGGAGACGATAACATTCAGGGATGCACAAGTTAGATCATCTTACCAAATGGATAGAGTATGGGAATGAGGAATAAAACATCCTAGCCCAACAGTTGTTTTCAAGGGCTTTTATTCATTCTTTTGAAGCACAAGCCAAAACCATTTGCAGGCTCCTGTGGAAATGTTCACATTAACATCAGTATGTAATTTTTCTAGGGTTTGGGTATATTTGAAGAACAGAGAATAGTATAAGAATTGCTGTGAAATGTTGAAAATATTTTGACCTGCTCTTGATTTTTTATTTTCTTTTATTTTTGAGCTGCTGGTTTATTGCTATATTCTGTTCATGTTTATAGAATACTTAGTAGAAAAAAAGCTCTTTTCAGAAGAATAGGGCAGCAAGCAAAGCATGAGTATTGTCTTGCTTTTTATTACAAGGATGAGGCCAAAGGTCTGGGCATAAAATGGTTCCTGGACCTCAGTATTACCACAGGCTTCTTCACTAGTAACCTATAGCCATGGGGAAAAAAAGGTGTAATTAGCAGCAAGCTGGACAGTTTACTGAATGCATGTACTTGCCTCCCTCCTTCTTAGTGATTTTTTCCATTGAGTTTTCTGCAGCTTCTCTTTTTTTTTTTATTTTTTTTTTTTATTTTATTTATTTATTTATTTATTTTTAATTATTCCCTCCCAGAGAGGGATTTTCCGGTATCGTTATTTCCAAGAGTTTTCTGTCTGATTTATTTTCTATTTTCAGTGCTCAATGAAGCAGAAAAACAATGTTAGTCTTTCTTTGGTGACCAGGGAAAATTTAAAAAAAGTTCATGAAGGTGGTCTCCAGATGATCTGGTGCCTCATAGAAGCAATTGCTTTGGTCTGCCTTTGCACTGACTGGAAGCCAATCTTCGATGCCAGCAGGACTGGCAAGTGCAAGTAAGCTGTGTTCACTAAACGTGCTAAGAAATCACCCACACAAACCTGCTCCAGCTTTGGCAGTATCCAAGCCGTGGCTATTACCACTCCAGGGAGGAAATAATTGAAGCCAGTTCTTGACTCTGACAGTTTGATACTGGTGGTTTTCAATGGCAAATTACCAACATCTGTACTGCAAAATTCAGCTACTGCTGCAATTATTCAGCAGGGATAACCACAGAGGTGCTAGGACTTTTTCATTTTCTGTATGTTCCCTAGTTAGTTATGACCTACAATTGAGACCTAACCTACACATGGTGGCAAGTTCAATCTCTTGTGTTAGAAACGTAAATGAAACCATATGGAAAACTTAATATGCTGTGAAAAACCCAATGGCAAATGCATCAAAGACATAAAATGAAAGACTGATAAAACATCTGAATGGGCTTCTTAATCATGTAAGAATTTCAAGTTTGCAGAGCAATTCAGAAGTAAAATTTATACAATTCATTCAATTCCACAAAAATGATGTCTTTTCATTCCCATATACTGTTTTAACTGTCTTGCATAGCAAACACAAGTAGAGTGTGACTGTACAAGCTGAAAACTCACGTCTAATGTCCATGGTAAGCAACTGGAACTCTTAATTGCTTTTGAAAGAAAAATGTAGCTAAAAGATAAATAATCCAGTCATATATAGAGCTCAAACTCCAATATTTCTTTTTAAATACTTGCCAGAAAAGGGAATACAAATCTGAGCAGAAGTGAGAGGCTATGATATGAAATATATTTCTAAGAGAGAATTACATTTGGATTCATAATAAAATTACTGCTTTATAGTTCCACTGCTTCTATTGTAGCTAGATGTCTGTCAGGGTTTTAAGTCATAATCCAATTGGGTCAAGGATTTACTGATATATGAAACTTAGTTTAGTTTGTAAATTGGCACTCAGTCTTTGGCTTCATATCAGTATTGTTTAAGCTTCAGAACCAGATCAAGGTGTAATATAATTGCTGTTAAAATGCACGGTCAGAAGGATGAAGGTTTCCTTTGTGTTTCATGCTCTCCTGGCTGGGTGGGCTTTCACACTGGGCAGCCACAGGTGTGCAGACTGCACTGATCCTGCCCCCAAATACATCACTGCTGAGAAAGGAGAGGGAAATTATCACCATGCATCAGCCTCTTCTTGCAGTGTAGCTATTCTGATGCATTAATACATAACAGCTGATTCCCAGCTTTAGATTTGCAATAAATATTTTACATGAACTGTGTAGTATCGGATAAGAGACAAGTCAGAAGGAGTTACTTTGCATGACTATGAGCCAAAAAACAAAACAACAACAGAGAAATCTGCATGTTGTAGGCAGAAAGTGTGAGAAGAGATTGCATTAAAAAAAAAAAAAAAAAAAATCTCTAATTTCAGTTGTGTTAAGGCCAAACAGTAGTAAATTTTTAATGCTGATGATAGTTATAGTCTTTATGGCTCTAATCAGCTAATCAGGCTGTGGCAAAAATCATCTGTAGTCACTAAACAATTAAATGCCTACTTCCCTTCAGAAAAGATAGAAACAGGGTTGAGCTCCCAGGAAATCAGAGCAAGTTTCTCAGATGTAGCTATATTGGACTGCTCAGAGGGTTCTTTGTGAGTAAAAGGATAAAGCTCTTTGGTGGACAAAGGTAGCTTGTTTTTTTTAATTTTCCTGTTATGTTGTGTTTATTTCAATTTAATTTAGGTATTATAAGTGCCAATAAATGTAATAGAACATTTAAAGGATTGTAGACATTTATATTTTGAAATTGATAAGGAAGAGAACATCTAATTTTAATGATGCATTGTCATAGCAATAATAAAGCAATTTTCAGTCCTCATTGTAAGCAGAGTGTTGTGCTGGCTATGTTCTTATCAATGGGCTAAAGGATGCTAATTTAACCAATGTTCCCATCATTCAAATCCTACTTCTAGACCTCAGGAAAAAAATAGGTCACTAATTTTTTAGTCGTGGTACTGAATCTAAGTGCTGTGAAGTGAATTAAATACAAACCAAGTAGACTAGGAAATGTTTGTAGTTTTGAAAGCAAGGGCAGCTGCTGTATATGCAGTTGGATGTAGTTTATATAGAAGAAAATAGACATGTAAATATCTTTTTTCATTCTGACTCTACATTTCACTTGAGCATGGACAGAACAATTCTAGATATTATATTCACATCAGCAGCACCTTAAAACATTGTCATGACTTATAGCAGCGAGAAACGTAGAAATCAATACTGATTGGCCACTAAACTAAGAGTAATATGATGGCATAGCTTCCAGGCAAATCCACAGTGCCTTGATTTATGAGCGGGTCTGGGAGAAAGGGGTAAGGATAAGGTTTAACAGGTATCATAATTTCGAGATTGAGATTTTTCTCATGTAAGACTAAAATAATAGTTTAAAAAGAGGAACTGTGTGAGTGCAATAATCTAAAAGGAAAGTTTTGTCAGTCTCTAGGCTGTTTGAGAGGAGTTTTAGCCTCTTACCAGAGTACTGAGCCGCCTCACCATGTATTGGAGTCATCAGGAAAAACACAGCATGAAGCTAATAGTAATGAGAAAAGAAAATGACTTCCCTGTGATACAGGCTGAAGTGAGCATAAGTTGCATCTCTGTTTTGTCATGTTGATCTTCTGTGTTAGTGCTTTGTGTATTCAGTTCCAGAAACTTTGTAAGTGTAGCTGTTTATGTATATCATCTCAATTTAGGGAAACCCACTGAAGTAATTTGAAGTGTATTTCTCCTAGGAATCTATGTAATCCAATGTTTATTTTTACCTGCATCTGAGAGAGAGAGAGAGCAACAAAAATGTTTTTTTTTTTTTTTTTTTTTTTTTTTTTTTTTTTAATAACACTTCTCGAAAGGCAAGAAACAAACCTTAGAAAATGTATTTATATCTGGTGTTAGAAAAAACTAATATTTTTTTAATCTGAAAGTGCAAAATAATAATTTGCATTTTCTGAACATTATGAACAAAGCCAGACAGCTCCATAATTTTTGAAGAATTTCACTGGTAGTCCTCTAACTCAAGGCATGATCTCAGGAGAAATCATCCTCTCCATTCCGGATTTTAATTTTTGTTCAAGTGTTAATTTGTAAAAGCTGGCAAGTATCGTTTCTCTGAATTCAAAAGATTGAATTTTTGAAGGTTTTGAAACTTAGGAGCTACAGGACTTGGTGCTTGAAATATTCAGTCTTGGAGTTCTGTCAGGAGTCTCTATAATTGTTCTTTGTTTCTTCAGTCAGCTGTAGGGGATGCTAAGTTCTCCTAACAAAAAATATTTGAGCAGCATAAAGAGTTCTTGAGAATGATAAGTATTTTCTTTAATCAAATAGTATTTTTCACAAAACGCTTCAAATTTCTTTGTAGCTTTTTCTTATCGTTCACTCATTCACTTCATCGTGATTATGGCATCAGTGTGTTGATTTTCTTGGGGAACACTCTCTTCAAGTTTCAGGAAAAAACATGGTACAGTTGAGTTTATGAGAAAATGGCTTGTGCTCTAGACATGACACTGTCTTGTCCTGCTTCTAGAAATGCTTCAGTGCTCCTTTGTCGAAGACTCCTGTTTCCTTTCTTGAAGCCTGCTGGCTGGCAAGAGGATCTGGGTCAGGTGGACACACACTCCCAGCACGACAGCTATGCTGCGCCCTCTGGTCCCAGCTCTGGCTACATCCAGGCTCTCTCTCCACCCAGTGCAGTGATAGCTCTTCTCTGTCTGCTTCTGGTTCTGGGACTGCCTGATGTGTGATGGCATTGATTCTTTCCCTGGGATTGCTTTAGTGACTATGACAACAGAAATATGATGCACAATGAGCAGTTGTGACACAAAGGTTGAAGGATAAATAAGAGTTGCTCTCTGCAGCTCTGTGTCAGGACTGGAAGAGTACATGCCAGTGTTCCTGTAAATGTTTGCATGCAGATTTAACGGGGCAGGGCCCATCAGACTTTGTGCAGGCAAAAACATTGCAGTCTTGTGATCTGGAGTTAACATGGACAACACTAATAAACTGCAGTACTTACTGGGATGTTTCCCTGTCCTATTAAAAAAAGGAAATTATATAATCCAATATTTCTCTCCACTGCCATCTAGTGAAGTTATTACGGTGCATAAAGGCTTTGATACTCTCAGCTGATCATTGTAACTGCTAACCACATCTTAGTTGCATACAGGACTGTGTGCAGAAAATAGTTTGAATGGAAAGTAGCTAATATTCATCCTTAGAATAATAGCAAATGAGACTAATAATACCAAAAAAGTTAGGTAGTGTAAGTCTAATTGTAGAATTCTAGCAGTGATTACAATGCTAGAGATACTCAGGGCTTTTGAATAAAGCAACAACTAAATATCTGCAAGCTGATAGAGTGGTTTATATTCAGTTGTCTTCCCCTCTCCCCCTGAAAGTAAACAGGATGAAACCAATATAAGTTTAGAAATAAAAATGTAACTCTTGTGGTAAATGTATACTTTCTGTTTTGTAATCCATCCTGAAACATCTTAAACTTAAGATTTGGTTACCGTATGCTGTTACTTCCAGAATCTTGCAGAAAGTTTATCCTCACACAGAACATCCCTTTGTTAAGGTCTGATAGGGGCTCCAGATGTCCTTTGGACATTGCCCTGCACCAAATCAAACTCATTATTAGTCCATTCCATCCCTTCAAATAAATGATCTTTTCAGCCTCTGATCTCTCCTGCTCCACCTTTTCTGTATGTATGTCTCAGTTATCAGTCTGTATCTTCTACTTCAAGTTTGTATCTTCAAGTCCATGGAATGATGCTCACCAAAATTTTCAGTGAAGTTCTCTGGCCTAGAATTTAAACAATATATTCCAAAATCAAGCCGCTGACACTTTCATTAATTGATTATGTTCGACTGAATCAAGCAAAAGACACTGTGGGTGTACTCTTTTTTTCCTGCTTCCTGTGCCAGGATGTGTATGCCCCCAGGTTATGCTATGAGTAGTGCCTGATCTGCAAAGAGAAAAGATATGGAACAATTATACTTCTCCATTTCTGTTCAACTCGATGAGACTGATTTTGTTTAAAGATCCTTGGCTATTTTTGTTACTTACAAGTAGGTCAACCCATCTTTTCCTGATAGTGGAAATAGCTAAAATAGGACATGCAGCTCTAAAATCATTACTGCCTTCATGTATCATTCAGTGAGCAAAATCTCTATCTTAATGCTCCCATGAACATCTTCCTAAAACCAGAAGCTTTTTGCAATACAAGAGCCTAAAAATAATTTATGTTGAAAACATACATAATATTAACACAATTTAGAAGAAGAATATATTGAGACAAAAATAATTCCTTCTGTGGCTGAAACCTGTACTTCCATTACCATAGCTGAGTGATATCTCTAGACTCTGTCACATTCACTGTATCTCAATTTCACTTGCACAGACAGGATGGAAAAGCCTAAGTTCATACAAGGCTAATCTGTTTGTTTTTGTGTCTAGCTTTGGGGCTTATATAATTATTTCTAGTTTTGTCCCAGTGAACTTGTTATTTTCCACAAAATCTAACAGGCAACATTTACTGGCAAACTTTTGCTGTGTATCAGCCCTAACTGATTAAATACTGTGTTAAAGTAGAAAGATAGGATAACTTAATTTATATTTTAACTTGAGGTTATCTGCTGAGATGTGTATTACAGGCAGAAACTGTAGATGTATGGACTTGCTGTATTTTCTGGAGTTGTGAAAAGGAGGTCCAAGAATCACAGATGGTTGAGGTTGGAAGGGACCTGTGGAAGTTATCTGGTACGATCTGCTTGCTGAAGCAAGGCCACCTAGAGCAGGCTGCAACCTAGAGCAGATTTTTTTGGTTGGGAAGTGAGTTGGAATGGTCCAAAACATATCCAGGATGCAAATTAATGGTTAAGGACTGTGAGAACTCGGAGTAAATCGTTCACATTTACTCTTTTTATTTATCCGACTTGGCCTATCTAAAATGTTTAACAGACTTTGAGAAGTATTTGCTTTTGAAAACTTCCTCCCAGATATTAGTCAAGCTCAACCTGAAAGTCTAAAGTAGAACATGAAAAAGTAAAATAGAGAGTGAAACAAATGGTCACATGGCAACCAAAAGACAAGTCCAGGGTGTAGTAAAGTTCTGGCTATTATTTATTTGGGTAAAAAACTTTTGATTAAAATCTTCCATGGAATTGTATCATAAAGTGTAAATTACTGAGCAACAACTCTTAATATCGCTTGCTAAAAAGTTTAGGGAATTAAGGAGGCTCTGAAAAATCTGAATGAGGTTGCTATATAGGGTAATTGGAGCAATTTTTAACGAAAGGAACAAATCTTTATTCAGTTTACTGAGAAAGGGTTAAATAGGACTTAGCTGTATCTACTACTCCACTAAGCCAAGCTGACTAAGTGATTAAGAGGAGTTATTTTACCTGTCTCTTGAGCCTGTCTTCTAAATAATCTTAAATCATGTAGTCTGCACAGGTTTATTTACAATATGCCAGGACAGCCAGACAATGACCATGTTGCTAATTGTAAGTAAGCAGACAGTTTGGTTCATTGACAACTTCAGTACCGATCTTTTGCTGAATAACATTTAATTTCTAGCCAAATTGCATTTAAGCTTCTTTGTTCAAGAACTTGCCTTTCTGAGTTAGAAGCAATGACGTTTCAACACTTGATTGCATATTGCTATAATACTTACATTCATTTTTTATTGGAAAAATACCATTCTGAGTAGAAAACTACAGCCACTGTGTTATCTTTATTTACATCTTCATCCAAAAAGTTACAAGTTAATGGCATATAAAGAACCTACAATACAGTTCTTAAGTAGCCCTATTATCAGTAAACAGCTAAGAAAGTACCTTGTACTTAGGGATGTCAAGCACATCAGGAGGAAGAAGGAAGTTGAATTATGATGGCATTACATGGTTCACATTATATTCTCAACCGGAATTCTTATCACTTGTTTTAAAGTTGCCTGGTAAGGTTTCAGTATTAAGAAGCTCTCTTTTATTCTTTCCATGATTGTTTATGTTGGACCTCATGTACTCCAATCTGTTTTTTTTAGCTCACCCCAAAACATCAGAGCTTACGGACATTCCTACAGCTGATAAAGCAATGTAAATGGCCTTTACGTCTCAAGCTAAAAAGCAGTGTGGCAGATTAAATGGCATGCCCTTTGAAAAGTGACAAGAAAGAAAAACTCCACAAGTGCAAAGCCATTTGTTTTTCACTTTCAGGGTAAGTTGCTTGATGGATAGGTGGCTATAGAAGAGGGATGAATACAGGACATTTTACTTAGACACAGAAAAGTTCAAGATTGATTACATACCCTAGTTTTGTATAGTGCAGCTTCTATACATAATATTATATGCAGACTGGAGAACAAAGGTAAAATATTTCAGGATGTGCTGAATATGGATGACTGTAACGTAATTATTTCCTCTTTTCAATGCGTTGTTGTCTGTAATACCATGCTATAAAATTATCCTGTTGAAAAGATGAATCAATCTGATCAGGTATATGAATGCTCAGCTACACGGAATTACTGCAGATGGATTTTACAAAGCAGTACTACAGTTTCTCAATATGCCAGTAAGTTGAATGCTGTTCTATTTCCACAAGAGAAATCTAATAAAAAATGAGACATCAAGAAATCTATGAAAAATGTGGGGAGAAAAAAAAAAAAAAAGATTTTAATTCTAATTGACAGTAACATAAAGTATCTGCAAAAATGGCTTGTTTTCAGTCAAACTTTTCTAATCAAGCATTAAAATGTTTTCTTTTCCTGAGAAGTTAGCCTGTCCATTGTATTCTTCTCTATTCCTGCATTCCATGTTAGTAATAACTGTATTCCACCTTGTATGTACATTTTCCATTATATATACGAATTAATGTATATAAAAAAATCTGGTAAAAAGGGAGAAGGATATAAGCTACAAACTTTGAAGGTAATCTTGTTGCATAAGATCAATGTGAGACTTAGCAGCCATCATGTGTCCTAATACAGCCAAGTACAAATAATTAGGAAGAGAAAAACATAAGAAAACAACAGTGATATTTCCCCAGAATTCTTTTCTGGCCTCTGTTGTTATGTGGCCCAGGATCTTCCTGAGCCAGAACTGGTGTGATCTTGATCCAACTCTTGATGAATTTTTCTTCCATAAGTTCTCCCAGTCAATCTCCAAATCCAAGGGAACTTTTGGTGTTCTGGTCCTGACTGTGGAACCACCTCTATGAATCTGATTTTGGTGGGTTTCAAAAATCCAGGGCAAGTTTTGGGGTCCTGACCCTAATGGGGTTGATGGACTTCTGACTGGGACTCCATCCTTGCTTCCACTTGCACAGATTGCATCTGGTGCACAGGCTGCCATACAGCCCAGTTCTTCTGAAGGAATAAAATAAGTATAAATAATAAAATAAATAAAAATAAAGACTTCTGGGGAAAATCGATGTCTATCCTGTCTTAGACTGATTTGGTGGATGTAAAAGTAGTGTCATAACAGTCACTTAATATTTGTAGAGAAAAACAGAACTTGGTAGTATATTATTGTGCAAATTTGTATATAGTTTACATTTTTTAATTTGTTTACTTAAAGAGTAAGTAAAAAAAGAGGGTTTTTTCTTTTCTTTTTTTTCCCTTCCCTTCCCTTCCCTTCCCTTCCCTTCCCTTCCCTTCCCTTCCC